>JAUYWG010000022.1:4217209-4249787 GCA_034779775.1 Enteromius afrohamiltoni | reverse complement strand
GCAAAATAGCAGTGGCCACAAATAGCCATTGTTTGTTTTATAGAGCTATGAGCAACAGTGACATTTATTTCACATCCAATAGCTATGATATTATTTTGTTGATGTTGTTTACCATATCTCAATATCGTTATATGTGACATGCTTCGTATAGCCTTCAAATATGAAGGAATTTGTATATCATCATTAAGTTTGTGATCATTCTCTTAACAAAAAAAAAACAATTATATATTTTATTGGATTTCTTTGGGTCACAAAAAATCACAATTGAATCCACCCTTCTGATGGGATCAGGATAATCCTGTTTTTTGGATCAAATAGATCCCAATCTGAGTTCAAAGTTTTGAATTACCCAAACAGCAGGTTTGATCCAAATCAAATGTAAGATTGGATTACGTGATCTGATCTTTATTCAGAATCCTTTTTTACTTGAAAAACCCATTTCCAAGGTTTGATCCAATCCGTGATCCAAAATCCCACTGGATTACTTTTGAAAAACTGGGCCCTAGTTCTTATTTTCCTCTTGACAGTACCCTTAGAGATTCTCCATGGGGTTCGGGTCTGGTGAGTTTAGTTCCAGGTAACTTTGACGTTGTCTGTGGTTCAGGAGTGGCTTCACAAGAGGAATACGACAACTGTAGCCAAATTCCTTGTGTGTGGTGACTCTTTCTTCCACACTTTTTCCTTCCACTCAACTTTCTGTTAACATGTTTTGATACAGCACTCTGTGAACAGCCAGCTTCTTTGCCAATGAATGTTTGTGGCTTACCCTCCTTGTGAAGGGTGTCAGTGATTGTCTTCTGGACAACTGTCAGGTCAGCAGTCTTCCCCATGATTGGTAAACCTAGTAAACCAAACTGAGAGATCATTTTGAAGGCCCAGGAAACCTTGTGAAAGATCTGTAATGTTACATGAATATGATATTGGGCGTTAATTATACATTTTTGATGTTACATATATGTTACATTGGGCATTTACTTCTTAGTTGAGAAATACATTTAATCAATTTTTTGTTTTTTTAACTTTTCCACAATATACATCAAAATGAATACTTTACTGTGATAATTGTGACCATTACGTTTTACATCAACTCTTTTGTAACATATCAAAATTCTACCTTTTCATGTATACGGTTTAACCAGAAATCAATTCTTAGATTTTTTTTCCCCCCACAACTTGAAAATATGCAAAATGAATGAAAATATATAATGACCCCACACTGGAAGTCAACGTATTAAATATGCTTGTAGATCTGTTAAAATGTTTTGAAATAAACAGCAGAAAATATACAACACTAAAATAACCGATTCAGCTAAATGAATTGAGCAGCTCATTACCATTAATCTTAATGTGACAAATACGTCACATCAAATGTTAACATCAATAATGTTAACAGTCCGATGCGACATATGTCACCACAATATCTTCGTAACTTGTTTTAAATCATCTTGTTCAAGAAATGCATTGAAACCAGGTTAAGTGGTTTAGTAACAAAAACAACCATTTAAAAAAATTGCTATCCAGACATTTTGAAAATGTTTTCATGGCAACAAAAATGCAAATATTGTCACATGACAGAACCTGGGAGTTAGGGACTTCCTGGGTTAAAAGTGAGGGATAATGCTTAAAAAAATCTTCCCAGTTAATCAGTAGTGTTTGTGACATCTCAAAAAGTAGTACGTAAATGCTTTTACCAACAGTCCACATGATGGCAGTATTGTCCTTCCAGTCGAGGTAACTTTCAGCAACCCCCAACCCCTTCACACGCTCCTCACTGAAGTTCGTTGTTTTTTACGCTCTGTATTGTATTCAGACATGATAGATATCCGTCACCATGCTCATATATTTCCTTAAAGCTCAGGACTGTAATAGAATAGGACCATAAGTAGAGTAGGGCCTCTTTGTTTGGTGAAGCAACACAGTGTGTGTTAGGTGTTGAAACTAAGTCTCTCTAGGCCCAGATTCCTGGTGCTTGTTCAGTCTGTGTTGACATCTTAAATATTTAATACTGAAATGCTCTTAGTCCCATGATGTTTGTTGTTTTTTGGCACATATTACTCCCAAATTATGTATAAAAGCACAAGAGAGGGATTTTAGTCTCTCAGTTTGTCAAAACCTGAGAACTGGATGGTTGACGCTTCAAACTACTTTCACTGCTTCCACCATAAAGACATATGAAGACATCAAGCATGGAAGACATGGATAAAATAGCTTCTTCTGCTTCACATTTTGTCATTGTTTTGGATTATACATGGTTTTCATATCTTTTGAGGGACCAGGAGCACATTTAGTCCACCAGATCTGAGGAGGTACTTGTGCTGGAAGAGCAACAATTATAAACAATACTGATTTTTGTTTTCCTTTCACTGCCATTGTGGGAAACGCAAATTGATTCCGATGGGATTTTTAGATATGTGTGGTGTTTTGCTGCCTGAGATACACACTGATGTTTATCAAAATTGTGTAATCGGACACAGACATTGGTTTCTGAACTGAGTATTCGTTCTTAATGGATAAAGATCTTGGCGGCAAAGAAACTACAGTAATGCGTTGAGACAAAATGTGACAAGGACGTGCATATGTCCTTGCTGTGGGCCACATTCCAGGCCGCGTGTTCGCCTATTTACTCCCAACAGAGGGACTGGGTCTGACGTGTGTCACCTGTGTCCAGGGGGATGGTGACACAGCCAGTGCCAATGAGTTTACCAAACAAGCTTTAAAGTTTAGCCATGTTTTAGTGTACACACTTCAAAGTGTGGCCAGTGTTTAATATGGGCGCTGGAGGATAAACAACCCAAAGGAACGGAAAAATACATTCTAGTAATTCATTCTTTTAGTTTCAGAGATGTTATATTGTTTGTCTGCGTTGTACTATCACTAATTAGGGGTTCTTGCTAAGGTAAGCTTTACTACTGCTGTTTGAACAAACCCTAAGGCATAAATATTAAACTTCAACACAAACATCATCGTATAACGGGCACAAATATTCCTCAAGTCTCAGATATAAAGGTACAAAAGCTGTCACTGGGGTGGTACCTTTTCAAAAGGTACACTTTTGTACCTATTAGGTTCAAATATGCACACTTTAAGTAATAATATGTAGCTTTAAGGTACCAAAATGGACCCTTTAGATACAAGCATGTACCTTTTGAAAAGGGACCACCCCAGTGACAGCTTTTGTACCTTTATCTCTGATATAAATATAACTTGAGCCATATTTAATGAAAATATCATACTTTAGACACTTTAGATTTGTAGCACATAGTGGCTGAAAAAAGACAAAAACACAAACAGAACAACAACAAAAAAAAGAATATTATTGACACTTTGTGGAACACCCTGCTGGAAGAATGAAACAAGACTAAACAAAACAAAAAATAAACATATCAAGATTTTAATAAAACAAAATAAAACAGCCAAATAAAACAAAAGGCATATTTTGATCTTTATTAGCGGTTTTTAAAGGGGTTTTAGGCACTTGTCAGCTGGACCGGTTGAAAGACCAGCTTTAAACCACATGGCAACCAACTAAAACACCCTAACAACCACATGATGATATGTTAAAACCCACTTAGCAACCCAGCCTTGCAACTACTCACAACACAACTGCATTGTATAGCTACGTTTTGTACTATGGAAATTCAGTCACACATAAAGATTCTTGCACGATTATGGATTGAGCTACAGATTTATAGGAATTTAAAGGAAATTTTCACCCAAAAATGAAAATTATGTGAGTATTTAGTCACCCTCAAGTAGTTCCAAATCTGTATGAATCTCTTTGTTCTGCCGAACACGAAGGAAGATATTTTGAAGAAAGTCTGTAACCAGGCTGTTATCGGTCACCATTGACTTCCATAGTAGGAAAAAAATACTATGAAAGTCAATGGTGACCCAAAACACCCCGTTAACAAACTTTTTGTTAATGATGACAGAATTTTCCTTTTTGGGTGAACTATTCCTTTAACTCTTGTTCTAATGTCAAGCTATTACACAGCACAGAAAAAGCACTAATCTTAGGCCTTGTACAAAGCAGAGAAAACCAAAGTACAGTTGGTTTTCCTTCATACCCTTGTCTATAATTTCTTTTTGTCTTTATCTCCCAAATCTCTACACATTTTCTTTTCTTTTTTTTTCTTCTATTATTTCTCTGTTGACATGTTTAACGTACGTAGTTGGCTGTTTGAGATGGAAATGCAGGAGGATGCAGGTCCTGGCTCATCTGCTTTTCTCAGTATCTTAGCTGAAATGTCTTTTCCTGGGCTTGGCACTGTCCTTGCACATGTTTAGGGTGTCAACAATGCACCTGCTGCCTGCCGTCCCCTCTGGAACACCAGCACGCGCCGCCGTGACACCCCCTCACCTCTTACCCACTTCACCCTGCTTCACCCTGCCAGCTATAACCGGTTCACATCTTATATCACTCTTATAAATCAACACGTCGGACTCACTGCTCACAACTGTAGCGTTACTGGAACTCTAGCTCTGCGCATGTTCTTGTGTGGCCCATCTTTCTGTTCCCTCTCTCTAAGGTCTGGGACAGTTTCTATTCCAGACAGGTGCTGGTGATAAAGCAGGTGTAGCAGGAGATTTACTGATTTCATCGTATTCTGTTGAGCAATAATTCTGAGCCTGGGGCATGAGGCAGGTAAACCCTCCGACTGCCTGCACCCGCTGACTCCACAAGACAAGAGTAATGCCCCACCGCAGAGAGAGAGGACAAACTTCAGTCATTTTCATGTATTGGGATAGAAATGTAATTTCCAGTCAATCATGTTTTATTAGTTACCAAATGAAATTCTTTTTAGACTACCTTTCCAAATTTTGGGATTGTTAAGATTTTATAGTCTCTGACAATCATTAAAATGGGATTCATTTTTTAAAAATGAAGTAAAACCAGTAATATATAATATTTTCCATTGTCATATTTTGTAGTGGCAAAGCTTAATTAGCATGAGGAATTCAGAAATCTTATTTGGTGCTGTAGAATAATTTCTACTTATTATCAATGTTAAAAACTTCGTCTTTACTGTCATCTTTAATCAGTTTGTAGAATATAATTTCTTTTTACATTTATTTATGAATTTATTTAATTTCTACAGTAGTGCAAGTTTTAATTTATACATTTAGTATACAGTAGAAATTATATGAAATATAAATTTTTAAAATACAATACAAACATTATATTATATTATATTATATTATATTATATTATGTTAAATGAATATGTAAAGTACAAAAAATATAATAAAAACATGTATTTCCAACTTATTTAATATGAATTCCATTAATGTGCTACATATGTAGACTTTTGACAGTTTGAACAACTTTTGAGTTTTCATTATTATTAACTTTTATTTATATATTATGTAACAAAATTATATAATATTATTATACATAATACTTAAAAAACTAACATTTATTTTTTCTATAAACCAAGATGAATAGTAATAAATAATTATTTTAAACGCACTCTAAAAAATAAAATACATTTTACTAAGCCAAATCTTTTGAACAGTGTACATTTTAATATGCAGAAATATCTATATTGAAAATACAAAAAATGTATTATATTGTAGTATATTATATTTGCATAATAAATTAAAACATATAAAGTAAATTTTTTATGTACTCTATATTTAAAAACATATTTCCAAAATATTTAATATAAATTATATTATGTATGTTATGCAGAATTTGGTATGGGATTTAAATTTAAATTTAAATGTATATATTATGTAACAAAAGTAAATATAATATACATAGTACTGTAAAAAATCATTATTTGTGTTTTAGTTTTGTATTTAATTTATTTGATATATAATTGTAATATGTTTAGTAGTATATATATATATATATATATATATATAAACTAACAGTGTTACAATTTTGTGATACAAAAATAATTTAAAAAAATGTTTATTTAAAATTTAGCATCAAATATCTCAGGGACTTTTCAGGTAAAATACTTAGGTCTAACTGTCTAAGGTCTAAAGGTCTTATCTGTCAAGCTTACTTGGTCGTAGCATAGGCCAAAATATTTACATGAAAAGAGAAGAGAAATGGATATATAATAGAAAGTTCAGAGGGCAGTGATAATGCTTGAGTGATTCAAAGTGTATTGTTCAGAGCACCAAGTTGCATCAGGCTTAAGATCACAAACTCTTTAAGATCGCCATAAAAAGCAGCAGCTTGACCCCCATTTGCATAACAGTGACATTTCTGTTCATGTTCCAGAGCCTTTGTTTGCATGTGTGTGTGTGTGGTTGTGTCGGTTTATTGGGGTGTCAGTGTGCCATCAGGACAGCCTTGGGCCGACCCGGGGCTTGTGAGGGCATGTTCTCCAGCTCTGACAGCTTTGCAGTTCATAAACTCCTGTCAGCCCTGTCATCCAATTCACACTTGAGTGCACCATCCACGCCCATCCAGAGATCAGCGCTCAAATCTAACGGGTCGAACAAGAGAAAGCCATCGCAAGCTCGATACAGAATATCCCAAGAGCCACGGAAAACACTTGTGTGGCTCTGTATCAACTCCTTCATTACTGGGCCTTTATTAAACTCTGAAGCCACTCCTCTCGTAAATTAGCGGGGATTTATGGAAATACTTCACACAGACATGCAAAACACAGCTCCCCTCTTTTAATAATTAAACGGTATGATTTTATAGCGTGTTATGGTTTTGGAAGTTAGGCAAGTGGCACCGGGCCAGCCGAGTTGGTGGTGCTTGGGAATGACAGACGGGTAGAGAAAGTGATGCTCTGATTTATCACACTCCTGCGTCTGTAGCCACGGGCTTTAACAGAAGACCGACTGGGGTCTCCATTAGGAGGGAAAAACAGCATTAACGGATGTAGATGCATGTCTGAGATCCAGTTTAGCTGTAACTCTGTGTACTTTATGACTTGACGATCTGAAAATATGGAAATGAGACGTTTGCATGTCCACCTGCACAGACTTGTAAAGACCCCAGTTAGGAATCACTTGGACTGGTGTTCGAGAATAATACGTTTCTCTGTCCTTCCAGTATTCCAGTGTCGCATTTCATAGACAGTTAGATCTGAATAATAATCCTTGCTCTTCAACAGAGGGATTTTTTGCATAATTCTTCCTGCTTGATTTTTCTGATTATGTGTTTGGGTGTGAATATTTATTGATAGTGAGACAAATCTGTTGATACTCTGTAAACTTAATCCCCCGGCCAGACCATGACAAGCTGGGATTCTGTCGCCAAAAGCGTCTGAAGGTGTGAGAGCGTGTGTTGTTTTCGTACCTGGCCTCTTTCAGGCGTCCTGAAGGAAACCCGTGGGACTGGTGCTGGTTTATAGGGGTAGACAGCTGGGTTATAGGGGTCCGACAAGCAATCAACCAAAATGAGGCATGCTGGGGCAGGACATGTGCCACAGTCAGAGGTTTGTTCATATCTAATGTAATCTAGGACTAATGTTCAATCCACTGCCTACACAATGATCTGCGCTAAAAGAGAGAGTTCTGTGTAGTTTCACTTGCACTTTTCCTTCCTTGAATGTTCTTGGGACTGACCACATGTAGCTTCAGAAGATGTGTTTTAGTTTTCTGGTAAATTCGGTTGTAAAGATGGCTTGTTCCTCATTTTTAGAAAGCCTTATGAGGCTGAACGGTTTTACAAGAATCCGCTTTGCTTTGCTTTGCTTGGTTTTGTTTTCTTTAGCTTTGGTATTTTATGGGGTTTTGATTTAAAAGATTAATTTAAAAAAATGTTTAAGGTATACATCAGGTCAAAATTAAAAATATCACTGAAAATAATTGTTCCTTGATGAATAGTTATTGTTTGACTGATAAAAAAAAATAATTTGTTCAATTTATAAAAGGTGAAAAAACACATGGAACTTGTTTTACTTCTATATTATTATTATATCTTTGAGCAAACATAATACTACAGCAAGTCAGATATGGAAATTAAATACATTGTGAAATATATAAATAAATAATCATTAAATAATTAAATATTTAAATGAGCTAGATTCACTTAAATAAATGCATAAATATGTATGTATTTGTTTATGCATTAATTTGTTTATTCATTATGAATCCTTTATGAATTTACTTAATTATATATTTAAATATTGTTTTATGATTTAATTTTCAGTCATTTGACCCTCCATATCACAAGGTTAAGATTATGAAATAAATAAATAAATAATAAATAATAAATAATAAATGAAATAATGAATGAATCAATCAATCAATCAATTATTCAAAAGCAAGACTACTGATTGCATTTATGCCATAAGGCTACATTTATAACTTTTTATTCACCTTTAAAAAATTTGTATTATTTAATATAACCTTTATTCAAAATAATAATGCCATGTGTATTCTCTCTATTAAAAGAATGTCCTTCGGGTTGTCTTAACCCCCAGAATGTTCTCTGGCAGGAGTTCAGTAAAGCCAGACAGACAATTAAGATCATAATTCCCCATTCCTGATTTCATTCCAGCACCAATTTTCCCTCCATATTTACATGCAAATTGCCACTGTAATTATTGTATAAGAGAATCTGGAATACTAGCCACGTCAGACAAAGTTTACATCTGTGAGAATTTTTATACCGAATCAAGCACACACACACACACACAGAGCACAGTGTCCTTAGGCAACGCATGCATTGGTTTGCTATGACACGTGAAAACCGTCATGGTGAATGTAACAGTTTTGCACAGACATGAGCTGTAACTGAATCTTGAAGTGTGCTCATCAATAAACATGACATTTACCAAGAATTTCTGGGGGGTTTTGCGATTTTGCTCGGAATAAGGAACAACAAGCAACCGTGTAGATGTGACAGAATGTGTTTCAGATAATGAACAAGCTATAGAAACCAGAAAAACTCACTGAATATGTCCAGTCCAACCCCACATTCATTCACAAATACTCAAAACACTGAATACCACTTAATGTGACTTCAGTAATGTAAAGTAATGATAAAAAATACAATTTTAATTACTTATTTATTGTGAAGTGATTTAATTCTTATTATTTTGTTTAATTACGTCCACTGGAGAAAAATAAATAAATAATTGAATTTATAAATTTTCTTTAAGGTAAGTGTTTGCAATTTATTTTAGCTACTTTTAAATAAACAAATTTATTTAAATAACTATGGAGGACCAAATTATTCTAGATCAAATGATTAAATAAATGTTGACATATATTGTTAAAAACCATAATGAAATAACTGAATATATAAAGAAATGCAGAATTAAACATACATATTTTTTTTAATTGAATCATTTCATTATTTATATACCTGTTTATATCTCTTTTACTTATTTCTAAATGTATTTATTTATGTAATCAATTATTTATTTATTAATTAATTCAATAATTTATTTATTTATAATAAAAATATAAATAAATGATTGAAAGAACATTATGAATAATAAATATTATAAATAATGTAATTAATAATTTATAAACTAAATAAATACATGAATAATAAATACATGAATAAACAATTTCATGAACGAACAGATAAATAAATACATAAATATTTATATATTTATTTTTGCATTTATTTTATATATTTAATTATGTATTTAACAATTTATTTCTATATTTTAACATTTATTTAATTAATGAAAAAATTATTTGGCCCTCTTTCAACATTCAACATTTTGCTATTATTTACACGTAACTAAAATAAATAGTTAACACTACATACCTTAACAAAATGTATAATTTTTTCCAGAGTATACTGTTCAAATGTTTTTGGGGTCGTTATTTATTTTATTTATTTGAAAGACAGTAATACTTTTATTCAGCAAGGATGCAATGCACTGATCAAAAGTGACAGCATGTTGTTATGTTAAAAAATGTTTTTGCATAATGTATACTAAATAATTTAATATATTTAAATAAATAAATATATATATATATATATTAAATGTATTTTGAGTGCGTATGTAGCCACATATTTTTAATTTATTGCTACATAGTTAGTTTTTTTTACACCTTTATTTTTGTATTTTGTAAATTTAACAGAGAATACAGTTTTAACTGAGCATTTTTAATTGCTATGTAATTGTTTATTACATGTATTTATATGCAAATATATGCACTCATATATATGGACAGTGTTCATTTAAGTAGCTCGAAACCATTTGTAATGTGAATATAAATCATTTATTTATGTAGAATAAACACTGAAAATCAAAATGATCATCTCAATCTTATTGCATAAATTCATTTCAAAAATTCAATCTAAATTTAAAATCAATCTTTCTTCAGCAATCTATCATACAGCATATAAAGAGTGTGTTGCTTCACTCTTACAGCTGCAGAAGGTTCATTCACTCTCACTTTTCACATCTGCTCAGATGTATGCAACAGGTTTTCTCCACACCTGCACTTGATGGGGCCGTGGGGCGTTTTTAATCAAGCTGTCCCCATCTATCTCCCCATCGGGCCTTGTGTTTACAAACAACACTGGCCCATTGATGTGGCATGTGTCAGTAAACAGAAGGCACACTTACAGCGTCGTTGGACAAGAGACAGCTTGGATCTCAATAGAGTAGCCACTTTAACAAGGCCAGACAGCACTGGAGCTATTGTGTGTTTGAATGGAGATGAAGGAACGCGTGTATGAAGGGAGGGCGAGGTCTTTAAGGTCTAGAGATGTGTATGTGTGTGTGTGTGTGAGTGGCACAAGCCAGGATTATCAGCCAATCTGCGATGACCTGGTGATCACGAGGTCTCTGTTGTCATGCACAGACACCAAGACTGAGATCTTAACGTTACTTTAAGTGGATTTAAATGAGTGAGTTTTACACAGTTTTATTAACAGACTGCAATCATTAGCTTAATGTTTGTAAGAAGTCTGATTCCATCAAATACTTCAAAAAGTTTCAGTTGAATGATTGCGAAACGCTTAGTGTTTATTATTGACTTACCAAAAACAAAAAGCATTTCAAACGTCCCAGCAAACACAAAGCATTCCACTACTGTTAGCATATGGTTCCCATTTAGTTAATTATTTATTTATTTGAAAAATCAGCATATTAAAACGACAGGAATGAATTCTACATCAATTAAATAAATAAATAATAAATAAATAAGTAAAAAAATTAAATAATTTAGGTAACACAACTTGTTTATTTATTTATTTAAATTAAAATGACATCATTACATCATTAGCATCACACTGAACACTGAAGACTGAAGTAATTGCTGCTAAAATTCAGCTTTTATATCACAGTAAATAAATAAAACTAAATGAATTAATACATTATAAATAAATATTAACTTAGGTAATACAAAACATTTATTTAGTTAGTTAGTTCATTTACCAACAAAGCGTATTAAAATGACTTGGGATCTGAAGTAATGGCTGCTGAAAATTCGGCTTTGATGTCCCAGGATTAAATTCTACATAAAATAAAAAATAAAATAAATTGTCAAAATAAATCATATGAACCAAAATTGTAAAATAAAGAAATAAAAATAACAAATGTAAATAAAAATAAGAAATAAATTAGAATTAGAATTAGTTAGTCAGTTAGTTTGCCAAATTAACAAACGATTAAAATGACACATACATAAAATACATTTATTTTTAGTTACATTTTTGTTTTATTTAGTTAGTGATTCATTTTAAAGAACAACTTTCTCTGTAGCTTTTGTAACAATTATTCAGAACATTTCATGGAGTCAGGCATGAAAAAAAGCCCTAAGTGAACCTAAAAAGCTATTTTTAGGTTTTATTTAACACCCAAACATTTACAACACTCTGTGAAATTGTTAACTGAAAAGTAAAACCTCCATAACGGTCATCAAACGCAATGTAATACATATGTCAATTAGATTTGTACTGGTTTATAGAACTCTAAGCAACACAAACACTGCATTTTTTTTTCACAGTGTCACATATACATTAGGCCACAGGCACGAATCCAATCTAGATGAGAGCAAGAGACAGCAGCTGAGGCACCTGTCTATCAACACTCGGCACACTCTCTGTGTTGTGAGATTCAATCGATTAGATCAAAGTGACACATCTAAATGTAGAGTCAATTTGTTGTGAGGAGACAGTGAATCGTGTGTTTTGACAATAAACACAATGGAGGGAGGGAGGGACTCTGGATGTTACAGTCATATCAGTACATCAGCTCTGACTGTTGTCATGCGCTGTCGCTGGGCCGTAAATCTTCACCGTTCACCCCGTTAAAAGAGGGCATATGATTCATTATTAGATGTAGTGGGGTAGCTTGCATATAAATATAAATATATAATATACATATAAATCATTTGAATAGAAATTCATTTCAAACTCCTCATGTTATGGACTCGGGTCCTGTTGCATCCAGAGACATTCATTTCTTTAAAATGATTGTTTCCCACCTCTACACTGAATCTGAACTGTTTAAACTAACTGAAGAAACTACACGAAAAGTATAAAAAAAGTTTCCCCTCCTTTTTAGAAAAAGCAAACCCCAATGGAGATTTCATAATGTGTATGTTCATTCATGCACTACAAACGGTAAAAATAACAAAAGTATTAACAGTAGTTAATAACAAAAGTTAATTATTTTTCAAAATAAGTTCAAGAATATCTGACCATTTTGTACAAATTTATTTGATGTATTTATGGCATAACTATTTGTAGGTTTATATTTTTTTTTTATTTAGCAGTGAATTTTATTTAATTTATACAGACACTAGAATATGTTTTTTAATTATTATTACAAATATAATCAGTCTAAGCCAAAAGTTAATTCTGAAAAAAAGCAGAAACATTAACATGGATATTTAGAATGAACTAAATAGACACAATAACATCTTTTTGAAGTTTTTGTACAGATGTAAGAAGGCATATTTATATGTACATATACATTTAAGCAGTTATTTATTTGTGCATTTATGTTATTCATTCATATAATATTTATTTGCTTGGTTTTATACTAGTAACAGTCCATTTGCCATTTTATCAACTTCATGTGTTTTTTCATTACAAATTGTATTATCAGCATCGAGTCACGTAATCAGAAAAATAACTACAAATGCACGTATCAACGTGAATGTTTCAAATGATCCCCCCTACTTTGATTAGTGACCTACACGTAGTGCAGAATCTTCAGCAGAACTTACATTGTCAGACGCTGCCCATTTTTCATTCAGTTTGATTTAGTCCCAGATGTTTTTTCTGCAGTTTAAGGCTTTTAACCCCTCTGTATTGTGTAGGGCACGGTGGGAGTGATCAGGTTTAGGGAACTGAAAGGTGAAACCCTGTTGAAACCAGTGAATAACAGCTGACTCACTTCTCTCTAATCTGAAGGAATGATCTTTCCTATTTTACATCAGTGCTTTATTTTCTGCCTTACTTACAAATTCCTCATCCAAATGAGTGTGTGGAAGCCATGCACAAGGCAGTTTCCCTCCGCTCTCGGTCAAAGGGAGAAGGCCTAGAGACGGTTCCCACGCGAGGTCTCCTCCTCAGCATTTCTCTGCTTATTTGATTGCTTTCATGGCCACCGAGGACAGAACACTTATGTAAACCAACGGGTCCAAATTATAAGCTTGCTGAATCGGCCTTCAATTTACTATTCAAATTTTCGTTATTTTTATGGTATCTGCGCTCCCAAGTCAGCACACGCAATCATAAAAGAACCACCAAGCAGTATGTCACATATTCTATAGGATCTGTATCCTTCTATTCAGAGAATGTCAATCAGCAGATTCGCTCCCTGAGGGAACAAACGAGTTAGTTATACTGCACGATATAATGTAGCTACAATAAAATATGTCGGCTCTACCAGTTCCATTCAAATTAGTCTTGCTGACCGTACAATTTGAACAGCATTTATGGCTATCACAAAAATGATCGCCACTCATTTTCCTAAAAAAAAACACTAGTGGAAAAAAGACGATGTAATGGAATTGGAAGTGAATGAGGAATTAGAATTGGTGAATTGGAATTAAATGTGTGTTGTTTCAGTAAGCCACAAGGCATAGCTAATTAATATGGACGATAATGTGATTTAAAAACATTTAAGCACTTATTAATGACACTTTACAGGTGTCATTAATTAACGTTAGTTAATGTATTAACATAAACAAACAATGAACACTGCGTGTATTAGCCTACACTCTTTTTCATGTTTGATAAAGGATGAAAAATGAAATCCTGTCATCATTTATTTACCCTCAGGTAGTTAAAAACATGTTTTAAACTTTTTTTTCATTCTGCTGAACACAAAGGAAGATATTTTAAGAACTGTGTGAAGTTCTGGGCACCACTGACTTCCATAGGAGGAAAAAATCAATGGTGACCCAAAACAGCCTGGTTAAAAACTTTCACTAGATAGAGAGTAAATGATGACAAAATGTTCACATTTTCATTTTTGGGTAAGCTATGCCTTTAATGTTAGTTAATAAATATACAGTCATTCATTGTTTAATCATCTATGATTAATAAATGTTAACTAATTTAATACATGTTTTTCTCCCCCAAAAAGTATTTATTAATTTATTATTATTTATATAATTTATTATTAAATTCATTTTCCAATTCCAACAATTCCACTTCTTTAGTAAGAAGCGGATTTAACACAGGCCACTAAAAAGGAAAAGAAAAAATTGATATTCAGTGATTAAGGGGCGGTTTCCCAGACAGGTATTAGATTAAGCCAGGACTAGGTCTTTGTTAATTTAGTACATTTAAATAGTTTTTAGAAACATGTCTTACAAAAAAGCATCACCTGGGAGCATTTTAAGACCAAACAATGGCAGTAATGTATCTTAAGGTACGTCAGTGCAAGCTTTTTCCATTTTAGTCAGCTCTAACATTTATTTTAATCTTAAACCCTGTTTGGGAAACTGCCCCTAAGTGTATAGCCACACAACATATACATATGGTATCACAATAGACGTTCAAAAGCTTATGCACTCACTTGGGATACTCAATAGGAAAGCTCCTCCACTAATTAGTTGACAAATCAGTCCTTAAATTACTGAGATACATTACTTCCAGACATTGTAAAACTGACCTGGCTGACCATTAACTAAATATGTTAAATATTCCAGCAGGATTAGTTCCATTCAAATCTTGTGTCATCCAGAGTCTTATCACTTATCCATCTCATTAATATATTTTCTTTTGGCTGCGAATGTGAGATTGTAAAATCTCTTTTCATTTGTTAAAGTCAAAGCTAATCAAAAATAAAGGATCCACAGCCAACGCCTTATCAAAGAGATTACTGATTTCACATACAATCTTGGCTCGGTGTGTTTGTAACTGATTACATGACCAAAGACAGTGAGTAAGAGTGCCAGTTTGTGTTTTGCACTTAAGGCATAGAGGTGAAAGGGTATTATAAAACGCGTGTTTTATGGTTTGGTGAAATATGCAATCTGTGTACAGTTGTAAACTCTATAGCTTTGGCACGGTTACATACTGAACTGCAAAGTAATACATGTTTTAAGAGAGAGATAAAAATATGTAAGTTCTTCTATAAAATTCTAAGCTTCACATTTCTGCTTTTAAATTCTCACTCTCACTGAAGAAAAAAAATAAACCTACCCTCTTCTGTTTGCTTATCAAAATCAGATGATAGAAATTTCATTTTTCTGTCAATCTCTCTTGAGCCTGTATTCTATCAAGTGCTTTTCCGATGTTACCAGATATGTTTATTAAGAAATAAATACTCTGAATAATAGAATGGTACATTACAGCTCGGCTGCTTCCAACAAACATCTGTTGTCTTGCGAGGAATATTGTCTTTCATCTGAATAGCTGTTTGCAAGCAAAGACTTTGAGACCCTGAGGAACAAGTTTTGTCTTCATATATCTTTTTTTGTCCCTCTGGCTGTCAAACCAGTCTTTTCCTCTCAATTAGGGTTTGTTGTTTAACGGTTTCTTCAGCTGTATTCCCCCTCACCTTTCTTTTACTGTGGGTCAGTGGCTGTAATGACAGACTGCAGGTATAGTGTTGACAACTGAAGTGACAATCACATGTTGGCCTCATTAGGCGTTCAGTGTTTTTCACACATTAGGCATTTGTGTTTATTGTCCATTTTGCAGTTTTTTTCTCCTGTCTGACCTCCACTTTAGTGGGACGTGCTTAAGTCAGTCCAAAATGCCGATAATCATGACTTGCTCTCTTGTTGCTAATGATGGCTGTTTCTTCTCATGTTTAAAGCGGGATGTTTAACGGTTCCTTTGGCGATCTTCCTCCTCAAATCTCCTTTAGTGTGTGATGGATCACTGACTGTACTGGCAGAGAACAGGTAGTTCTGTCACTTTAACTGCACCACATGTTGACGTTCACATCTTGATAAGCACTGAATGATTAATCTGACTGAAATACGGGTGAAAGTTTTGTGATGCACTCTTTACAATGAAGGTCTTAAAGTGTGCTTTTACAACGGTGCCATAGAAAAACCAGTTTTGGTTCCCCAAAGAATCTTTCAGTGACAATTCTGAACCTTTTTTTCCTCAGTGAATGAGCTAAAGAACTTTTTCCGCTGTGAAGAAACTGTTGTGGAATGAAAATGTTCAGTGGATGGTAAAGGTTTCCTGTGGAACCACTGACCTTTATTTTTAAGAGTGTGTATTGCATCTCTGCCATCATAATGAACACTTCTCAGATTTTTTTTTTCATTTCATGGCTTTCTTTGCTTTTACATTGTTTTAAATGAGTAAATATGACTTGTATATAGCCTCAGTCTTTAATTTATAGTGGACAATCACTTTTTAGTATAAAGTTTAATCCAGAAAAAACGGAATAGTACTAAATAAAGAGATGATTAATCTAAAAAAACTATTATTATTTGTTTTTATCATTTAATCACGTTTGTGTTTCTTTGACCCTGTATGCTGTAAACAACATTAGAAAATATAGTCCCACATTAACTACTATGTACTTACATTAAAATTAATCATTTGCTACAAAGCACTTATTGTGTACACACGTTTTTACATTGTACTTTTAAAATTTTTAAAAACTACATAGTAGCTTCTGTAATTTAGTTCTTTACTATTTAGCTTTAATTTATTTTTATTTCAGGTTTAGTATTTTTAATACTTCTACTATTTTTAAGGTTTTTGTTTAATATTTATTTCTTGTTTTATCTGCAGCTTAATTTCAATGAACAAAAAACATTTGTAATAGTTTGTTGCTTAAAACAACACTGTTCGATTGAACTATTCCTTCAACCACTATTACAGAAACAAGAATGGTAGAATTTGCGGATATGCATATTTATTTTGGCAAATACAGTATATATTACAATCACAAACTATATAAAGTGAACAATACAAATACAAAATATTGAACAATTGGCAACATTTATGTTAAAAGTCAGTGCATGTTCCAGGCTTCAATTTAACAGAATTGTGAAAACATAACAAAAACCACAACAATAAAAAAAACAGGACTGGGAGCAGTAGCCCGAGGTGATTACTGTTGTCTTTCAGCTGCAACATGAATTAGATGATGTCAGCAGGTAAGGCTGAGAACGGCGTGTGAGGGCATTCACACAACTCTCTGATAGAGGGAATCTCCTCTGCATCCACTTGGATCTGCTGACTCAGGTCCTGCAGTGGGAACTTGACTCATGATGCAGGCCGACCGCTCCCACAAGTGCCTGCGGCCACAGTTCGTACCTAACGGCGCTATGTCCCATGCTACACCTCTGTTCCCTCCCGAGGATACAGCAAGTCAGAGGCGCCCAGCACTGGGTAGAGCTGGCTGGTGTACTGGTTGAGCATAGAGTCACTGTAGCCCTCTGTGTATGAAGTGGGCGAAGTGGAGGCGTTGGACGGGACGGGTTGAGGGATGTGGGCTTCCCATTGCGACACAGTAGTGCTTGGCGAGTACGAGCTATACGCCCCAGGTGGAGAAGGTCTTTGGCTCAAAGGCAAAGCTAGAGGAGATGGAAGAAGAGCCTCTCTCGAGCCTGAAGCCACATCACCCATTTGACTCAGAAAGCCATTTAGACAAGGAGTCGGATCGGAGGAGACCGGAGAGCTTCCTCTCTCTGAGGAATCGCTGGGCTCTTTAGGACTTGATAGAGCCGAGTCCGATCCAGAATAGGCTTTTCCCTCCTCTTCAGCCAGAGAGTCAGACTTTCTCTTCCTCTTGCGACGGAAGTTGCCATTATCGAACATCTTCTCGCAGTTCGGGTCAAGGGTCCAGTAGTTTCCTTTACCTGTTAAATAAAGAAATTGGCAGTTTGAAAATGATCTAGAACTAAACTAAAAACCCAAGCAGTTACAAAAGAAGAGGTATAGACATGTTCTGACCTGGATCGCTGTCGTCTCTGGGCACTTTCATGAAGCAGTCGTTGAGTGAGAGATTATGCCGGATTGAGTTCTGCCAGCTGGCTTTGCTCTTGTTGTAGAAGGGAAAGTTATCAGCCACATACTGGTAGATCTGGCTGAGGGTGAGGCGGCGGTTTGGAGCGCCGTGTATTGCCATCGCAATAAGTGCAGAGTAAGAGTAAGGAGGTCTCACGAGTTTCATTAGATCTTCTTGAGAAGGCAGGGAGAACCAGCTGAATCCGCCGTCTGAGCCCCCTGCGTACGGCTTTGTCATCCCAAAATGCTGAGGCCCTCCGCTAAGACACGGAGCCGGATTGAGCCCAGCTCCGTTGAACCACAGGTAAGGGTTGGAGGTCTGACCGGCGTATTCTCCGTAATCGTAAGCGGACGGCAAGGTTTGCTGTGGACTAGGCACAGGCTGAGTGCTGTAGAAGTTGTCAGTGTACAGGCTGAACTCTTGGGACTCCTGCCCCATGCTGTGGAACTGGGGTGAAAGGGCTTGAGGAACAAATGACGTCATGCTTTCCTGTATTTTCTCTCTCTTCTGTTGTTCTGAGAGAAAACACCTCCTTCTGCTCTGCTGCCTCTGTCTAACACTGGTGGATTGGTCAGGTGCATCACAGCCTGACACCTGTCTCACCTGAACTATTTATACAAGTTTTGTAACACCCTCTCTGCTCTGATTGGTTGTTGCGGTCACACCCGTAGCTCTCATTTGTTTAGGGGTGGTGTGTGTGGGGGGGGGAGGTTATCTTATCAGTAGAATATCTTAAGTTTCATGAGTGACTTGGATGGATTAACTTGATTAAATTCCTTAGTTAAAATTGTCTTATATTACATATAAATGAACTCTTATTTATGCATAATTGAATAAATATATAACACACAACACAGAACATTTTGTATGTCACATGTTTAATGCAGGTAAAACTGAATATTTCACACTATGAAAGTAGATTATTGTTTTAACCTGAGCTATTACAGTGAAATTCTAGATACATTTATTATAGATGCACCATATTGACCATAACTAAAATATTATAAATGCAAAGACATAGTTTGTGATTTCCGCTTATTATATGCTACTTATGAAAAGAAAACTGCAGTGTCAGGGCACATATTAAAAGTGGCTTTCATATTTTTGTAGGATCCTTTGCCAGACATTATAATTATTTTGGTAGCTATAAACATATCAATTTTGAAAAGCAGAAAAAAAATTGCATCAAAGTTTCATTTTAACTGAATAAAATTAACAGCTAGACACCTTGACTCACTCTAGTCTAAACTAAATCATTTTATAGGTAGTTTTCTCCTAATTGTCGTACCTGAAATTACTGTGGATTAAGGCTAAATCTTTTTTTTATTATTAAAAACCCTGATTTACAGTAATTTCTTTCTTTTTCCTTGCTTATTTGAGGGAAACCAAGGAGGAAACAGTAGAAATCATTAGGCAAGCGACGCTTGTTTTATTTTTAAGTGCACTACCTGCACAAACATCGCATTCGTAGGGGGCTGCCATTAACTGCGTTTCCATTACCCTTCAAATTTCGAATTGAAAATACGCCTAATGGAAACGCGCCAATTTTGCAAAAACTCCCACATATCGCTAAAACGTTTTTACGCTCGCACGAGGTGGTTTTTCAGGCAGTATTTCGCAAAACTGCAATGGAAACAGTTTTTTTTTCTCGCATTTGCAGGTCACGTGGCATATGTAAAACGTCATATGAATTCTTAAATGAATTATAACCTCTAAGAAACACTTAATATGTGTTCGTTCTCGAGTATAAGCGGCTTTTTCCTGCTAGTAATGCTTAAAGTGCGCACGTCTGCGGTGCCGTTCGGCTCTGACACGGACACTGAAGCTGTTTGGACAGATGCATACGTCTACTTTTTGTAAATATATCCAAAATCTCGGCAAAATTCGTTGCTATGACTTATCGCGAGGGGGTTACGTTTTAGCCGCGTAACGTTGGTTAATGGAAGCGCCGGCATTTCGCGATATGCAACTTTTTTCGAACATTTAGCAAATATTGACAAAATGTTGCGCAAATCTGTAATGGAAACGCGGCGATTGTTGTTTGGCGGGCTATGTGACGTCATGTTGTTGAACAGTAGGCCTATCCATTAAAAAATAAACAAATAACAAATTAGTCATTTCAGGTTTGTTTTACTAGACTTGGCCAAAACCATAACGTTAAAGGTGCTGTACGCAAGTTTTTGACTCATCTAAAGCCAAAAAATAACATTATGTTTGTTGATATGTTTATGTTTACCCAAAAAATACTACTATATCAGGCTAAATATTCGCATCACACATTTTTAGGAAGAAGGCTGCTTGTTGCTTAGACGTCATGTCATGTATCCCAATCCTCTTGTGTACATAGATGTGTTGTAGTCTAAGCAGTTTGATTTAGGGAAACGGTGACCTGCATTTTTCCTCTGGAAGGGGAATCCTCTAATTATTATGGCAGACAGAAGGATTTTCACAAATAGGCGGCAAAACACAAATCCTTGTTGATAGTTAATGTGATGCAATTCTCAATCAGTCCATCACGTAGACACTTTTGAAGAATTATAAAATCTTTATTTCCATGTCAATATACAGTTCATATTTCACGACCAGTCAAATAACAAACACGCACTTTAATTCATGGAACAACGGAGAAGACAAAGACGTTTGAGAAACAAAACGGTACTTAAATTGATAAAGTTTTAAATTTTGTTTTCGATATGAACACATACTGTGGATTGTGCAGCTATGCGTTCAATAACGTAGGCCTATATAATGTACAGACTACCCGAGTCATATTTTTAGACCTTTTGACAGTTTGAAAGGTGTGTTGATTTGAGAAACAAAACCCTGAATGAAATGTAACAGATGAAAATAACTAAGTTAGTCTCATGTAGAATAAAGGCTTAATATCCAGCTGGATAAATCAGAGCACACTGTTTCTGCTGGCCTGCTTCTCGGTTCTTAGCATCAATAAGAAGAAGTGGCGCGTGTTTGTGCTGGTTGATGATGTCACTGACCCGCTCAAAAGCCTGCCAAGGACAATAGGGTTAAAAACATTAGTCATTACGCATGTAGCTATGATTGAAGACTTACAAAAAACAGCTTTTAATACCTCTGAGGATTTCAGACCAGTGCCTAGCATGAACCCATTTGGTTTTCTACGGATCTGAATGTTGTAAACTTTCTCCTGGTACAGGACCACGAGCGTGTAGGGCTGGTCTGAAGATCGATTTGAACTATCTCGCACGAGGAACGTCCCATCCTGACAGACACATTTCAACAGATTACCTTCGTTAACCTAATATCAAAAGTGACATTTCGATTTCCTAAAGAAGACTATAAGACTACAATGGTCTTACCCTGTTAACTCTTCTCAGACAGCTCTCTGCCTGACCGCGGGAGACTTGACCCATATACCAAGCTGGATCCATGTCCTGTAAATGGAGAAATAATAGTATTAGGGCTGACAATGACTAATGAGCAATGTTTGAGGTTTTTTTTGTAAGATTATAATGCGTCATTAAATAATTACGATGTAAACAAAACTAATCTTAAAACGGGATAGTGTTTTTGTTTTTTTTATCAGGACAGATTTGATGAAAGTTAAAAAGACATCTTGTCTAAATCAGGAGTGAAATATGCACATATCAAGCACTCCTTTTAAGCGAAAACAGTCTAAACCAGTTTTTAAAAAAATAGATTGGTGGATTTTGATGCAAGAGGACAACAAGGAGATGGATGCGTCCTGGCCAAATTCCCACTGGCCCTTGTCTATCATGGCCTCCCAATAATCCCCATCCATTGATTGGCTGTATCTCTCTCTCCTCTCCTGTAGCCGGTGTGTGGTTAGCGCACTGGCGCCGTTGTCCTGTGGCTGCCGTCGCATCATCCAAGTGGATGCTGCACACTGGTGGTGGTTGAGGAGAGACCCCGCCACATGATTGTAAAGCGCTTTGGTTATATAAATACAATTACAACACCTATTCTTGTCTTAGGACAACTATGATGAACTTTTATGATACTCTTTGAATGTTGACTATTGTATACTTGATGAACTAGAGTCATATCGATCATTATAATATTTTTATCAGCTGCGTGGACTTTGATTCTGACGGCACCCATTCACTTAAGAGGACTCTAAATTTCTCAGAATCTCATCGATATCAATCAATCAATCGCTTTTTTTTTTATATAGCGCTTTTACCAATAGAGATTGTAGCAAAGCACTGAACATGATCAAATAGGAGAATAGAGTGTATAATGACCAGATTAAACTATTTATTTATCAAAAGCAGAGACGGTCTCTGTAGTCAAGAAGATGATAATCCCTAGAAATTAGGGGTCCCCAATTAAGCAAGCCAGAGGTGACAGCGGAAAGGAACCAAACCCCATCCATGAGAGAATGGAGAAAAAAAACCTTGGGAGGAACCAGGTTTAGTTGGGTACAGTTCTCCTCTGGCCGAATGCCCAGCACCTAATTTCCAGTTTAATATTAAGCACATGCGATATTGTGTAAAGGACTTACAGTGTGTGTTTAGACCACGGATGGACTGACCTGAGACTCCTGTAGCACTTAGAAGGAAACTAAACTATACAAAGGCGCCATCTGCTGGTTGATGTGCTCAAGCAGCCTAAGCGTTTCAGCCCACTGTACCTGTCTGCCGCCCGTGTCTGCTTGAGGAGGTGGTGCTCTTGCGCTTCTTCGGTGATCGCTCATTGCTTTCGTTCAACAAAATAAAGGATTTCATTAGTTGTTTTAATTAAACGCACAGTAATATTAATCAAACTAATGAAATGTGTGCTCACCCGGAAGTTTGGCCGGTAGTGATCGACTGGGATGAACACTGAAACGTGACCGAAAACACGGTTAAATATAACAGTGTAACTAATATTGATGAATATTAGGATTAAATCAGCAATGGCTAAAAGTGAATCGGACTCATTTTCAAGTGAATATATACTTGTCTGTTTGATAGGACTGTCCGTGGGTTCCTGGCGGTCTCGGGGAAGGGTTCCTGGTGTGCATTGGGAATGTGTTGGAGTTGGGCCTGGGAGCTGGAAGAAATTAAACTAGATTTTTTTTCTTTACAGATGATAATAAAGCTTTAAACCATAAAAATATGAAAACACACAACACACAATAAAGTTACTTACTGTCATCAAGAAACTGTTAAAGAAAAAAACATTAAAATTGTGAATATTATGTAAATTGTACAAATATCACATACAAACTATATATATATATATATATATATATGTGTGTGTGTGTTTGTGTGAACCTGAACCACAAAATCGGTCATAAGGGTAATTTTTCCATTTTCCATTCCAAAATTTTTCCAAACATTTTTTCCAAAGTTTTCCATTTAGGCATGGATGGTTAGGACAGGACAATATTTAGCAGAGATACAACTTATTACATTATTTGAACATAAATCAAAATAAAGTCTTTGCAATGCATATTACTAAGCAAAAAATTATGTTTATATTATTTTTATATTTACAAAATGTCTTAATTGAACACGATCTTTACTTACTATGCTAATAAAATAACTAATAATTTTGACCCATACAACGCCTATTAATTTTTGCCTATTGCTACAAATTTTCCTGTGCTACCTATGGCTGCTTTTGTGATCCAGGGTCACATATATTTGTGTGTTTAATGTGATTACCTCAATTCTGTGGTCAGGTTGTCTGTTCGAAAAGCAAAGTACAGGTTACAGTCTTTTTGTTTGTGAAAAGAACGGTGCAGTGTAAAGTTATTATTATTATTATTTTATAATCCTGACCTGTTGCCTGGTGTGACAGAGGAGGTGCTTCTGCGCACCCCTGATGGAGGAAGTGAGGGTTTGGGAATTCTCATTGGGTCTCCTCCTGATGGCTCCAGTGCGGGGAGTCTGAAGCAAATGACGTAAAAGCAAAAAGGATGACAAATGAGATTTTTTCCCCTAAAAAAATTATAGATAGTGTATTTTACGTACACAGACGTATAAGAGAATGTCAAACCTTTTTTAAAATGGTAAATTATACCACTAAATATTACCAAACTACAGCAGCATGAGCAGTTGTTTCTGTTTTATCTAGAGGAAATTAAAGGAAACCACTGTACCTTCTTGGTGGATGGCCAGCCTACGGGAACAAAAAGAATTATTAAAGAAATAGCATTTTATAGAACCCCCCCAAAATGTATCTTTCAAATGGAACGAGAAAATATTAAGAAAAAAGCAAACATACACACAAGGCTATTAGACGTTACTAGTATGTTTGGAGTAATAATAACAACAAGTCATAAATATTATTTATAAACACACACACACACTAATATGTACTTATATGTAGTTTACTTAATAACATTGTTATTTAATTAAATAATTTAAACAACTTGGTGATGGAAAAAAATGGGGGGGAAAAAATCACTATTTCATCATAGACAACTTAAACTTACTCTGTCAAGCGAGCATGTGCCCCTTCCACCTGTGAAGACACAATAAAATTTCAGCATGTTATCACAATACTTCCTTCCCTTTCGACACTGCCTACATTATCTTTATTTTTGGCTTTGACGCAAGATCATATTAAGGTCATCTGAATAGCGTTACTTCTCAGTTATTACTTGCTAAAACTGACCTGCTACAGCTGGAGGGCCTCTGTCCAAAGCTCCTGGCTTTGTACTGCGGTCAACAGCAGGTGCTATAAGAGCACAGGAGGGTGGAAAACACATACAGAAAAGGTGGATAAGTTTAACAACATCACACCCAGTTTATCTTTCACTGAAAATAATAATACCTCCCTACCTGGGGGTTTTTTAACGGGCCGCTCTTCTCTCATAGATGGTCCAACCTGTCGATCACAATATTGAGATTATAGCAAAGAAGTCTCAAGAAATAAAAACAGGGACACATATTGTTTGGAAATATGAAGGACTCACACTTGGTCGATCTACAGGAGGGAGAGCGGGACCAGGGCCCGGGCGCTCCGGAGGGACAGGCGGATTTCGGCCCATTACATGAGTGCGGTTATTATCTGATAAAACAATACATGCTATGCATTTTCTAAAAGACTGATACAACATTAGAATGGAAGAGCGTCTAGTTCTGCATACCAATATAATCGCTGTTTTCCATGGGTTTTGCGGGACAGATCAGGCGAGATTCTTCATTAGGCTCGGATGGTGGAGGCTCATAGCTGTTGTCGCTGTCCGACCCCCCCTCTGGGGACTCATAGTCTCCACCGCTAGCTTCACCGTCATCATTCGAATCAGGATTCTCATAGTCATCATCGCTCTCCTTAAGAACGAATGTGTAAGATGTGATGCTGATCACTTCAAAAGCGTTTCAAACACAAATACGAGACTTACAAACTCTTCAGAGTCCCACGCTTGATCTTCATGATGATCAGCTGAAATAGTAAGAGCAGGCGTCTTCTAGATACTATCTTAAAAGCGTAATTTGTAATATTGAATTTAATTGTACTTTACAGTATATCGTACCTTGTGGTTGAGGGTAGCTGGGAGCTGGTGATGGCCTGTTACAAAACACAGTATTATAATTAGATAGTTGGGTCCAATGATTTTCATTACACCAAAAAAAAACCCCAAACCAAAACAAAACCAAAGAGATTCTCAAAAGCTATTTTAAAAGTATCTTTTTATGCGCTTCCGCTGCACAAATAAGTCACACGCTTGGAACAAATGATGAAAGGATGTTAATATCTGGGACAAAAAAAACGTTAAATAGCTCACGAAGAACACAGACGAGATATCTGCGTGACCGCATACTTGTAGAGTCATACAGTTCTCATCACTAACCTTTGCAAGTCTGAGATCAGTGGTTTGAACACTTCTATTATGCAGTGACATTTAGAATGTTGCAAAAAGGTTGTTTCAAATAAATGCTTTAGAACTTTTGAAGAAAAGTTCCCACAAAAAAATATTAAGCAGCACAACAACATTTTTGTTTCTTGAGCAACAAAATGAGCAAATAAACAATTTCTGATCAATTAAAGCTGCTAGAAACCTAGCTTTGGTTCACAGGAATAACATTTTATTTGAATAGAAAACTGTTTTTAATCCAATAAATGCAGCAGTGGTGAGTAATCCTTATCTTTATTTTAAGACTAGTCCTTAAAATAAATGTTAAGAGTGATCTAAACTGGAAAAAGCTTGCACTGAGATATCTTAAAATACATTATTCTTATTATACATTATTAATCATGTTTCTAAAGATTCTTAAATGTCCTAAATTAGCAAAGGTCTAGCTTAATCTAATTACTATCTGGGAAACTGGCCCTATGTGTTTTTTTTTTTAATATACCACAAGATATGTGATGATCGAGATGTACTGGCCTTGATGGAATCGATGGAAATATCCCCCCCCTAATCTTCTTCTGTTTGATGATTTCTTGACAAATCTTGGAGATGAGCCTGAAAGTATTAGAGAACACCAGTTTCACATCCTCAAAGTGTAACAACCATTACTGCCATATTATTGACTAGTTAGCATTATAAGAGAAATATCCGAATGTAATTATTGCTTTATATACTGGTTGAGGTTTCAGCTAAAGCAGGATGTGGTCATTTTCCGTCCTCATTTCTGAGCACATGACAGTGCTTAATAAACAAATAAAACATCACTTTACCATAAAGTCATTGTCTTACATCTAAATCCAAATACGCTTTTGGGGGGAAAAAATCAATAGTATCTGCTGGTTTAAGTGTTATTGAGGTGTGGGTGTTGTCAACAATATCACACCGAACACGCTCTGCAAAACTTTCTGCATCAACGCAAGGGTTCCTGCCACATCTGCTTCTCTGGTTTATCTTTCCTGTGCAGTATTTCCTCTTAGTGTCACTATGTCATCGGTAGTGTTTTTGCACATTTCTACCTGTTTGTACACTTTTACCCTATTAAATAATACGGCAGCTCAAGATCTACAGTTGATTAAAAAAAGATTTTAAAGTACAGTGACCGAATTTTTTAAATAAATAAAAAAGTACGTATTTGAATACCCTGGACACAATATATTATTCTACAATTTATGGCAAATAAATTCAGTGTCTAAAGTGCTAATGCGATTAACCCAGTATAGATTAAGAAAGAGGAATACCAAATAACACAAAATAAGCCAAAAAAAAAGACAGAATACAACCAGTACTTACGGCGCATGAAGCTTAGGGAACTTTTGAAGGTCATTCTCAGACATAGTCTGAAAAAATATATACAGACTGATTTGAATTTCATCAAACTGTTTTTTCAAAAAAAGTTTTTAAACATGATGTTTTTATGTTTCTTTTACAGAGCTCTCCTCTTCTGACCAAGCCTGTATTTATTTGACCCCAAATGTAAATGAGCTGCTTTCTATACTAATATATTTCATATATATATATATATTATATATTATATATATTCCTGTGATCAAATGAATTTTAATTTAAATGAATTAATTTTTAGCATTTTCATCATTACTCCAGTTTTTAAGACTCTTCAGAAATCATCCTAATATGTAGATTTGCTGCTCAAGAAACATTATTATTATCATCAATATTAAAAAGAGTACTGGTGGAGGATTATTTGATGAATAGAGAGATCTAAAGTTTAGCATACTTCTGAAATAAAAAGCTTTTGTAACATTATACATTAATTTAGGATGCTTTGAATTGATAATTTATTAATTTCTATTTGTAAATGTGTTCTAGGCAGAATATTAGAATGATTTCTGAAGGATCATGTGACTTGAGTAATCATAGTAAAAATTCAGCTTTTAAATCACAGGAATGAAATGCATTTTAATATATAATTAAATGGAAAGCTGTTTATCTTAAATAATAGTAAAAATATTTTACAAAAGTACTGTTTTTTCTGCATTTGGATCAAATTAATGCAGGTTTAGTGAGCAGAACCGAGTTCATTTAAAAACATTAACATTATTTTTTATATTTGTGCATGTATGCATATGTACAATGCATGTCAAAAAAAAAGTATTTAAATAAGCAATATATACTGAAGAGTCTACAGTTGGATCATTATTGCAGTGATTAATACGTTTCTGCCATGCTTTGCCACAACTTTAAAATAATGCAGTGTGCTTAATTTCTTAAACAGCCATGTTGGATGATTTACATGTTCATATTACAGGATGATCATTTCATGGCTCATAATGGTTTCATTTGTCCTGACCCGGAGCTGACTTTAAAGAGTGGTTTGACTCTCAAAAATAAATGTTTTGTCATTACATAACATCATCAAAACAATTACATAACGAATGCACAATGTTATCAGGCTGTCCAGTGACACATTAGGGTGTGTTTTTGAACAAGCTGACTCCACCACATCCCAACATTTCTCAGGGATTTTAAGGTCAAGATTCAGGGGAGGCCAATCTTTCACAATTTAAGCCACAAACTTGGCAAAGCCATCCTGGATTACGTAGATATTCTGACATGGTTGTTTAAGCAATATAAGCACTGCATCAGTTAGGAAACAAACATATTAATCATTGTAGTAACGATTCAATCTTTGAAAGGAATATCCTGGGAAATATCATTTAAAAGGAAATATAAACAACCAAATGAACTTATTTTGAAAAATAGAAGTTCTAAAATAGAGGTTCTAATAGAGAATTCTGGAAAGTTTTTAAGAGTTCAGCAGTTTACTTGGTTTTAACAACACTTCCTGAATTGCTGGATCAAGGAAACTGTGATACCGCATTTAGTCAGACATCTGTTTTGTAAAGGGAAATTTTAGTCTGTGCTCCATGCTGAACATAAAAAAATTAGGAAAGCTTAATTGACCTGTAATTAAGCCCCGCCCTTCTTAGTTACTCGGAAAAACAATCGGAGTTGCTGTTTTATAATGTTTTTGCACAGTCACCAAATGTGAAGTTATTTATAAAATATATAAAAATAATTACGAAGCGAGTAGATAATGCAGTGCCATTCACATTCGGCCATCACAATCGCGGATGACAACATCCTGGATCAACACTGTTCATTTCTCACAGGGTACGTTCAAATTAATGTACATTTAACCAGTTTGGTTGAGAAAATGTGTATGACACCCAGAAAATGACTGACTGTCATTGGCTCATCTGTGTTTGAGGGGAGGGGCCTACCGCTAAGGTCAATTAAAAGCTTTATTGGTAACACTTTATTTTACAGTTAAACCTAGTAGTTACTTATCAGCATGCATATTACTAGAATATTAGCAATTTATTAGTGCCCATTAAGAACATATTAAAGTCTTCTTCTACATCCCTGATCGTACCCAGTACCTTCACCAACATACCAATGTGACAAACCAATTTTAAGATTTTTAAACATGTACAAACCAGGAACCTTTGTCCATTGATGTTATGCCGTGTCACGACCTTATCACACCCGGTTAGATTCCGCTAAAGATAATGAAAAACAGTATGTCAGCAGAATAGATGATGGTCAGGTGTCAAAGGTCCAAGGCATAACCTTATCTCCAACTTAATGTAATATTAAATATTACTATATATCAAATATAGGTCTGCAGACGTACACTGATGCATAACAGATGCCTCTCAGTTTTAAACAAAACCAAAAATTCACATACGTGTAAAAAAGAAATGGTTTTAAAAGTACATTAATTACAACTGTTAGGTTTTCAGTTTCACTTATTGTGCGTTGAAACTTAGAAAAAGAAAGCAACTTACTTTCTTCAGAAAGTCTGCTAACCGTTGTGAATCCCAGGTCTGAACCTCCGATTTGGATGGAGTACTATCAGAACTCATTATTCCAAACACTTATCAATATAAAATCCCAGATACCAACATGCATTGAAAAAAAAGAAAAAAAAAAAGAAAAAAAGTTGCCACTCTTTGCGTTCACACTTTTGTCTGACACTATGTCTACTGAGAACACGAGGAGACTGGTGACAAATCAAAAAATAAAATCATGGAAGGAAAGAAACCAAGAGAAAATACTTAAGTGACAGAATCACCTAGTTTCAAATGTAGAAGCGTGAGAACCACTCAAAATTCGACCAACATTTTCAAAAATATCTAAAAAGCCCAACACCCCGGATTCGCCTGAACAGAGTATGAAAAGAAAGAATGACATCCACTTCCCCTTAGACTTCCTGTTAATGATTGTTGTGACAACAAGGGGAAGTACAACCCCTTCGTGAAAAAAAGAAGCTATTTCTTAAATCATTATAATTCATCTCCCCCCCCCCTCAGACAGATGCAGACTATAAGCCCTAGAGATTATTAACTACTCAATCTGATTTTCATTTTAGTCTTCGGTAAGATCCTAGACACACGATGCAAAACATCATTATGTTTTGATTATTATCATTATACATCTAGCTGGTTCCACATGTCATGTGATTCATAAATTTGGGTTTTGAATGTAGATAAATAGCTTTTGAGCTGCGTAGTGCAAATTAACTACTGCTAGTTACATTACTCGAGCAAAGCCAATGTATGAGCAGTACTTCATTACTGATTCATATTTTATTATGTTATAATAAATCGCATTTTTCATCTTTTAGTTCCAACCTTGATTCGCCATTAGTTGATGCTTCGGGGGTTATATATATTTAACATTTAAATTCAAATGTAACATTCAAGCTGATAATTAACAACTATTTTATCATTTTAATTTTATAATAAAAAACCTTGGTTAAATTGTGGAATGTTTTTAAACTAGCCCCCAAATTTATTGTATCATGGGAATTGTGCTCCTATTTACCAAAAAAAACGAACAAAACTTTTGATGGTGTGAACGATTATATGGATCGCGACCTGCAACACGGATGGCTGGTTCAGTCCCTAAACTAAACATTTAACACCCACAACTGGAAACTATGAGCTTGAAGTTTTCAGTTGCTCCTGTAGAGGTTAGTTCATGGAAACATCTCAGTAAATGTGCTTCCATCACTGAATATCCACTTTGATGTAGCTGTAAAGTGTATTTGCTTAAGAAACCTGTAAACGGATGTTCAGATACGATTAGCATATTACATGTGCTTGATGTCATGCACCAAAACACATACATTACCCCTGCCTTGTCACAGTTATTTCCATTTCCTGGCTGCTTACGAAAAAAGGAGGTGGTTCAGTGGGTGTATTCAAATGTGTTTTGAGGGCAAAGTCAGCGGTCTTGATTCAGAGTAATGTCATCCTGTTGTTTATATGTGTCAATGAAGTTAAGGAGCCGCCACACTGAAATGCAACACATTTTTTATTTTAGTGGAAACCATTGTTGCACGGTACATTTTTGGAATCGTCGTTTAAAACGTTCCACTTTAATTGCTAATTCAATTACTTGAGCATTTTGTGACTGATGCTTAAGGTTTGTTAGAACTCACTCTACAGTTTCAGTGGCTGCATGTTGGTTTTTGGAGATCACACACCTGCCATGATGCTCAGTTTTTCCTCTTTTTTGCTGCAGAAGACACATTAAATTTCCTCTTTAACTATGCACAATGGTATTGTAGGCTAATGAAAGGACAGAACCATCCTTCACGTCACCATAGATCTGTTCAGTGTGAAAAACTGAGCTGCATCCCTTTATGAATTTACTTTCTGTCTTTTGTTGGAATCTTTATGTTGTGAATTGGCGTTTATTTATCCAGAATGTATGCCGTTTTATTGATTATTTCTCGAGATATACATTTTTACTTGCCAGTAAATTTATGGGAGCTAATAGCACCACCTGGTGGTAATGCATTGTATAAAACAATAGCAGCTAACGGTTTTGTAATTAGTCGGAAATGCTTATTTATATATTTTCGTATTAACGGATTTAACAACAACAAAAAATAATAAAATGAACTCGCTCTCTACACACACACACACAAACACAAGACCACCATAAGCTAGTCATTAGGGTCAATTTGATCAAATTTTATAAAATGTATAATCTGAAAACTGAATGAATAAGCTGTTTATTGATGTATGGATTATAAGGATAGAGATCTGGAATCTGAGAGGGCAAAAAAATCGGAATGTTCAGAAAAACTCCTTTAAAGCTGTCTAAATGAAGTTCTTAGGAGTGTATATTACCAATACATTTTTTAAAATATATTTAAAGGTAGGAAAATTACAAAATATCTTCACGGAACATGATCTTAATATCCTAATCATTTTAAATCATATAATGTATTGTTATATTGCTATATATCTGTGCTACTTAAGACTACATGCTGTAGTTAGAATCGTTTTTTACTTCAAGAGTTCACGCTTTCCTCATAATGATTAATAAGCAAATTTGGCGAGCTGTCTGGGGAGCGAGTCGGGAGAGCG
>JAUYWG010000022.1:4196352-4214967 GCA_034779775.1 Enteromius afrohamiltoni | reverse complement strand
ATACACACACACACACACACACACATATACATAAATGTTATAATATGTAATAAGAATATTTTGCATAAAATACAAATAATAACTAAAAAAAAAGAAGAACAAAGACTGCAATACTTACGTTTTTTACCATTGATATGATCCAAGAAATTTATGGAATCTTTTACTACACAATCACAGACATTGCAATAGTACCTGAGAAAGGAAATGCATAATTATAAACAACAGCAGCACAAAACCCTGAAACAGTATAAGCCAATGAACAACACGCATTATGTTTCAACAACAACAAAAAAACACTAATGTCTTTTTTATTTTATTTGTATATATTTTTTATTATTAATATTACGCTTTCATTTTTAGTTTTAATCACCATTTTAACATAATACTTCCTGAGGCTTCACAATCATAAATTGGAATTCTAAACCTTTTTCAAAAGGAAACCAGGAAAGCTATATCAAAGAGATGTTGACTATTAGCTGAAGTAGCAGTTGGGGCTTTATTGACAATATTTGTGGATACGATATCTTTGCATATAAATAGTGCTTTCCACAGTTTAGAAACCATGCATGTGCTTAACATGATTGGATTAAATCAGACAGTCCGTTCACTTGCTCAAACTCATACTGATGTAGGATCAGTACAGTCATTGTGTAGCAGGTACCCACCCTCCCATCTCAGCCTGTGGTGTGGTCTTTGTGATGACAATCGTCTTCCCCAGTTTTGACTCCAGATCCACTTTATAATCTCTGTGGCGGAGAAGCTCCCGCTTGACGGGAGGCACAGGCTTGCCTGGAGAATAGAAAAGATGATAACATAAGAAATACTGCTAGAAATTATTTACTCGGATGAATTATTGTCAGTTAACTTTATTTGACCCCATACATGACAGTCTAACAAAAAAAGTAATAAATGTGTTATTTCAGTAAAGCTTATACACTAAATAAATACACATATAGATAAACAAAAGGTTACAACATTGTTTTGCTTACCATCTTTTTTCTCTCTCTCTTCTGTGATTCGTTTCTGGGCCAGCTGTTCATATTCATCTTTGTCCCATTTACGACGAAAATCATTCTTGGACTACAGAAACACACAGATGCCATTACAAACATGGTAAACAAAGGAATCCCATCAGCTGTATTCAGAAATCTGCTGAAAATGCAGAGAAAAGCATGTGACCAACATCGAACATTTACTAAATCCGATCTGATCAAACTGATAGTTCAAAAAGGCTGTCAGTCAGCAACACTAGGGATAGCAGATTTCAAAGCGTCTCGTAGTTAAATATATCGGTGTTCTTGTTTTTGTATACGACAACAAAACAAAACCGGCGTCACAACCCTCAACCAGCTTTCGTTTCTTTCCCAGCCACCGCGACACCTACACTTTTTAAAAGACAAAATTGAGAAAACATCTAGTTCACGAACAATGGCCAAAGAAAGCAGAGGGGTTAAAATTCTAAACAAAGAAGGGAATCCAAAAAAGTCTTAAGAAAATTCTTACCCCACTGCTAGACGCCATTTTGCTACCGTGACGCCGTAAAGCGTGTTGCTGTCGTAAAGAAGTGCCGTTCTATTTAAAAAGCTGATAGCACTACTGGGGCTGACCATGAAAAACAACAGATTCAAACACAAAATTTACTGGACAATACACGCTTTATATTGTTACGTTTAACATCATTTACACGAATAGTTTGGTGTCTCATACATATTGTTTGCGTTTTGCTAAATAAATAAAATAGGCTGTTTAGTGACAAATTATACACTGTGATAGCTTACCCTATATAGTATAGTATAACCAGTTCTATAAAGTGTATATTACTTGCCAGTTAGTTCGTTTCCAAGACTGTAAACTCTTGACAGCTACTTATTTTGTCCGTGGCAACGATTAAACACTGCACTCAACGGGCTGCTACACTAGACATTTTCAGTTCACATGGAAAGAGCATTTATTTTCTTCTCCGTTAAATAGTTATGACGATATTATTTTATTATATCATTTTTTTTTCATGATTAGTGGCCTTACCTGTCTCATTTGTAGAGCCCCGCCCCCGTTACACCTGCCGCTGATAAAAAGCTCTGTCAAACGCAATGCGTCGTGTGGCTGTAGCCAAAATCATGACAACACGCATAGAGAGCCTTCTTCAAAGCCCCTTTGAGTCGCGGATGTACGTTTTTAAATTTCAATTCGCAAATTTAAATATCGTTATGTGTTGCTGTACCTTGTCTTTTGTTTGTGTTTTAGAGGTCTGCCTCTTCATTTGTGGCCAACAGACGTTGGCCAAGACTTCAGGACTAAAACACACTCTCTTCCATGTAGCCCAGAACCTTGGCTTCTACCAGGCTGCAGTTCAGTGTATGATAGTCTTGTCAGGTAAACATGTCTGTTGAGACTGGGGATTTTAATTTTTTTGGCCATAGATACTGATAACAGCTTGATAGTGACTTGTGAACTGTGGAATCCCCCTCCCAGCTGCTCTAAAACACCACAGTCAGCTTCACATAATGGAGAAAAGACTTCTGCTGTTCAGAAGCCTCGCAGGTCTGTTTTCTTTGGTTGCATATCTGATGTTTGGATGCAAAAGATGTGTCTTTTAAAGTGTTTTTATATATATAATTTAAAAACAAAAAACTGATTCTCTGTTCAGGTCATCCATTCTTGAGCGGTGCATCCTGAAGATGTCTACAGCTAGTGTTGCTGTTGGAACAGAAGACATTGATGGGATCAACAGGTCTCTTAATGTGGTTATTGAAGAGAAAATAGTATTTATAAATGAATACACTTTCTATACATGCATACAAAACTCTAAATATGTTTAATATCTTTTTAAAAATACTACTGTTGAAGTAAAATCTTTAATAAATGGCGTGTACTTGAAGTTATATATAATATAAATGAAGAGTTCATTTCCAAAAACAGTTTTTTAAATTTTTAATTTTTTTTTTTTTTTTTTTTTTTTTTTTTTTTTTTTTTTTTTTGCATTACAATTTTAATAAAACTGAAGCTGGGTTATTTTGACTAGGTTAAAAATAACTAACTATAACTACAATTTAAAACACAACTAAAAAACGACTTTAGTTTTAGTAAAGTAAAAATTAATAGTTTTATTTTTGCAAATAAACTCTTCATATAAATATATTCAATATGTGACTTTTGTTGTTGTACTTATTTAGCCGCCTTTGGTCAGCTGATTAAAATGAAGTTTTGTAGGTCACCATCAGGGCGACAGTGGTGCTCTAACAATACTGACCCGGCACAATTGGAGACCAATGAGGCAGTTTTGAAGCGTAGACAGAAGCAGATTCAGTATGGAAAGAATACCTGTGGGTACCAGAGCTATGTTCAGCAGGTTCCAAAGTGAGAATTGGTGAAATTATCTTTTTTTTTTTTTTTTTTTTCTCCTCACTGAATGTTATTGTATTAAAAGGCTCCTGGTTATATTTTATATACTGTTCAGGTGTCTGCGTGTGCCTGGGATTCACCCTTCCACTCCAAACAAATACCGCAAATACAGCCGCAGATCTTGGGATATGCAAGTCCGTCTCTGGCGGAGAGCGCTTCATGCATGGGACCCACCATCTGCTTCCCAAAGAGACGCTGATGGACAAGACCCTGTTGATCAATTGTAAGTCTTCAAAGACCGTTTTTAACCTTGCAGTAATTCTATTAATTTGCAAAATGAAACCCTCTTAGGCAGAGCTTGCTTGAGAAGATGAATACAGAGCTGTGTGATGGTGGTGAAAAGGAGGGCACAATGTGGGAAATGGTGCCAGATACCATGTCATCCATTATTTCACAACCGTCCGAGTTATCATCCGATGGTCCTTGGCTGTATTCTAATGCTACTCAGGTCAGACTTAAATATTGAGTCAATGTAGTTGTTTGAAGTGGTCCATTGTGTGTGTGTGTATAAAATGATATCACTTCCTTGTAATTTTCAGTGCTAATAGACCTTCTTATGTCCAGGTTGGAGTCCCATGCCACCAGGGCCAAACCTCTCAGCCTGGATTGGGCTACACCTTTAGCAGTAATCTAACAGCACAGGAAAATGTCCTAGGATGGTTGCGATTTCTCCTTGAGACTGACCACAACCGAGACCAGGCGCCTTTGCTGCATGAAGAGCCTTTCTGGAGATTTACTTAATGTCTCCTCAAATCATGCCAATGGTCTGCACAGATCAGGTGCAACGCTTGTTCTTCAGCCATGTTTGAAATACACTTGGATCACTGTCCCCTAGTTCAGTATGCTGTGCACTTTTATGTATTTTGTAGTCGAGGCATCCTCGCCAGATGAGTGTTTCAACATTGTACACGTTCAAATACCTGTTATTGCTACTTTGTTCCTCACTTTCTGGTTTCCTTTTTATTTACTTTTCCGTTCTAAAGCACCGGTTCTATTCCTTTTTGTCCTAACACTCTTCCTCCTGTTTGTCACGTCACTGTTTTTCTAAAAACAGGAAGTTCCAAAGTTTTTACTTTTTATTTGTTTTGTGTGTAGACCTCTATGAATGGAAAAACTAATAAAGATGTGGACTGGCTGGCTGACTCTGCATATGTTATTAAACCGTGCTACAATTTCTGTGTATGCTTTTATCCATTAAATTTCACCCAATGTGTTATTAAACATGGTATTTTTCTCATCTCTATTAGGTCAAAGAACTGAAGTTCATTGGCTGGGTAGTCTGTTGAGTGGTGTATTTCTCAGGTTGTATTTAGTCGTTAAGAATAAATTGGTCTTAAACGTAAATTAATCCTGAAAACGATCTTAAATTAGAATCCTTAACAAAAATACGGAAAAATCATTTCAGGAATCACTACAGCTCCCATGATTCTGAGTGTCGTATTATCTCGGGATCGGCCAAGTCCAAAGAGTCAAGATCTCGGCCTGAACTTTTTTTTTTTTTTTTTTTTTTTTGGACGCCTCCGAGCTTAATCTTGTTAATTTAATCACCTCATTTTCTCTCGTCTTCAAATTTCCGCACAACGCTTTTGTGCGTGGTGTAAGATGAACCTGAGTCCGTGGTCCGTGTATGCCCTGAATGTTATTTACAAATTCCTCCATAGAAGGGGCGCACTTATTTCTCCCTAGTGGGCGACTTGAGAAGACAGTCTGTATCGACCAAGCGTGCAATTGCAGACCAATCCTCAATTTTACACGATCCTTTAGATCATCTGTTTCGGTCTTCGCCTGTGATCCGGCGTGTTATTTCAACGGTATGTTTTTTGTTAAGCAGAGCAGTCGGGAATTGTATACAGAAATATTTCCAGGCCGAAGCGAGGACGGTGTATTAGACAGCAAGCCGACCTGCTTTAGCTTGTTGTACCAAATCGGCTGAATCTCTCGGTTGAGAGCCATATACAAGGCCTGGGGTTTTATCGACCATTCTCGGTTGACTCAAGGTAAGCCGTTATCGTCGAAAATCATCAATGCATCTTCATTTAAATGGGGTGTTATTCATATAATACATAGTTTCGCTGCAGTCAGGCTCATTGTGCATGGCTAGAAATCGGTTCGTGGGGCAGAATCGCATATCATAAACGCGTGTAAACAAATCTGCAGCACATGGCAGGGATGCAGTAATTTGCTTTTGCAGACTGGCGAACGGAACGCACTGTATGTAATGTAACGGAAAGACATCTCAAATCTTTATTTCTTTAATAGGCCTGTTTACAGCACCGCGTTAGCTATAGCCCGGCTCGGCTGTTCCTGATTGGCTTGTCATATAGTCTGTTATTTTTAATTATCATAAAATGAATCGCGATTTATTGAATGCTACATATAGAGATAGAGTTTTGGGTTATGGTGTGTTATATCCTCGCGTAACCTGCAAAATCGAGCAAAATGCAAATAGCGTACAACCGGTACACGCGATATGAAACCGCTTTCTGCTTCCTAATGTCGACCAATGCTTATTTATAGTCTCAGTTCATTCGCTTGCCTTCGGCGTGCAAAAATCAATATACTCTTAATGTGTATGCATGCCCAGAATGGGTAAACTTGGCTAATGCCCTGTGCAAACCGTGCGCGCACGCTTCAGAAATGTAACCCAGTGGCCTACACCGACCTTCAGCGCGATTTGATTTGATTTACAGGCGTCGATGCGATCGGTAAATGTATATATTTTCTATCTCAGCAAATGATTGGAATTGTAGACGATGGGTATGTTGTGCTACATGTCACGCTTAATGTGCTTATCATGGAGATGACAGGCAGCAGGCTCCCCTCCCCCCGCCATCGCCTCCATCAGCCGCGACCGCTCAGCGCGTTACCTAGGCAACGGCGGAACCGAGCCCGAATCTACTCGTGACCGCCACAATACGTCATTACTACCGACGGTTCAGAACTTCAGTCAATGAGTTGGCTTTTACTTTATTGCCTAAATCGTAGGTTTTTAATCTATTATTTGTTTATGCACCGCGTTCGAGGAACCCCCAAAATCCCACACGTCAGGTATAACGAATTACTATTATTTAGTTGTTTTTTTCTCATCTTCTTATTTTACTGTATTTTTAGATTTATTTCTTTAATATTTTATTGTTTATCTTTAAAATTTCCATGGATTCTTGTGGCCCCCTGTAAGTGATTTAAATGATGTGCGGTAACATTAGCATTTAATTTTTTCACCCAAAAATAGAAATTCTGTCATTAATCAGGTCGTTATAAACCCATAAGACCTCTGTGTTCTTCAGAAAACAAATGGAAGATATTTTGAACCCTCCATAGACAGAAACTTAGCAAGGACATTGGTAAAATAGTCCATGTGTCTTTAAAGGTTCAACCGTAATTATACGAAGATATGAGAATACTTTTGTGTGCAAAAAAAAAACATTTTTTGAAGCAGTTCTTATCCCAGAGTTATCATCTTCTGCCATTTTGGAGAGTACCCCACAACATAATCAGCGTTGTTTACATTCAGCAAGCATGCTATCTACTGTACAAAAACAACGCTGATTATGTAATAACAGACTTTCCATTTTTGGGTTAACTAACCCTTAAATACAGTCACATTAGTCTATATGGTTTTAAAGCACTTTCTTAACTTAAATCAATGAGTTGTTGTGTACTTCATTGACAGAATTGTAGGTTTTCAATCTATGAGATACCACAGACCTCTATATTTGTTCATCCATCAACAAATGTCATTACGTTATTATATTTTATTAGTTTTTCTGCTTTATTTTAATAAATATATTTTTTTAATTAAAAAAAAAAAAAAAAAAAAATTCTCTGACCCCAGCTCTCTTTTATGGCCCCCTTTAAACCCCCGATTTAAATAACATGCGCCCACGGCAGATGATTTTGTGGTTTTAATTCTCTGTGTGTCCGTGAACACAGACAGGGAAGGATGTGTTTTTAGGAGTTCCCACAGTGGCATCAGGCCAGCGGAACAGCCGGTTCCTTGACTGTGCAGCTTTCCCAGACACCTGTCACCAAGCAGTCCCTATTCATGTGTGCTGTAATGGGAGACCGCTAGCGGACTGGGCCTGTGCCCTGCAGAGTTACAGTCCTTAGCAGGGTTTGGAAAGCGAGAACTTCAGCCCCCTTCTCTAATAAATCCATAATCTGAGGATACTTCAAAAGAGCTAAGAATTACAGAGTTTAAAGCACAGTAATATTCAATATTATTTAAAATCGGTCACATTCTGTTCACGTAAGATCACAAACACATGAAGCTGATTATAATACATTTATTCTTGAAATCTGGGAAGATAAATACTTTCTTGTTTATTTGGTTGGTTGGTTGGTTTGCGATCCTATTTTTCAGTGTTGTTTTGGAGGTACTTTGAGTACATGCAAGTCAGTCACCTGAAATTCCTGGTTTGTTTCCGTGTGAAAGTGTGATATCAGCAGTTTAGGAGTATAGCTCTCATTAATCAAAGGGAATTTTATATGTCTGCTGTAGGCTGTGCATAGTTAATGAAGAATGCTCTCGTGCCTGCGTTAAAAAGAGTATTCTTTGTAGTATTATTGGAATATTGGAGGAGAAATTATAGTTTTCGTTTCCTGCTGCATGCTGAGTTTTCATAATGGAGATAGCAAGTGCAGTTTGATTCTTCTTTTTAGTATGTTTTGCATTTGGTGTAGTATTCTAAATATAGCTAGCCAGGCAAAAATTCAGAAAAAAAGCTAAAAGAAAAAAACCTGTATCTACTTGCAAAGTTTATTTACACAGGAAGGACTCTTATCAAGGATTTATACTCTTCCTTGTAAACATGACAAGCCTTATATATGAGTGCCTGCACTATGGCAAGCCGTTTAAACATTTAATTGCACTAGTATCTTTTTCTATGTTACTTATTTATTAGATACTAGTATCTTTTCCATTAAGTACTAGTGTTTATTCATTAGCCACTAGTGCTTATTCTTTAGGTACTATTGTTAAGTTACTAGTACTTATTCATTAGAAACTAGTACTTATTTCAATAGTGACTAGCTATTATATTGTTACTAGTAAGAAATTCCTTTTTTTTGCCATTGACTTCTATGGAGATCTGTCATTGGGATATTAGCTATTCAGCTTTGACTAGTACGTATTCCACTACTGAGTAGTACTTACATGTTATGTACTCGTAGTTATTTATTAGGTAAAAGTAAATATTTTTAGATACTACTACTTATTCATTAGAAACGAGTACCTATTAAATAGACACTAGTTCTTAATTATAGGTACTAGTATTTATTTATTAGATACTAATACTTATTCATTAGATACAAGTACTTAACTTAAATAGATAGTAGTACTTATTCAATATATCTAGTACACATTTATTAGAAACTAGTATTTATTTGAAAATGTTGCTAAGATTTATTATTTTGCTAGTATGTTTTTTTTTTATAGAACTCTACTATAGCCATTTGGACTAGTCATAATATAAGACGAGTATAAAAGCAGATCTGACTAGTAAGATAAGAATTGTCACTAGTAGTAATTACTAAAAACACTAGTGTCTAATAAATAAGTACTAGTACCTAATGAATAATTACTAGTATTTATTAAATAGGTACTAGTATAAAAGTAAGTAGTAGTATCTAATAAATGCTTACTAGTAGCAGTTAAATAGATTTAAATTACTAGTCAAAATAAAAAGATGATATCAAAAACAAAATAACTACCAGTACCTGTTCATTTGGAGATACCCTCGACCAAATAAAGAACTAGTGAGAATGTGTTTGGAGATGTCTTAATTCTTAATTTGTGTCTCCATTCGTTCACTAGAGGTCGCTCGATGACCAACAAGCACCTTAGGCTAGCATATTTATGAAATTAGTTTACAAAACTGACAAAAATATGTTTTCCATGTGTTTGAGTACAAATGAACGTTTCTTTTCTATGTGGGTTCCTCCAAAAAAAAAAAAATGCATCCATCTCTTTCTGTTTCCTGTCTAATCTCTCTCTTATAACCTATGTTACTGGTTCATTAATATGCAACATACGATTAGCATACTGGGCAGAAATGCAAATTGAAAAAGTACTAGATATCTCTAGCATATCTCTCATCTAAAAAGTTACTAGTAACTAAAAAAATGAGAACTAGGTATAATTAAGTACTTGTCACTATTGGAATAAGTACTAGTATCTAATGAAAACGTTCTAGTATCTAATGAATAAGTACTAGTAACTTTAGAAAAGACACTAGTACCTAAAGAATAAGCACTAGTAGTTAATGGAAAAGATACTAGTATCTAAAAATAATTACTAGTAACATAGAAATAGATACTACTGCGGTTTATAGATTAAATGTTAAGACGGCTTGCCATACCTGCACCTTTTTGAATGGGACAGGAAATTAAAATGCATTTTATGTCTTAGTAGATCAGAAATACTTTGCCGTTTTAATAATTGTATTTCTGGTGGTGGTTGAGGAGAATGTTTAATTAATTAATCAATTTTTATTTATTTATTTTTTTGACAATTTCAACAGTAACTACAGAGATTTGCATGAGAAACTGCTATTGTTAAACATTTACAACCGACATTTGTTTTGTTCCACCATTTTATACTTTTGAATTTAGAACAAGTAATTTAATTTTCACATACATTATTAGAAAGGCATTTCATCATTAGAAATCTATATTTTCTTGATCCTTTTAAGCATGACATACAGTTCAAAAAACAACTAAAAGTCCAAAAAGACCATCTAAAGAGCTATTATCTGTATCTTAAGAAATAATCAAACCTGTTTATACCTAATACTTTGTTTGACTTCTTCTGTGTCCCAGGTGAGGACGTCATCATGGTTCCTGAGTGAGATCGAGCGAGCAGCGTCCTGGATGTTTGGTGGACAGTGCTTCAGTTTTATCTAGTGCACATCAGCCTCTTTCCTTCCTTTCCTACCTTTCCTTCCTCCTCTAATTTGCCATGCCATGGTTTCGTTAAATCTTAATCAACAACGTTGTCCCAGCATCAACAACAACCACTGGACAGCAAACTGGTAAAGCATGTGCTTTAGATCTCAGCACAGATGTTTCACTTTACCATTTATCTGTCTCTTAAAGCAATCTTTTTTTTTAAAAACTTCTTTCAGTCTCTACTTCATCGCCAGAGCCCCGAAACCAGCCGGCCCACAGATGGATTGATGCCTGGTATGTAACCTATCTTTTGAGTATCCGGAAGTCTAAAGCTCCATAATTTGGAGTGCAGAGTTTCAGCTGAGTATAAAATATTTAAGTATGGTGCATAATGCCACTGATCCATCTCGAACAAATGTAAAAGCTCCCATAAACCCTAAAGTTGCTAGTTAAAACAAACTCAAGGTGAACAGAAACTATAACATATAACACATATACCATGCTGCAGTAGACATGTCAAATGGCATAGATTTATTTTACAATTATGTGATGAAATATATTTGAGCAACTTTAAGTGGGTAGAACGTCTTTATTAGTTACACTTGAAAGTGAAGAAACATGGAGTAATGTGATCGTACAGATTAAAACGTGCCCCAAGCAAGCCAAGAATTTTTTATTAAGTTGCGTAATGTGTTTACAGTAGCTGAATAATGCCATTTTTAACCAGTTGCAGCTAATCCGATCAATATTTATAGCCAGAACTATCTATTTCTTGCAATGTATCATTTGTAATAATGTCATATTTTTGGTTTGTGTGCAAATTCAAAATAGAGTACTGCAGTGATGATGTGTTTTTGTATGCCAACCCAAAAGTTAGCATCACCTTGATACCCTCGGCAAAAACCTGAAATTACTTTTGGATTATTGCCAAAAATAAGCTCTATCATCAACAAAAGATTCTTGTGCAGTTCATCATGATTATCTTCACAAATGATTACAACATTTATAAATGTTGAAGTCTAAATATTATCTCCAGAAATAAAAGCTAAAGCCAGGCCATAAACAAAACTACACCAGTGTCACATAACTTCAACATCATCTTCTGCCAGCTGCCTTTATTAATACTTTGAATTATTTCCAACAATAAAATGAAATCTGAAAAGACAAATGTTTTATGCCTTTAAAAAAGTTAAATGCACAACATTTTCAGAGGGCTATTGTAATCATAAATGTAGCATAGCAGAAGCCCTCCTTCGGGATTATAAAACCAGGATGCTTCTTTCTGGGTTTGTGTCTACAAAAATCCATAATACACTCACCTCTAATGTCTTCTGATGTCTTGATGTATGATGAACTCCTGAAACTCTGTCCTTACTCTTTCAGAGAGCAGTTACTGGCAGCTCTGCCCTCCCTCAAAGGCCAGCCTGCAGGGGGTGCTCAGCTCCAGCTTCCCCCCCGGCCCCGTGCCCCTGGGTCCTCCAGAAAGCCACCTGCCGGAGGGGGATGCCCTGAACCGTCCGCTTGCCCCTAGCACCTCTGTGACGGACCTGTCTTTTCCCGGGCCTCCCCCTCCCCCCCCGCCACCCCCCAAACGCCACTGTCGTTCGCTGTCTGTACCAGAGGACCTTTCACGCTGCCGGTACACCTGGCGGCCGAGCGCCTCCAAGGTCTGGACACCAGTGAACCGGCGATGCCACAGTGGAGGGGGCGCGGGGGGGCCGTGTCCACTGCGTGCCCCCAGCTCCTCGCTCAACTCCTCACTGCATTCTTCTTCCAGCCCAACCTTTTTCAGTCTGGCCCTTTCCCCAGATTCCCCGCTGCCATGGACGTTCCCGTGGGATCCGAGTGACAGTGCCGGAGGTGGCGCCTGCTGCTGCTTCTTCCCCTCGCCGTCCTCATGCTCCTCCTCTCCCTCGCCACTCCACCCACCGCCACCTCCGCAGAGGCGCTTCTCCCTCTCTCCCGTGCTCATCCGCGAAGCTGCCGCCCAGTTCTTGCCACCACCTCCGGTGCCCCCGCAAATCACGTCTCACCCTCCGGCGGTACCCGCCTCGCCCTCGTCCGCCTGCAGCACTCCATCTTCAGTGCGCCGTGCTCTTCCTCCTCAACTTCCACGGTGCCATTCTCAGCCCTGCGATCTGCTCCTGCTCAAACCTGGCCTGAAGCGCCGCAGGGACCCGGACAGACCATGTGCACGACCTGTGCTAGATTTCGCCAAAATGACACAGGTATGCTGTTCCTTATCATTCCGAAGACATTATAGTCAAAGATTCACTGATTCGATTCGAGGAGGCTGATTTGCCTCTTAATCTCTCAGTAGAATATTCGTGGGGTGTATCTTACAATTTGGCTATTTGGGGGTGCTCAGTCTCTGATTTCACATAGAACTACCAGTTTGTTCCCAATAAGTTAATATACGCCTACAGACTATTAAAATAATGCATATTATATAATTACAGAACATAAACAGTGGCTATTTGCACTGTGTAAACAGTTATAGAGGCTATTTAAACTAAGTGTAAAAAGCAATTAAATGCTATTTACACTAAGTGAAAAAATAGCATATTTTCTTAGTGATATGTACTTCTAGATTCTATTTACACTGTTAAAATAGCAGGATTTTCTGGTATTTGGACTACTTAATGCAAATACTATCTGCACCTCAGTATTGTGGTACATTTTAAAACGGCGTGCAATAATAATGTATTGAGTGTAAATATATTAAAAATTACATTTTAATTCAAATTACTAAATGAATGCCTCATTATTAGGACAATAAAGCCCTCTCTACACCTACCCTAACCCTACCTGATACTTTATTTGAAGTTTTTTGATTATTTCCTTCTTTTTTAATGAAGATAAATGCCTTTCCAATGTAATATGAGATTTGAAAAGGTGGACAAAAGTTCGGCAAAAGGCGGGTGCGAACTCTTGTGTCAAAAATAGGTATGCGCTTTACATCTACGCCACTGAAGCTGATGATAGAAAGCCATCTATTGTAATGTTTGTATTGTATGACTATAGAGTTAGTGTAAATAGAGTCTGTTAACAAGACGGGTGCTGGTACTGGTTTTTTAAAGTGGAACAACACATTTTTGGGAAAGATTATAAAAGTAGTTTGTTGTATAACATTTATAATAATGTAACGATGTATTTTTGTTTGCATAACTGTATGAGGTAGTGAAGGGGTTCTTTTACATGACAGTGCAAAATTGTATACCCCTAGCAAAGTTTGTTCCATATTCTGATTTGACAAATAATTTCCTTTTATTCTAACACTTTAATTAAGACATTCATTTAAAACATATGACTCATGACACATGACTTGATAATTTACTTTAATTGGCTTTTAATGTGGCTTTTGTAGTAACAATAAGTTATATTTGATGAAATGATTATATTTTTAAGTGTGATTATTAAGTTTTATTATAAATATAGTGATTGTCTAAGATGGACACCCAAGTTAATTATTAGTTTAGTTATGTTATACCTTGAACAAAACTGAATTTTTAACAAGACCTCAAAACGTATTTGGTCATTTTAAAAATTCATTGTTTGATACATAAAAGTACAAAAAAAAAAAAAAAAAAGAAACGTAAAATATTTGAATTGACTATTAAATTTGACTAAATTTATTCGTGGATGTTTAGAAGAAGTGCTGCAGTTTGTTATCTAGTGATTTAGAGGAAAGTTAAAATTTGCCTTTTAGCCTTTAAGTCCCATTGTAACCTAATATAGATGATCATTTCAATTGTCATTGGCCAGTAATTAACCATTTCTAAAGTGCTCAGTGTGGACTGTCAGGCATATGGATTTGTCTGCAGTGTTGAACATGATTGTGAAAAGTGTTACAGCCTGCATATATTTCAGTTAGAATGCTAGTTCTGTTTTTGCTACTTTTTATTTATTTGAACAAATCAATGATTCAGACTGATTGCAACTGGTCTTGGTTGCATCTTTTTGGACTTCTGATTAGAAGAATCAATTTGTTAGGTAATTCATTTAAATCAATTGGCCAGAAACACTAATTTTCACAAAGGTTTGCATTTCATCTTGGTAAAATTAGAATGTTTTGGTGTAACTTAATTATTTATTAAACAGTTTATGGCTTGGTTTGAGAGCAATATTGTAAAATGTGTGTCTATATATACAGTTTGGTTTAAATTATTTAAAAGGACTCATTTCAGAAGTGTAACACTGGAGGACCACTAAAACAAATCTTATCAAATAATATTTACAGTGTTTTGCTTTATCTTAAACTTGCCAACTTGCCCAATATTCTTTGTCTGCTTGCTTTCAAAGTTGCTTTATGTGGTCAATCATGTATCAAATATGATTGTGTCCCAAAAAGTATTGGGGAGAAGCTTAGAAGCTGATTAGAACTTTAACTGAAGTTATTTCTCTCTACGTTTTCAGACTCGAAGCACAGACCCTCTCAGTTACATGGAACGTGGCAGACTGGCCTGCGGCGGGGACGTCTGTATGGGCCTTGAGCCTTTTTTTGGAGACTTCAGAGGCTCATGTTCACCAGCTGAAGGCCTGGGTAGGACGAGTATTGGGCCACTAAGTGAAAGTGACGAGGAGGAGGAGAGAGAGGAGGAGGACCCCGAAGAGCATGATGGGGGACAAACTAGCGTGTTTGAAAGGGATTGTACTGAACTAGATATCACCCTCATTGAGGAGAACTGAAAGTTATCTGGGGAAGTTTCCCCCCCCCTCACCTTCACCGCCAGCATTCAGCTCTCTCTACTCCACCTGCTACCTTACACTGGCAGGCCTCTCAGGAACCCTGCTGCCCTCGCTCAAGGTGCACAGGCGTAGACGCCCATTAATGAAGACATGCCGACTACTGTCATATGCAGGCAGTCACAGACGCTGACCCATCAACATTGTACATTCCAGAATGAGTTGCTGAGACATTCTGAAGGATGCAAATATTTCAAAAAGGAGTTTTATGTGTATTGGACGTCCTCTTAGAATTCATCTTCAAACTGACAGAATGGAACTGGAGGCCAACAGCTTCCCGCTTCTTTCTTTTCTCGTCTTTCCTCTCGACTTGTTTTGATAGTAAGAATAGACTTTCTTGGATGACGGTTATAAATATCAGTGTTTTGTTCAGTTGAAATATAAAAGGGCAGTATGACATAGCAGTATTTACTCTGCAGACCTTTATACTTCCTGACCAAGGTCCATCTAATTCAACATAAGCCTTAAGATGCCTGTTTTTTTCTTCCTCTTAATCAAAAGATTCCTCAAGGAAATGAATTGTGTACTGTAGCTGTTGTTCTGGGTTTTTTTCTGCAGTCTCTCTCTCTCTCTCTCTTTTTTTTTTATCTGTACAATGCATTCCTCTAAAATTGAAATGTGTATACATTTATTAATGCACTGTATTTGGGACATTTAGAAAGAAACAATGAACGCAACCACTGTATTCTGAAGGCACATTGTTATACTGTATTGTACAGCGAGTATTTGTTCAAATAAGTTGTGTAAAGATGGTAGCTTGAAGGTTGGAGACAGGCTATTTCTGTCATTTAGAGATTTTTTTTTATTGTATGTGTGATAAATTCAGACTCAGTTTATGTAAAAATAAAGTTTATTTGAAATTACAGCGAGTTGAAATATTAACTCAACATGTTTTCTAAAACTGGAATAATGGAATTAAGCAAATGAGTGCCTTGATCCTTTCTTGACTGTTTCATTGCCATCTGCTGTTTATTAGTGCCAATATTACAGGCAGTAGAGTTAAAATATTGTACATAATGAATATATCTGCTATCTCATAAGCATTTTAAAATGAAGTGTCTCCAGGCTTTTGATGGTAAATGTCCCACTGAGGTAGGTTGAATGCCATGTGAGTTGACATGTTTTGTTTGTTTCGTTAGAACTGCTTATGTCACTGAAGTTTACAGTTTGATTTAAATCACATACCTGGACATTGTTTGCAGTCTAATAATATGCAGATACTTTGAACTTCAGGTAGTAAATGGAGGGAGAGAATTCCTCTTTATAAAAGGGGTAGTACCGGTCCTTAACTCTGGCTGGTTGAGCCACATTTAATGTATAATGGAATAACCGCTTTATAGAAGCAGTAAGCTCTGCTTCGCATCGTGCCTAACAAGTACTCTTACCTGCTATAAATTCAATGTATGGGTGAACCATGGGTTTTTGGCGCTTATTGCATAGACATGTTACTTAGTGGGCATTACTTGGTGGGTTCATCATACATTCACCGTGATAAATGAAAACTGGTGAAGCGATAGGCTTGACCCCTCTAGAAAAGAAGCATAATAGGAATTGTTCATATTTTCAGATTATCATTTCCCTAATGAAATAATACTTTTTTGTTGGTTTTTATTTTCACAAACCTGTTTTAATGTGACACACAGCTGTAAAATATTTTCACACCGAGCAGTCACACCTGTGACAGGAAACCCTGAGGATGTGGAAGGATCCTCAGCAGGTTTTGGAAAGGCAGTGACAGTGGCCTTCACAATGATTTCTGCAGTGGCCCTGACAGAATCTTTGGGCCCAAGGTCTGTCTCCATGTGAGTGGCAGGAAGCTCTATGGCGGCAGTGCCAGGAACCTGTGGGACAGGCTTGACAGGGAGCTCTGTGAAGCTCTAGGTGACTCCATTTTTAGAAATATGATTGGATGGTGCTGTACTTAACTAACTATATCTAAACTAACTGTTTACAATTCACATACCTAGGCGAGTAGTTCCGCAAGACACTAAAACTACTGCCTCAGGCCAAGGCGCCAGATGCTACCAAGGCCTGCCAGCCCCGAAAGACGCTAAGACTGGAGGTATGGTGGGGTCACCCATATCAGCCCGCCAGACGCAAGGCTGACCCAAATCTTCATGACTTACAGGGAGATCTGTAACACAATTACCAATTACAACATGTACAAATTAAACAAAAAATACAGCTTGTTATCTATGCAGTGTATGAGGATTGACTATGAGTTACTGCAGGTATTGAAAGTTAGCTGATGTCCATATTAAGATAATCAAACTAAAACATCAAAAAGCCAAAAACGAAGATAGATTTTAGCTTTTCTTTGATGCAGTTCCTTAAACCAGAGCATCTCCTCCAAAAGAAGCCTCTTTTTCCGGGTCAGTCTTCAGACATCTTCAGATAAAAAGGCAGCATTCTGTGCACAAAAATAGAGAGACTTCTGACTGTTACCTTTACACTTTCTAAGCTGTAAAATGAGAAAGATTCCTGAATTATCCACAAGGACTATTTTTAAAAAAAAAGATGTTGTGTCTAATCAGAAATTGTTAAAAATTAAGATCTCACCATCAGAAAAGCCTGGCTGGGACCAGATATCAGTGTTAGTCAGTCAGTCAGGCTAGAATAAAGTTTTCATAAAGTTTTCATAGAATACAATTTTTCATAAATTAGGATTTGCCCAGTCTGTTTGAAATATTGATTATTTGTACACTGTGATTCACATTAATTCAGAAAGACAAAAACAGTGGAGTTCACTTACTTAATTAAAATAAATAAAATGGAAAAATAATTAAACATATTTTCCTCATTGTTTTCTCCTGCTTCAGCCTATTAATCTTAGTGTTATCATCATTATTTTATGCAGCAGGATAACTACTTTTAACAAGCATTCAACACTAAACTGTTCAGTTACAAGAATAGCTCAGATAAGTGAGTAAAGTTCAAGCATCATTTGTTTGCAGATACTACTTGATTTGATTTTATCTAATGCAATGACATTCATTTTAAGTGTGGCTAAAACACTTTCTGAGGTCGCTGTGTGAACACATTTAAAGCAAGGGATATTTAAATGTTGACTCATCCTGTATTCCAGGATGCACATACCAAAAAGCTATTACAAAATATAGACTAATAGGATTTTGAATTACATAATTCATAAAAATAATCTATTCAAAAACACTGCTAAAGGAAACCAGTTGTGAAATTGAAATTATTTGTTTTAAAAACATATAGTTATTGCAACATTGCCCTTTTGTCAACAATTATGAACACAAACTCATTCAGGTTTTGTCAGATAATTTAAAGTTTTTTATGAATTAACTAGTGGTGGGCCGTTATCGGTTATCGCTGCGTTAATGCAAGACTCTGATCACGCAATAAAAAAAATATCTCCATTAATCTTTTCACAAAGTTGTTTTGTGAGCTGGGTCTATACTATGCAGGCTATAATATATATGAAAAATATATATATATGTATATATATTGGCAGACCAACTGAGCACAGTAATAGCATGGTCAGTAAACCATTTACCAGTGGTTTTGGCACTGTGAGCAGGTGCCAGGTCGTGCTGAAAAATGAAATCTTCA
>JAUYWG010000022.1:4177419-4196252 GCA_034779775.1 Enteromius afrohamiltoni | reverse complement strand
TTCATTAAATATATACATGCATGTGTTTGTATTTTTATATACTTAATAAATATACACCGTACATACAAATATACTATATAAAGAAAAACTTTTATTTTGGATGCAATTAATCGCGATTAATCATTTGACAGCACTAATTTTTACATTAAAAAAGTTTTACTAAATTGTTTAGGAAAATTATTAGCATATTTATGAGTTTACATGAATCATAGTGCAATTCAAATAATCTACAACATTTTAAAAGCAATAAGGTAATCAAATACCAAATCTCCTATTAAAGGGGTCATATGATGTGATTTCATGTTTTCCTTTCCCTTTAGAGTGTAACAAGTTGTTAGTGCATAGATTAGATCACTAAAGTAGCAAAGACTAAAGTTTTAAAAGCAAAGAGAAATTCTTAATAAAAGTTATGACTTGTCCACCCATCTAAAACAGCTTGTTTAAACACACCCTCACTTCTCTACGTTACTGTGTGGGTTTTATTTCAAACAACACCCAAATGTTTATGCAAAAAAAAAAAAAAAGACATAGCTATTATTCTCGCTGTAGTGTTGCTGCTGCCGCCATGTTCTAAAGAGACACTGTGTTTTGTTGTGAAAATGCTTTGTCTGTGCTTCCAAGAAATTACACAACAGGAAAACAGTTGTCAAGTTGTGAACAGAACAGTTCAACACTTATGTTAGAATGTGTAAAACGCATTTACGGAAGACTGATTCCAGCCTCAAAGGAGCCTATGCTGGCTTTAAAGTGGGGCAATTCCGACTCTGCAAGGACAGTCTGGTGCTTCTGAGAGACCATGTCTTTACCGGACACAACAGTTGTCGCACCACGCCAAAACGACTGTGGAAAATCATTTGAAACTTGTGTCAATAAGTCATAAATAGAATCGTCACGATTGTCAGCTGTGCCCATGAACTCCATTTGAGGGCACTCCACCTCGGACTGTCATGTCTGTGTTTCCCCTGTCTTGTTCTAAGGATTTTTATTGTAAAGTGTTTGTCTCCCATTGTTTCTGTTGTCCCTTATTGCTTAGCCCCTTGTTAGTTCCCTTAGTAACTGATAAGCTCCTCCCTCTTGTTACCCTGTTAACGCGTTGTCTTGCCAATTTAAACCCTGTGTGTTTGTCAGTTAAATTGCTTAGTGGTTATTTCCTGTGTTCTAGTTCTGTCTTGTTTTCCGTGTGTGCTTTTGCGAAACTCTGATTCTCTGATTCCCTTTCAGTCGGTCACTCCGAGTCATGTCGGTGACCGACGAATAGGAATCTCACTTTGAGATGTCCAATCTACTCTGTGTGTATGAAAACACGCCAATGAAATTGGCATACGCTGATTAACATCCAGCTGCATCTGATCGCAACGCGAGTATAAGTAGGCAGCGGATTAAGTGTTCATTACCTTTTCGCGTCAGAGCTGAGCTTCTTATGAAGATCCCGTTCCTGGGCCATCTACTGAGATGGAATTGTTAGGGCTGGTGTCACGGTGTAGCAGCGGCGGCGGTTCCTGTCGAGTGGTCTGCACTACCCACTGTTGTGTGCATCTCAGTAGAAGCTTCAGCCTTTTCACAAAAGAGCAAAGCCTAAAAGAGCTAGCTCACGGGTGGTTCGTCTTTGTAAAGATGTGTCCTTTAAAGGATGTCGTACCACCTGGAGATGTCCGATCAGAGCTGTGCTTCTATTTCTGACCGGACACAGAGCTTCAAGCAGAGGATGGCCCACTGCATAGTGAATGCCATCCTCCCGTGTTCTCACCTCAAACAGGTAGTGACACGGAGTGGCCCAGTTTTGGCTGACTTGGCAGCTGTAGTTCTCCAGAGAGTCAAAAAAGTAGAGCCTGTTGAGTTTCCGGATGTAATGAATCCTTGAGAACCGCTAGGGAGCTGCGGTCCCTTGAGTGATACCCCCTGAGGACCTCATGTGGTATTCGTGATTAAAAAAAACCAAAAAAAACCAAACGCGTTCCCCCGGCAGTCTGCCGTTCATGAGGGTTCAATCACATATTCCATATGCACTGAAAGTTCATGATATATGTCTATTCGTCTCCTACGAATATAATATATACGAATTATACCTCCTACGGGAAGGATGACTTCCGCTCGTCTTCTCAGACAGTGCTCCAGTTTCTCCAGTGCTCCAGTTTCTGAGGTAGTGCAGTACTGGTATCCTGTGATCAGAGTCCCAGCCTAGAGGTCAAACACTGGGGGCTTGGGAGACTCCCACACGACACTGGAAGAGCACCTCAGCGAAGAACTAATGAATGCTTAATCTGCTGCCTACTTATACTCAGGTTGCGATCAGATGCAGCTGGATGTTAATCAGCGTATGCCAATTTCATTGTTCTGTTTTCATACACGCAGAGTAGATTGGACATCTCAAAGTGAGATTCCTATTTGTTGGTCACCGATGTGACGTCTACGTTCCCTTCTTCAGGGAACAAGGGTTACATATGTAACTGAGACGTTTCCTGTTTTGATAAGTCCTACTGAATTTACACCTCAGAGCCTGATTTATTATCCAAATCCCTGCAAAGCTATTGCACAAACAAGTGCCTTTTTGAAGGAAAAGACCAACATAACAAAAGTTTGATTAAACTTTTTAGTACTACCTTCATTAATAATAAAAATTTACACTGTAAGGATAAAATGAAAATAAGGAATATACTGCAAAGGAACTTTGATTTGAACAGACATGGTCACAAATTACTCACATTACACAACAGCAGATCACAAGATGACGCATCATTGTTTTATTAAATAACACACACTGACAACAATAAAGACAACATTTCAAATATACAGTCATTTGATTAAAGCCTAATAAGCACACATACACAAATATTAAGTATCTGAAGAAATTCCATAATGTAACAAATCATATTTTCATGTACTGCAGGAACAGAAACACATGATAAGGATGTTGTAGGACCTGTTCTGGATCTAGAGCAGCTGCCACGAGTCTTGGTAACATCACCACAGAGTTCTCTGTCCATATTGGATACTGTCTGTGTCTAAGTGATATATTTCAGAGACAGGTTTAAATTCAGTTTTTATTTAAAAAGTTTTATGTGTGTTTTTTTTTTAATAAATCCACTTCACATTTGTTTCCTTTTTGTATGACAACTCCTAGATGGCACCAGCTGCTCTCTCCATTTTGTATCTTGATGTTTACACTTAACACTTAAACTGTCTTCAGTGACTGAGGTTCATGTTGTACCATCTGCGGTTTTTATGCTTTTTTTAAAAACATTTTTTTTTATCATTAGGTGACCACTCTAACTCAGCTCAGGAGCCCTGACTGCTGAAATTAAAGATCAGATACTTACATTTTTCTGTAGACCAATACATTAATGAGCCAGTCTGATGGAGATGGTGGTATATGCTCGGATTTGTGCATTAGTTGTGTGTTTGGCTGGAAAAATGAGCAAAATCAATATTAAATATTCCTGATTTATTATTGTAACATAAAATGTTTCATGTAAAGAAAACAAACGTGCATGCATGACATGCATTTTGCATGACATATATATTTTTACAATTATACAGGAATTTTCACACTTAAAGGGATACTGCACAAAAAAATGAGAAGTCTGTTTTTATCTACCTATAAAATACACCTATTTGGAATATGCCAGTTCTTGTTCCACCCATTTTTGGGTAATCAATTCCCTTTTTAAATCAGAAATGAGCTATATTAAACATTTGCAAGATTTATACATGTATGTGAATTAAGGCAAAAAAATGTCTATTCCAGGGTGTAGATGTTCTCCTCCACTGGTCTTCTTGTGCGTATTTCATAAATGATGTGTCGGGGCTCCTTTGAGAAACTGAGGTTCAAAACATAGCAGTCATTGTGATTATACTATTACAAAGGACTTTTCTTAAAGGTAATCACATGCACTTACCACCCACTGTCAAAGGCCTTCCCATAAAAGCCACCTGAATAAGAATATCCATTAATTTCAGTACAGATACATGTTCTTAACTTATTATAATAGCATTTTCATTAAATAAAGGTCTAGTAGATTCATAACTGGGTGGTATACATACGTTTGAAGGTCACAAGGGCCAGTGCTCCCGAGAGGAGCAGTAGCAGACTGAGAGACAGAGACAGAACCGGGATGTTTATCTGTAGCGTGACCCTAGAGATCGGCTCCTCCATCTTTAAATCACAAATTTACATTCATCACTTTAAGTGGCATTTTGAGTTTTCAGATCAGTTAAAAAAAAGATGCCATAAAAAGTCTCAGTTCCTCTACAAAATAATTAAAATGTTGCTTCCACTCTGCTATTTATACGTATTTAATTTTACAGCATTTGTCTGATTAAAAAAAAAAGTTGTGAAAGTGTGTAAATTGTGAAATATTACTATATAAAATAGCCATTTTCTAAGTGTAATTTATTAATATGATGTAAATCTACATTTTCAGCAGTCATTATTCCATTCTTTAGTGACACATGATCCTTAACAATAACAATGTTTAATCATTATCAATGTTAAAAATCAATGTTAACATTTTTGTAGCTATATAATTTCTCAGTGCCGTCTGATGAATAGAAAGTTAAAAAAACAGCATTTATTTGAAAGAAACTGTTTGCGGTTAATTTAATTCAAAATGAATAAAAGTACATGTTGATTCCAAACTTTTAAAACAATTTGTATTTAAGTAATAGATAAGTGAGATATAACAAACTTCAAACAGAATGCTGGCAGTTATGTTGCAGGATACAAGATACTCAGTGACTCATAAGATTGCTCATTACTCATAACATAATATTACTCACAATATACTTCCATATTCTTAACCGTATAATAATGCATAATAAATATATTTTTTTAACACAGACAGCAATGATTTAAACATCAGAGTTTATTTGAATAAATTACTTTGATAATTACATTGACTAAAATTATAATTGTGCGCAGAGGAAGTTCCATTGGAATCTTAACAGTGAGGGTTTCCATATACTGTGTACAAGCACCAGTAACTCACCATAGCCCCAGAATGCACGTGCGTGACATTTTGCCAGGAAATGTCAGAGAATGATGAGTCTGCTCCTCTGGACTGATCTGACAGTGACGACACTAGGAAATTCAGAGTGAAACTCAGGAAGTCGTTTTTGCTACTCATGCTGGTTAATGCATGTACCATCATCTCTAACCCACAAGGGTCTTTGACATTTGAGTTATAGCTCTATGTGGTCTCTTTTGACACATTTAAAGCAGTCAGTGCAACTGAAATGCAACTGGTGATGCATCATATATCATGATTTGATTTGGTAAAACCAAGGGTCTAGGAAAAAAAACATGACACTGATGCAAATCACATATTAGCTGGTTAGCTGTTAAAGCAGTCAGCAGAAATAATTTCTAAGGCAAAACCGTCATTTTTCATTTTCGAGATCTGGGCTATTTTACTTACTAGTTCCTTTAGGAAGTCAATGGTGACCCAAAACACCCCGATTAAAAACTTTCTTCAAAACATCTTTCTTTGTGTTCAGCCAATACAGTCTCACGACCAATTTGTTCGTATTCATATGAGATGGAAAATTCATGCTAATTCATACAAATTCATACAACCTTACACATACAATTTGTCTAAACACCAGTGACGGGTAGGTTTGCGAGCAGGGTTAGGTTTAGGTAAATATTACAAATTCATACGATTCGGCTGGTTGAACAGAACAAAGAAATTCATACAGATTTGGAACTACTTCACAGAATTTAAATTTTTGGGTGAACGATTCCTTTAGTGCACCTCACCTGTCTGTGTTTCCAGAGGTTCTGTAATAATAGGGGTCGTGGTTGTTGGAGGCACAGTTGTTAGAGCTTCAAAAATGAAAATACAAGAAGATCTATTAAAATATGAAGCTCTCCATATTTTATCCAACTTCAAAGCATCTGTGTGACTTGCCTTTCATGACCCTCAATGTGTAGGAGACCTTCTTATCATTGAAAAACCCTTCTACGTCCACTCTACAGCAGTACGGCCCGCTGTCTGTCTTCTGTATTTTTTGGATCCCCAGGTCCATTTGTCCTGACAGAACGTCTCCGATGAGCTTGTACCTGTCAGAGACTTTGGAGATGACGCCATACTCATCTGTTTGTACGATGATATCGTTGCACCAGAACGTTCCACATTCCCGTCCCCAGCAGACGTGGCTCAAGCCGTGGTGCTTCACTGAGTAATGACACGGCAGAATCACTGTGCTGCCCTCCGTCACCAGAAACCCCAACACAGTGGACCCTTGAGCTGCATGGAAGAATTTTAACACAATGATGTCAGAGGTTCCTTTGTGATTACAAAATGATTGAAAATTTTAAAAATAGAAAAAAAAAAGTAAATAAGTTGGTTTACATTAGTTCATATAATTACTAAAAAGGTATATTAATAATAATATAAAAAACAATTCTATCTATCTATCTATCTATCTATCTATCTATCTATCTATCTATCTATCTATCTATCTATCTATTCCATCTTGGCAAATTCTTTTTTTTAAATGTATAATTTATCTTTTCTTTTTACTCATTATTTTATAAGCATGAAAAAAAATCTTATTTTTATATTATTAATCTTATTTTTTTCTTATTTTTTGAATATTATTTTTAAGTGTATAGTTAATTACATTTGAATAAATATATCCTAAATTAAGTTTATTTTTAGATTACACTTAAAATAATAAATGAACTGGGTTAGCCTAAACTGGCTAAAAATCAAAAAAGTGGAGGTTATCTTTTTCTATAAACTTTCTGAAAGCAATCACATCTCATGGTGTTTTGTAAGTTTTGTTTTATAGTAAATATTAAGGATTTTACTGGAAAACAAGATTACTATTTGCAGTGCATTTACTTTTGATATAAGGTAAATCTCCCATAATAAACTGACATAAGTTTATAATGTGTTTCTTGCCTGAGATGGTGAGGAGGAGGATCCAGCGCAGTACTGATAACCAGGGAGGAACAGCCATTCCAAGCAGCCGGTGTGGGGATCAGGCGACACTGCCTCGTGCTGGGAGGCACCAGGGGTATGCAGAGGAGCGCATGTGAAAGAGCGGCTGTGTTCTCCAGCTCTGCGCCTGTGACATCTCCAAGAAGGACAGGGCCACTGACCCATCTGCGGTCCTCGTCTGGAGGTGGAGTCGTGCAGCGAAGAACAGGCCCATTGTGTGTGAGTGTTATCTGGACATCCTAGCTATGCGCATGTAAACAAGCTTTATGAACGATTGAGTGGGCTTGCACACAGCACACGCCATGTCCATGGTGGCACGTGTGTTCGCTATTGTTAGTAAACAAAGTGCCACAAATGTTCATGCAGTCACAGCTGGATCTTCGGATAAACCAGCTAATTCTTCATCAGACTTGTGGGAATCGAATAAAAATTGAACAAACATTGACAGAGTGAGACTATTCAGCTGGAATAGCTAAAGACTGGTTAGGTATTTTCAGACGTAATTGGCAGCTAATTATTCATTAGGCTACATGATCTATAGGAGGCTAAAACTGTTATGATACCTCTATTGAATCAATGTAAACTCCCTGGAATGGAGTTTTTTTTTACTGAATACAGAATGATAGTAAGAAAGAATCATGTGTGATTTTGATCAGAAATTTATAAGGTAAGACAGAAATAACATCAAGAAAACTCGTATTTCTTTTAAGATGACCTCGTCTATGAAGCCAACAAAACAAAATATGCAGCACTTCAGGTGATTCCGGTGAAAAGATTCATGATTTATGAATCAGTCTGACGAATCCTCCAGAAAATGCTGAAATGCATTGGCCGAATTAAAATGAGCAAAACAAACTCGTGCAACTCACACTATTTTTGCAAAGGAATTAATGCATTTTTATTGTGCATTAAAATTGATCATAAGTGACAGCAAAGACGTCTGTAATGTTATGAATTTTGAACAAGCAAAAAATACAAAATAATAATAAAATCTTACAGAAACAAACTTACCCCCAAACTTTTAAACAGTAATACCCAAGTGGAAAATAAATAAATGAAACAATTTACAAATACATTTTAATATTTATGTACTTCATCAATTGTACTTTTACCCCCAGTTTCAGAGACAAGGCTTAAGCTAGTCCCAGACTAAATTGCATGTTTGAGCTGTCTCAGATGACAATATCTTACTCCGACATATCTTAAAACATGTCAGTGTCATTGTTCTGTGTTAAGATGCACACCTGTAATATAGGCATAAGGCATTTTTGTAAAATTTGCTTGAATATCTTAATTTAACTAATGCCTAGACCTTGCTTAAACTAAGCCCCATTTGTGAAACCGGGCCTTAGTATACTAAACTGGTATACTTAAAGTCATTTTGTACTTAATGCACTTTCATTGTGCGGAAGTAGTGCTGAAGTCCAATTACAGACATAATTAGTATATTCGATTGTGCTAAAGTGGAAACTTTTGCAAGTATACTTTAGGCACACTTCAAATAGCATTTAAAGGGCAATATAACACAGTGCTCATTAAAAGTGTCATAAACACTTCTGAAGAAATGCATAGTGGTTAATCAAAGGTTTCTGGCCTGTCAGAGTGGAAGGAAGTTTGTGAACTATGGGTGTTATAAGAGGTGGGAGCCTGATCGACGTTTTTTATAAACTTGACATTGTTTACCATATACAGTTTCTATTGTTTTCGGTTTTATCAGTTCTCTGAACCCACGTCAGTACTTTCACAGCCCTGAATTGGTGTAAACTCTGAAATGCAATAAAAGGTTGAGAAAACAGCTGTGGTGCGAAAACACATCTGTGGTGCATAAAACATACAAACTTAGATTAGTTAACTTACATTAGTTTTAATAATATAGTGTTGCATTGTGTTAGCCACTAGACGTCAAAGGTTAGTCCGGAGTGATAATATCTCTGATCAGTAATAGCCGTCACATTATTTTAAACACAGTGTAATTACAACAGAAGAGAAGTCCACAATGATCAGCTTAAAAGTAAATGTGAATTAATGCCACTGTTCATATTCATTTTCAGGTTGTATTTGATAGACGTTTTCCACAGCCATCTCTCTGTTGTACAGGCCCACACTGCTGCCGGAGTTACTGTAGATGACAGAGTTCTCTAAATTCTGGGCTCTGAGGGAGAAACATCATGAGAAACATTTGGTTTAATGACCAGCAATATCCATGACATACTGTATAAGGTCACATAATTGAAGAATCATACTGTATTTGCTTTGATGCTGTTATGCATTTCACCCATCAATTAATTTAGTTTTTAATGATAAAATGCACAATATTATTATAATAAGACACACTACCGTTCAAAAGTATTCGTTTTTTTATTCATTTGAAAGTCTTTTACTTAGTTTCTGATCAAACAAATGCAATATTGGTAAAAGCAGCAATATTGTGTATTTTAAATTTTAAATTGGAGCCATTACTCAAGTCTTAAGTTTCGAATCATTCTGAAATGATTTTACTGCTCAAGAAACATTTCTTAATTACTATTAATGTTAAAACAGTTGTTTTTAATAGCATTTATTTTTTTTACTGGGACTCTTTGATGAACAGAAAGTTCAAAAGAACAGCATTTATTTGAAACATAACTTTGTAACAACGTAAAGGTAAGGTAAGGTATACTTGTCCCCAAAGGGAAGTTTGTCTTGGGCTCTAAAGACACCCGCTGCATCACTACCTTGAGAGTTAATAAACCTTAGTTGCTGAAGGAATGAATGAATGAATTATTGAACCTATTCAGTCTGCATCTCTCCTTTTTAAAATCTTAAATGCCTCCCTAAACACAGATTTTTCATACAGGACCCGGTGATGAGAATGTTCCCCCATACCCATTATCTTCATGGCAATTTGAATAACCGTACAGATTACAATACCAGAGATGAATTCCATAAAGAATCACATTTTCCATTACAGCTTGATAAAACAACCTCATGATCTTACTGTTAACATCAAAGAGTGTTCTCAGAAAATAAAGTCTCTGCTGTAACTTGGAGTAAAGAGTTTCAACGTGGACATTCCAGGTCAATATGAATACCCATATATTTATTAGAAGACAACTGCTTAATGGGAACATTATGAAGAAAGACTGAACTTTGATCCCCAATTGACTTAGGGTCACAGATCATCTCCCCAGTTTTTTTTCACATTGACAACAAGATGGTGCGCATCACACCACTCAACAAATTTAGTTAGAATTTTATGTTTAATTTCGTCATGATAAGTTGGTCTTTGTAAAAAATATCTTTTTAATGTCAATTTAATGCATCCTTTCTGAATATTGTATAGTACAGTAAATTGTATGTTATAGTAATACAAATAATAATAATAATAACAAAATGTTACTGACCCCTAACATTAGAACAGTATAATTGACATTTATTTTCATTGTTTTATTTGCATCTAATTTTAATCGAAAGATTGGAGTTAAAGTTTTGAATTCTTCAGAATTTAGTATAGTTAGCACTTCCAGGATTGACTTACATGTCTACTGCAGCTCTGGTTTTCTTCTTTTGCTTCACTGAAAACAGAAACACAGTTTTATTTTGTAGTTCACAAAGTTTACTAATATTGCTGTGAATTTAAAAAATGTGAATGGCGAAATGCGCTTTGGACTCACATATCAGTAGGACAGCAATGGCTATCAAAGCCAGCAGTAACAGGATGACACCCACAATCACCGCAGGTATATTTTCCTTAAAACACAAATCAGTATAAAGATATAAAATGATTGTTTTTTCAAATATTTTGCAAATACATCTGAGGCTTTCTATTGCTGTGAAATACTCACACTATCCTTTTTTTTCATGGTGGATGATTCATGATAATCAAATGAGGTTTCTTTTTTATAACGTAAACACAATGGTCAATCAGCACATTCGTAAATTCACACAATTATAATATCATAAAATTATTTTCTGTCTCATACCGTATGTTGTGTTGGAGAACCACTGTTCAGAAGTGCTGCTCTGTGGAGGACTTGTTGAAAAGGCGAACGAAGAACTCTCTTGTGTTGTGTTGCTTTTGTCTACAAAAAAGATAATGTTACATAATGTTCTGTAAACAACCAATTAAAAGTCTTTTAAAAAGCAGAGATCTTTAATGACTAAATATTTGTACATGCAAGTGCATACTTCTTGACTCGCCAAAATCGATCATGGTTAATAATGATAAATGACAGATAATGAGAACGGTATCAGTTATTCAGAAATGAAACCTTTTCTTCAGTCATTATAGATCCGCTGCCAGGGTTAAAATCATAATACCTCCTGAAGTTTCAGTGGTCTGTGATTCAAACGTTATAAGGCCAGAAACAGTGGTTACCAAAGGCTCTGGTGTGGTAGGACCAGGAGCTTTGAAACAGGACATACAATGTTCCTTTTTAAAAGTTCACACTCTCACATGAGCAACAAAACTGCTGACAGGACTGACTTTACACAGCACTGATCTAATCTGTGATGACGGAATGATGTCAGATAACATTATTAGACTTGGTTAGATATGTTTTTAGTGTGGTACTGTATGTTTTCATCATTCAGCCATGACAGATTGACAAAGACTCACATATATTCACATATAAACACACACAAGTACCCTCTGTCATGGCAGTGCTGAAAACTCCTGTAGTTTCATGCGAAGATGTGCTGCTCGACATGGATGTAGTTTCCAATGTAGTTGGAATAAGTGCTTTGAAGAAAATGTATTTCAATTTAAAACTGTACTACTTGTGTGCGTGTTTTTTTGTTTTTTTTACCTTTTCTATCTAGTAATGTGAAATATTCCTACAATTGAAAATGTTTTCTATTTAAATAACTAATAATTAATAATAATTAAGTTTTAAATTTATACCAGTTCGTTTTTTTTAGCAACATTAATAATATACATTTTTCAAGTTTGATAAATTTAACGCTGAAAAAAAAAAGTATTTAAAAAAAAGTCCTACTAACCCCGAGGTTGATGATTGTTTTAAACAATTAATCAACTGTGATTCAGTCATTTTTCAGTTTTGGCATTGCAAAGCTATGCTTTGAACACTTACCGTCATCAACAATCAGGTGGACGTAATACATCTTATCATTGAACCATCCAGGAACATGAATGCGGCATCCATATTTGCCAGAGTCTGTTTTGTCAATGTTTAGGATGGTCAGAGACACGTCTCCACGCTGTATGTCCCCCGCCAGCAGGTATCTGCCTGATGCTCTCTTCACCACATTGTCTCCATCACTTGCAATAATTTCTTCACCGCAACCCATATTAGGAATGTCTCCTTTCATCCAGCATATGTGACATTTTCCGTGATATGTGCTGTCATATTTGCATGGCAAAACGACACTCTCGCCCTCAAAACTCTGTACTATGACGTCGCTGCATTTTGAAACTGAGAAAGAAAGAGATTTATTTGATTTTATTTATAATGATTTCATTAATTATTATTTATTTTAATTTTTTTTGCAAAACCTAAATGTTCTATTTAGATAGTAAAATTGAAAGTTAACAGCCTACAAAATTCTAGTCAATGTGTATGTCCGCATAAAATTATGGGTTACATAATTGAATACTTAATAAAACATATTTTAAATATTAATTTAAATGATTTATAATCGTTTGTCAACACTGTCAAAAATTACTGACTGTAACCACACTTCAATATAAATCTAAAACTCACACGTGAGATAACAGAGAATCCAGGATGCAAACAACCAGCTGTGAAGATCAGTCATGTTGAAAAGGTTCCTCTCTGCAAGTAATGCTCAAGACAACCTCATCCCTCTTCTTACATGATAAACGCGGCTTTATGCGGAAGCAGATATGCACATGACACTTCTCAGCTTTTCTCAAATGTGCAGTCAGACTTCTTTTTTAGAGTTTCACTTCCATATGTGACTTACTACTCTGTGGTAAGCTTCATATAACGAAAGAGAGACATTTGGAAACATATTAACATTAAAGCACGCGCCAATAAACAGAACACCTAAGTTTTTGCTTTTGTTTATTAACATTTCGGTTTTTGTACATTATTAAAACTTTTAGGTTGCCATTTTAATGCGACCTTATTGGACACTAGAGGCCGCTATTGTGTGATAAATTCAATAGCGTTTCCAGACACGCTAAAAACTTTCGTTTGGACATTTAGTCATTGATTTCTGAGAAAGAGATGCATGACGATAGATTAAAGTTTGGAAGCTTTTTACAAAAAGACTTTACAAATGAAAATGCAGATAAAAGACATTTCATAGGCTAGCCTATTACAGTAGAAACAAAATCAACAGCTACACAATAATATAAATAAGTTATCTCAGATTTAGATTAATAACTGATCAGTTATTTTATAAATATTAGGCACTGAGAACCAACAACAAAAAAGTATATGTTTATATATATATATATATATATATATATATATATATTAACAAACATGTTACCATGCATGTGGTTTTTTTTACACAGTCATAGTAACCTCAGAACTATCACACTATGCCCTTGGTGTGGTTGTTGGGCCAGAAAAGCCGTTAGATTTTATATTCTCATGCAGCTGGTGTGTTCTCTGGAGCGCCGCAGTCCTGAGGGCAAAGCGTTCAGATAGACGCGTTAATGCACAGTAAGCAAAACGGGCCATGAGTCACCTCTTTCACTTCCACTCAGCCATGGAGGCACATTCTGCGAGCCAAATTTAATGCTGTATGCAGCATGAGAATCCGCAGAAGTTTCCACACAGCCATATGGAATGAGCAAGTGCTTCTTGTTCATGTATTTAAAAAAAATTGTTCAGCACACTTTGCAAACCATATAGGCTATTGTTGCATACAGCGATTTATTTGAGTGAATATGATATATGAGAACATGATAACTTGACAAGGTCACATATTTCACCACCCATATAATATAAATATATAAATATGTGACCTTGTTATGTCACACCATATGACACGGTCCAGTTCTTATTTCTCAACTGCCCAACTATATATATATATATATATATATATATATATATATGGGTAGTTCACAAATAAGAATATGACACGTCCTATGGTGTGACTTGGTAAAAATGTAAAAGAAAAACAATCTTAACACACATAAAACATTTCACAAGTTTATCTTTAGTCACATATTTATGTTTATGTTATACCCTATACTACATAATAATACATGTTTTACTGTAAATCATAATGAGAATGACCATTAATGCCTTGATATGTATTACAACATATTATTTGACAACACAAAAAAATATGCTTCATTGAAAATAATAATAAAAAATAATTTTGTAATTATTATTTATTTATTTTTTAATGCTGATTATAATTTGTCCTCTACTTATCTGTTGAGCTTAGTATGGAATGTGATCTGTACATGCTCTTGAAAAACTTTTTTATGTTATTTACAAGTATTTAATATTTCTCCTGATATAAACCATTCAATTGAATTACTTGCTACTCTATACTTACTGAACAGAAGTGTGATGATTAAACCTGGGATGAAGACTATGGCCCCCACTCTTACAGTATTTATGACAAATGTTTCCATTGAATCCTAGAATGACACACCAAATATAACACCTGCTTTATTTCCAAAACATATATGCACTTAAATACATTTAGATATTATCTACAGAATATTCAAGAGAAAATACAGACTATAATGTGCTATGTGCCTGTGCGGTATACCTCAGTATGGAGCGCTGCGACGGCTTCCTCCATGTGGATGTCAGTAGCTTCTGAAATAAATACGGATTTAACGATTAAATTGTGTATTGTCTTATATTGCTTTATCACTTTCAGTGTTAATTAAATGTGGTCATGATTATATTCATACCTGCAGTTGTCTTTTCTGATATGATATAAAGCTCAGTAATGAGTGTGGTTGGGTCTGATACATAGTGGACTGTGTTAAAACAAAACATTGTTAGTCAGGGTTATTTGAACTCATGATGGTAGGAGTTTTTGATCACGGCTAAAATGTTTTCCAACCGCTGTGTTACAACTATTATGTTAGTATTGGTAATTCATGTTATAAATTATGGTTAATAATAGGGTCAATAAATGTACTATTTAATAAAACATTAATTAATCAGTGAAAATAATGAATGGGAATACAGACAAAAAGTGTGTTGGTTATTGTTTTTTATGTTTTGGGGTTTATTCAGTCACAAACTGTAATTTATTTGGCTGTCATTACTATGTCACATGATTCCTAAATGATGAAGACAGGTGAAAGCAGCTGCTTAAAATTCTTGTGGCTTATGTGATGAATAATATTTAAAAGAAGTGCTTAATTAAAATAGAACATTATAAATGTCTTTAATGTTACTTTTGATCCGTTTAAAGAGACAGTTCATGATAAAAACTCATCATCAGCTTGTTCCAAAGCTGTATGCATTTCCTTCTTCTGTTGAACATAAAATAATTTTTTTTTTTTTTTCGTACTATGGAAATCAGTGGCTACCAGCAACTGTTTGATTACACACATTTGTCAAAATATCTTAGATTAGTAATATCTTAGATGTTCAATAGAAGAAATAAACCCATAGAAGTTTGGAACTTCTAAATAATGACAGAATTTCCATTTTATGTGACAAATAATAAATCTCTATAAAGCATATTTGCTGTCTATGTTTTGGGATGTAGTCTTAGTCTTAAAGACCACTTGAGAAGCGCTTCTGCAAAAGTAAGGACTTTCCTACCTTGTTTTTCCTGATTTGCTGTTGCAGGAACCAGTTGTGTTTCTGAGATGACTTTCTTTGGGTCCAGTCCTTTTATGGAAGAACAGGAGAATTGTACATCATCACAGTGTCAGCACATTAACACTGATATCAAACAGAGCTGTCACTTACCATTGCTGATAAACAGATAGACATTGTAACTAATGTCATTGAAAAGTCCAGGGATCTCCATACGGCACACGTACATCCCAGCATCCGACTTTTGAGCAGAATTTATAGTAAGAGAAGCATCTCCTCGCTTCAGTCCACTGGCCAAGCTGAATCTACGTGACTCTCTGTAAGTCACTTGCAAGCCATCGGAGGAGATAACAGTGTTCTCACAGCCAAACCATGACTGATGTCTCCCCCAGCAAATGTTCAATAGGCCATTAGTGATAATGTCATATTTGCATGGAAGAGTAACCGAATCCCCAACATGTCCAATCACCAGTTTTGATGATTCGCTGCAGGCTACAGGAAATAAACCAAGAGAAGTTTCAAGTTAGTTTAATCATTCATAAGATTTAACATGTATTACTTTTTTCCCCTGATTCTTTTGGACAGACGGCTTGTACAGTGGACCATTAAACTAATTAAATTACAACCTCATAAAAATCTATACCTCTGTGCACTTTTTGCACATTTCGCCACAGTTTTAAAGAGAAATGTCCACTGACTGGCACTAAAACACAGATCCAATATGTGACCCCGGCATGTTTTTATTATGTTGATGTAGGTACGTATTGCTGTGTTTTTTTGAGCTACTGAACAAACCAACCTGATCTCACAGCAATTCGTACATATTTTACGAGGTGACAAATTCTTACAAATTCGCACGACCTCAATCTTACGAATTCATACGATTTCTTCCAATTCGTACATATTTTACGAGGTGAAAAAATTCGTACGACCTCATTAGTACGAATTCATACGATTTTTTCTAATTCGTACATATTTTACGAGGTGACAAATTCTTACGACCTCACTTGTATGAATTCATACGTTTTTTTCTAATTCGTACATATTTTACGAGGTGACAAATTCTTACAAATTCTTACGACCTCACTTGTATGAATTCATACGATTTCTTCTAATTCTTACATATTTTACGAGGTGACAAATTCTTACAAATTCGTACGACCTTACTCGTATGAATTCATACGATTTCTTCGATATCGTACATATTTTACTAGTTGGCAATTCGTATGAATTTGTACGAATGACCTAAACTTAACTCCGCCCCTAAACCTACCCGTCATGGTACAAAATCGTACAAGTGAGGTCATGTCTTGTTTTGAACAAACCTACTGTCTATGAAAACCATTGGATATGAAGATTTTTCACAATGTTGTATGTTGTGTATCCATCAAAATGAAGTGTTAGATGATACTAAGCAGACAGTCTACTAAAACTCTAATGACTGCAAAGTTACTTACTGTTAGAATGTCTGAAGTGGATTATTGAAATAATGTGTTACCAAAACAACTTTTTCCAGTCAAATATTTGAACATCCATAAAATGAGAAGTAGCGTACCTTTAGACAATAAATCCTAAATACATTTTTCTGGAATTATACTTAAAATAAGTAAAGAATTGGAAGAAGACAAGCAAAGCAAGACAAAAAAGACCTTCTTTGCTATTTTTTTCCACAGCATAGATGTAACATATACTACACAATAGTTAATAACAATGCATTGCTGAAAGAATAATTATTTGTACTTACATGTTGCATGTATACTTGATAAGATAACAAAGAGAAAAACAATCATTTTCTTGGATGTTGTACACTTAGTAAGTCACTAATCCATGTGTAAATGTCTCATATACTAAAAATACCACTTCTCTTTTTCATGAAGGCTGTTCACCAATAGGAATAACTTAAACATGCTATTGGTTCCACAGCCAGACTGAAAATTTGTATCCCTGTATTTTTTACATTTTTATGTATTTTATGCAAGTTTGGTGTCCATCTGTTTTCTTATTCATGTATTCTACAGACATTTATGCTGCTCTTCTGAACTTTCTATTCATCAGACAATCCTAAAAACTATTATTAATAAAGTCAGTGAATTTAAATTATCAAAATATTTCACAATATTACCAGTTTTTACTTGAGTACCTGATCAAATAAAGAAACATAAGAATCTTACTGAACTTAGACTTTGAATAGTAGTGTAAATATGAGAGCAGATATGGGGTATGATAATAATAATTTCTAGGTTTAAAAATTAAAATAATATACTAAAATACAACTAAAATATGTAATTGAAGTATTATTTAAACTTACTGAGAGCTTTTGCAGTGTGTCATATGCTTAAAAATATGTATAACATGATGAATAAAAGACAGTTTGAAGATTAAAGCTGCCAATGCTTGTATAATACAAGACATTGTTAGGTTTTTATTAGATTTCCATGAAAGCAGCTTTTTTCTATAAAACAAATAGTCCTAGAATTTCCCTGCTGCAGTCACTAATTCAACAAAATTAAAGAGAAATGCCACACATGGCCACAAAAACATCCTCATCAACTTCCTTCCTTTTAGGGGAATGTTTTTTTCTTTCCCCATTCACCCTTGCTGACACCACAGATCTTGAGAGGCTGTATCAAGTCTAGACAGTCATATTTCCTTGAGACTGGAGGCTCGGTTTGAACAAGGTGACGTAATGTTCTGATAAAGCTAACCTTTATTGCACTCAATCAGGTTTTCTTCTTTCAGTATCAGTGTGACTCCACGCCACATCAATATACAGATACATTTCCATAAACAACAATTCTGTCACAAATACAATAGCAAAAGGGGAGCAGCTGTCCTATTCTCTCGCAACATTTATGATGTTTATCTTTTCGTATTTCTCCCCAGTACTCTTCATACTAAGCCAAATGCAGTGACCTAAACGAATAACATATTCAAGTAATATCATATATATTTTTGTTTGTTTGTTTTAGTTTTTTGAGCTTGCAATTATGTCTTTCACCCCTTGTAGAAAGTAAAGTTCTATGTGTTTGGACCTACAGAAGAGTAAATGACAGAAGGATTTCTTTAATAAGAATACCTAATTACAATATAAAATTATATATATATATATATATATATATATATATATATATATATATATACAAAAATATTTTTAATCTAATTAATTATTATTTTA
>JAUYWG010000022.1:4134293-4153199 GCA_034779775.1 Enteromius afrohamiltoni | reverse complement strand
AATTTAATTTAATTTAATTTAATTTAATTTAATTTAATTTAATTTAATTTAATTTAATTTAATTTAATTTAATTTCAGAAATGTACAATAACTTTCTTTCTTCAAAGAAACAAAAACATTTCTGCAAAAATAGCAAAATATACATTTTGTAAATTTTTAAACAATGAAAACCATTGCTTCTGGCTGACTGTCATACGCTTGCATTACATTAATTAATTACATTAATAAGTTGGGAAGTAATATACATTTGGGATGCCATGAGAGAAAATAAACGATTGCATTGTGTTTTAATTTTTGGTGGAGTATCACTTTAAGGTCTACAATCCCCATAATGCTGAATAATATCTGTATATATTTAACCGAATAAAGTAAAAAAAATACATACAAAACTTCAAAAGCCTTTATAACAGCATTGATTATCTCCTGTCCCAGTCATGGTTTACAGCACAACAATAATGCTATATTTTTAATGCTCTAATCATGAGATGTCCAATGTACAGATGAACAGCTGCTACTTTGCTCAAACAAACAGAAAACAATGCTTTGTTTGGTTGATGAGTCAGAGCTGTTCAATCAGAAGCTGGTCTCATGATCTCCAGACTTCACTGCATTCATATTCTAGTGATATAACAAGATAATATTTGGGCAAAATAAACAGGACCATTAAAACGGTGGCTTGAAGAATGTCCCTCTAATCTCTTGTCTTGGAGAGAACACGTGGATGCAAGACAGCACAAAATTAGCCAGCCTATTTTTGTAACGTCTGATTTATTTACAAATGCCCAAATTGAATTTTATCTCACTCCTGGAATGTGATTTGGTTGTTTTTCATTGTATAGCTCTAGCATTCTTTACTTTATCATTGTGGGGAAATTATTAAAGTTTGTCCTCCCAGAAACCCTAGTAGATTAATTTTATGATAGAAACATTGAGCTGAACTATGCAATCCCTAATGAAAAATAAATATACTAAAATGCTTTAAAAATACATTTATTTAATTCTAAGTATGCTACAAATGCATTAGTCTGCTATAAATTAGAACAATGAATTTTGCACTTGCACTTGAACTGTGTGGCAGTAATGCTAATAAATATAGTATATTTAATTGTGCTAGTAGAACTATCACAAGTATATTTAAGCTACACTTTAAATAGCTTGCTTTTAAATACACGTTCAAAAATATTTCAATACGCTTTAAAAAATGATACAGTCCTCATCAATAGTGACATTAAAACACATTTTCAGTTTAATATTAGGAAATATGCAATTTGCACAAGTAGTACTCCAAATAAAGTTTAATTATAGATTTTTTTACATCAGTAAATTATGGGTGTTATGTAAATATATTGGTGCTGTTGAATTGTGATTAATCGCATCCAAAATGTGTTTTTGGACTAGTTTTGCATCAATAATTTCAAAACATTTTTGCACTAAACTGCATTCATAAATTTTTCTCAGTTTTCACAGTTCTCTATGACTGTTGATTCCAGTGAGACAGCTTTAAGGTCCATCATTTTAACTCTTTTCCATGTCTTTTGTCCAGACCCATCCATTCTGGAAGAAGTTATTTTTCATTTTAAATAATTGCACTGTTAGCAGCTTTCATGCAACCCAATTGAAGCTGCGGATTTTGACAGATCACTGTCTTTTTTTGGACATCGGGCCACGGCGAAACTCAACTCTGCATTTACTGGAGATGCTCGCTGATCCTCAAGCTCCAACGTACATCCAGCGTCATTCATTCCAGTCTTGTGACAACAAAGACCTGCTGAGCAATACAAACTATGAACGCTAAATCACTGTGAAATCACATCTTTTCAGGACCGCAGACTGGGAAATGTTGCTGTTTTTCCAGAAAGTCTCACAGGAGCTCAGAAAATGTGCAAAACTCATTTAAACTAGGAAGCATAGCGAATCTCCTACGGTCCCTGCGGGTCAAATACTGAGTTACTTAAACTTCATACCATCTATTTCGAGACATATTTATCAAAATTACCTGGGAATCTGTGGATTAAATATGAATGACACGCAGATGTGCATTCCTTCATTACACATTAAAATGTAACATAAGGATTTATCAAAGTTATCAAAAAATCCGCCATGGCAAGCAGCAAAATAAACTATTTTTAGCTAATGAAATTGAATGCGCTTCACAATAATAACCAAAGGACTACACAATAATAAACTGCAGCCAGAGTTTGACTGCCGTCTGGATTTTTGTGGCTCTGTTTTTGAGCACAAGGGAGGACAGCGCTGCAAAACCAGCTGCTGTAAATGCGGACAAAGGGCTAAGGGTTAGGTCAGATGTTAACAGAAAGTAAATAGTAGTCTTTATTATTTACGAGGGAGAGTTATTTAAAATGGATTGAAATTTGGACATCATTGTAAGGCAGCAGAAATCTTGAGTTAGCAGAAAAACACACCAGGTGCTACCAATGTCTTATTAGTTTCCTTATCACTAAACATAAATGAACAATAAACTACAAATTATGTGTTTCATTGACAGATTTGACAGCTAACAATATTTAATCTTCTCCCGTGTCTTGTCTGCACAAGCTATTTGGCGTAGTCTGCTTTGTTTACATCCAGGTGATGTATGTGCGTAATCTGCAGCTGTTTGCACCTAGAGGAAAATGTCCATTTATTCTGTAATGTTCTCTAAAAAGACGTGAGCCATAGGAGAAGAATGGTTGAATATATGATGTTACTTTTGTTTTATTTGCGCAATTTTTTTTTCTCCTATCGTCGCACAACTGATGTTGATTCACTGATGTCACATCGACTATTTTACTGATGTTTTTGCTACATATTCCAGATCTGGGATGGTTTCAGTTGTATTGCTGTCTATGGAGGGACAGATGGCTCTCTGATATCACCAATAATATCTTCATTTGTATTCCAAAGATGAACAAAGGTCTTATGGGTTTGGAACGACACGAGGGTGAGTAATTAATGACAGAAGTTTCCTTTTTGGGTGAACTAACCCTTTAAGCTGGTCCTTTGCTGATTTAAGCCGGTCCTTTTGCTGGTTTATGCTGGTCCTCCGCCAGCATGTGAAGCTGTAAATGTGACGACAACATTCAAAAGTATCAGTTTTCAAATCGTGCAGCATGTTAAAAATGAAGTCGTAACATAACATTCTGCAACTAATTGTGTAAAAATTTGCCTTTTTAATCAAACATGTACCTGTAAATCATACTTTTATGTGAAAAGGAATAAAGGTTGTGGCAGTTTTGCAGATAAAGAGGCACATATTTCCAATGAGCCTAGGTCAACCTAACTAAAAAGCATTTTTTTTAACAGGTAAAACTGCTGTTTTGCTTTTAAGCATCGAAATGCAAGTCAGGGCACTATCATTGTTCTTTTTGTTTATTGAACATATATGCATCAGTGGACATCAATACATTGACACTGAATCAATAAACTGCACAGAGAATGTCAATGAGCATCCTACTCATTTCATTTGCATAGGCAAATATAAATCTAATATTAAATAAAGGCATGGCTTTCTTTACTTTCAATTTTTCTCAGCTTTTTCACACTCATGCTCCTGCTTTCTCTGGATTGCATGAAATTGCATGTGATTGCTTGTGATTTTCAAGGTAAATTGCTTGGGATAAAAGTGTCTGATATGTAATTACATATAATGCAATAGAGATCTGAGTAAATGGGTCCTATTGACTCTTTTCTGTTCACTTTATCTTTAGAGGACCTTTTTCCTCTATTGCGGATGCTCTTTAATGCGAGACAAGAATTAGCATTCAAGTCTGTGATATTCCATTTCTTGAGTTTTTCCTTTATCAGGGCAATATGACCCTTGTATAATTTCTGTCCCATTCTGTTCCACATTATAATAGAGTACATATCCCAAGGCGGCAAAAAGAAAACAGGTTCTGAAAAGCAGGGGAAAACAAAAAACATTAACAGCAGCATGTACCCTGTGAATATTTTCCCATTTTTGCAGTTTACGATAATTTACTTATTTTTATGCATTACTTTAGGATGAAGCTTGTTATGTAGCCCACAAAAGGTCCAGTTATATGATTTGATTGCGTTTTCACTAATATCTAAGTAATTCAAAAGGAGCCGCTTCCTGCATTGAGCGAATTATACTGATGTCTGGTACTTTGTGTTCCAGCACATTTGGAGCACAAAAGCAAAGGTAGAAGATGCTATCATCATAACATTCAGGATATTAATACTAAGATACATCTCATGCACTGATGGCTTGTGTCCCATGATTAACTCTTGGCATTATTCTCTTTTGCCTGTGAGACTGTATGATATTTCCCAACCTTCGCCTCATATGCGAATATTCCACAAGCTATTCTCATTAATCTTATAAAATAGCTATTTGCCATATATCTGACTGCTGACTCAAGTAAAAAAGATTTTGAAAAAAAGCTTTATATGCTCACAAGGTAGAAATTATTTGATACAAATAATACTGTGAAAATTGTGAAAAATTATTACAATTTAAAAGAACTGTTTTCTATTCAAAAAATATTTTAAATATGATTTATTCCTGTGTTAATGAAACTGAATTTTCAGCAACCATTAATCCTGTCTTTAGAAATTATTCTAATATGTTGATTTTGTGATTTTTATTATTTTATTCATTTAATGCATCCCTGCTGAACAAAAGTATTAGTTTACTAAAAAAATACTCAAAAATTTACAACATTTATTGTTAGTGAATATCTACAGAATGACAGATTTTAAAAGTTAAAAATAAACATTTTCAATAGCCACTTCTGAAAGGGCCATGGGAATTAGACATAGGGCAAACAATAGAATCTTGCAGTAAAATACCATATGAGATCCTCTAGTAAATGAATGGTTCTCTGGGGAATCATTGACATGCATCTGAATGTATTTTATATTTACACAACAGTCATTTTACAATTGCTTTATGTAAGGGAGGAGAAAAGTTAAATGTTCCCACACATGTAAGCAAATCCATTTTTTGTATACAGAGTTACATAACTGTCTTCATCATCTCCATCACAGCTTTTTAAGCAGGGCTCAAAAGCAATTCGGTTTCGAGGATTAAAATCATAACATAACAATATTTGTCATTTCATTTGATGCAACACACATTTTACAGCATAGTTCATAAGCAAATCTTTTACTTTTGCTTTATTAAACAAATCTTTGTGTTTCAATTTGAGCATTATTATTTGCTTGTCTCGCTCAAACCCTCACAGCCCTGCCTTGCAGCTAAACGTCTGGCCACAATCCAGACAGATGAATTACGATGAGTTTTTCTTGCTTCCATAACAGGAGTCGTTCAGAAATGCTTGAATTCCATAATAGTCTGTGCCCTTCATACAAGTCTGGAGGATTAATGTTTTTCGAAATACTAATGGATACCATAATACTGTAACCATCATTCTCAGGTGTCTCATTTGTACATGATTAAATAGACCTTAGGACCATATTAATTATTTCAGCACTTAGTCCTAAATAAACTGTTGATTAAACTTTAAGTGCTACATTGATAACTCACCAATGGATCTTTTGCAGTGAATGGGTGCCGTCAGAAGGAAGTCCGCATAGCAGATTAAAAAAATAAACATCGCAATAATGAGGGAAGAAAATTTAACAAATTTTAATTTTTTCTATTCTATTCAATTCCTTTAATAGTTGAATTTCCAAATAATAGTTTGTACCACAACAACACATTCCAGCACAGCCTCAATTGGAGCATATTTCATGCGACTCGTACGATTTTGTACAATTTGTCTTAAACCCAGTGACAGGTAGGTTTAGGGCTGGGGTTAGGTTCAGGTCATTCGTACAAATTCATATGAATTGCAAAAATCTTTGTTGTACAAATTTGTGTGATTTAGCCACTTCATAAAATCTGTGCGAATTGCTGTAAGATGAGGCTGCACATTCTCATGGCAGTTTATAACTGCTTTGTTTTGGCTAAATAGTGGCGAATGCAAATTTAAATAAGCCAAGCATGCTTAATCTGTCATGTAAAGAGTTTTTTTTTTTTTTTACATTTTAGTTTGAAGCGAATCATATGAATCATACAAAACTGCCAACTTGTAAAACATCAATATTCAACAATTTAAGAGACATTCAGAAACCAACGTGTTACCAACAATGTTAATAAATGCTTGTTTTGGATTTCTAAGGATGCTTTTGTTTATATCTGTGCACTAAGCACTTTATTTGGTGTTTTGTTTGCTATCTAATCTCCACTTCAAAATCTGGGCCTGAAACAAAATCAATTCCACTGCTATAGACTACTCAACATGAATTTTAATAAACCCATTTTATAGACAAAAGTGTTTTTCATCCTTATGGAAAATGAACAAAACAATTTGACATCTGCGATATTACAGCTTCACAGGATGCCTGCTAATTACACTTCCTTCCCATGCTTTATTATGCCCACTTAATTATGTGCACTGCATAGAATTGCAAAACACCTCTAGCTCTTCTGTTCTTTTTTATTATCTTCTCACAAAACAATGAATATTTTGGTTCATTATTTTAAAAGCAATTCTTAATTCAAGACATATGCGGCTATAATGTAAATTCAATCTGGAAATATACATACTGTCACTCTGCCATTTGACAGACGTTTGCCGCCGCGCTGGTGAAGATGCTGCGGCTGACAGCTCAGCATTTTCTTGCCTTTAAATCTCACCTTTCACTTCATATTACCTTCTGCAATTCATCATCCAAAGCGAAGACGGTATTAAATGTAATCGCCTTAATTCACTTGGAGTGTGTTCGAGCTAATAGTTGGATGGGTTTCAAAAGCTATACAGTGCCATGGTGTATGTGTGCATACGTGTGTATTTATTGCACTGGTCACACAGCGGTCTGGCAGCTGTTTCTCCTGAGCTCAGCACTGGCGTCTGGGTTAAAACGCATCAGCCATACATTCTGTGCCATCACCTACCGACCTATCCACAAAGGATATAACTTTCCCCTTCACGTCACATGCTCTGCTGTTTCCCATTAGCCTCTGGTGGGAGTGCAGTTAAAGACCCCTTAATCTTTTTGCTTTGCCTGTATCACTTTGTAATAAACAATCCTTAAGATTTGGGCTCACTTTTATGCCTCTCTTAACTCTGTCATAGCCTAATCCCTGAATTTTTAATAGCATTGCTTATTTAATTTCAGCACAATGAGAATATTCCTGCATGACAGCAGGATTGTTTCCTCTTTCACGGGTCTCGAAAGCTGTAATTTACTTTGATTTCTGTATAAATTAGTTGACTTCTGGGGGTTTTCATCCATCTGTTTGAGTTATCTGTTTTTGTTTTTTTGGCGCAACCCATTAAGTACTTTATCACTGTCAAAGTATATTCCTGTTTGGCTGGCATTTGTGAAGAGATTGAGTTAGTGGCTAGTTTACAGATGATTCGCAGGAATATTTGGACACTCATGTCTTTAAAGATGGCAGTGTAGGGACTTTTGCCAGTGAATGACTTTCTGCGGTTCATTTGTGCGCTTCATTAAAAAATGTGTTTTAAGACTAAAAATGCTATTTAAGAGCTAAAAATAAATGTTTTTAGAAACTTGTGGGCATATGGCATGTGTGACTGATCGGTATTGTATAACTGCGCAGTCCTTGTGAGACTGAAATGGGCACCATGCATCAACAACCTTGATATTGTTTGCAAGTTTTCCATATTTTAAATCGCAAATGATCCTAAGAATAGCGCGGTCGGTATGTCCATTGGCGTGCTTTCCAGTTGACATTGTATTGCATTACCTGACAGCAGGCTGTGAAGCTCAAGTGACCGATTTATTATAATTTATATCTGTCAGCGTGATGGCTAAATAGGTGTATCTGATGAGCAACATTTTATTCTTTAAAATAAACTATAGTATCATCGATTTTTATGTTAGTACTAAGTTGATATTATTAGAAAATAGCTAGTATAATTTTCTATTTCTCTAGTAACTATTAATTATATGTATTAATACATATTTATAAAAATATATGTATAGTAGTCACGGTTCTAAAACAACAGCAACATTTTAGAGCTTTTGGAAACAAATCACACATTTGTACAATTCAGACAAATAGTGGCTCGGATATTACAATTTGATTTCCTACTAAAATCTATTTGATTTATTGCTTGCACTGATTAATATTTCGGTAACACTTTAGAATAGGTAACACTTGTTAAATATTAATTACAGGTTTATAACACAATACATTCCTAATTTGCTGTTTATTAATGATTAGTAAGGTCTTTGTTAAATTTAGGTGTTGGGTAGGATTAGGGATATAGAATAAGATCATAGAATATGATCCTGCAAAGTTCAGCTCCAACTCTAATCAAACACGCATGCCTTTAATTTTCAAGCGATCCTAAAAAAACGTAATTAGTTGTTTCAGGTGTGTTTTATTAGAGTTGGAATTAAACTTTGCAGGACAGTCGCAGGGTTGGGCACCCATGGAATAAGGCATTAATATGTATCTAATTAGCACTAATAAATGGGTAATATTGTAGTAGGCTAACATGCATGATAAAAAGCACATAATAGGTCTAACCAAATAAAGTGTTACCCATATTTCTATAATTTATATACTAGTATGCGTTTATTTAATTGTGTCTGTTTCTGCAACTAGCAACACTTTATTTTAAGGAGTCCAAGTTACAGTGTAATTATAAACTTAAGTACTGAGTAATTAACTACATATACTTACTAAACGGTTAGTATTAGGGTTTGGCTTAGGTTTACTTGAATAATAGTAGCAAAAACATGTCAAATGTATTACAAGGACACCTTAAAATAAAGTGTTACACTTGTTACACATGTTACATGCAATTACAATTAATTATGCAGAATTATGTGCAAGCACAATCCCTAATCATATAGTAAATAGCTTATATGTAGTAAAATAGAGTGTAACCAACATTATCTCAGTAGTAATACTAGTACTGTATTTGCAATTTGTAGATGGCTAAATTATAGTTCAGTTAAAACGTTACACTTTTTAAAATGTGTTATTGTTACACTGTTATTCTACATGAATTACTGAGTAATAATAGCATAATAACCATCATGTGTTTACTGTAGGATTAGGATTAGGGTTTGTTATAATACATAGGCAAATTTACTGTTATTAACATAGGCCTAAATACGTGTAACTTACAATATACAAGGATATACAAAGATTGTGTAAGTTACAGTTAGATTCCTCGTTATCGAAAAACAAGCAGACACTGGTAAATTCTGGGAAATAAAGGTTATAACGGTTTGCCATAGGTGGAGAGGTTCAGAGGCCGTGTAAATAGTCTGATTTGCGAAGTCTCTCCGTGACTGCCTGTGTAGTCTCTATAGGGGAGGGGGTTTGGTGAATGCAGGAGTGGTCAGAGCCACATCAGCCGGGAACACCGGGAGAGACACTGCGGAGAACTCGGCCAACCAAGTTACGCATGTCTTTAACTGGACTTTATGCAGCGTTTACAATTATGGACTTTTTCTATTTGGCACTTGCTGCGCAACAGGGCTTACGGAACCTTTGAATTTGTCATTTTCTATCTTTTTTTTTTCTTCTTTTTCTTTTTTTGCATCCAGAATTAACCATTTGCGCATTTGGCGGCGAATCCCGCTCTTACTTTGGTATGGAGGTACTGCCGAGGCAAGATGAGTTCTGATACAGATCATGCCGTGAACTTCTTGAGTAATGCGTCCTCCGAACTGTCCGACGTCTCCAATTCGAGCTCCGCCGGTAACGGGACCGAACCGAGCTCGTTCAGCCTCAGCCGCGCGCTTCCACTGGGCATGGTTTTGGGCGCTTTTATTGTGTTTGCTATCGTGGGCAACATTCTCGTTATTCTCTCCGTTGTGTGCAACAGGCATCTGCGCATCCCAACCAACTACTTCATCATCAATTTAGCCATGGCAGACCTGTTGCTGAGCACAACTGTCCTCCCGGTGTCCGCCACGCGTGAAATTCTCAACTACTGGGTGTTCGGAAGGATTTTCTGTGACATCTGGGCTGCGGTGGATGTGCTGTGCTGCACCGCGTCCATCATGAGCCTGTGCGTTATCTCCATAGACCGCTACATCGGAGTGCGCTACCCCCTGCAGTACCCGAGCATTGTAACCGAGAAAAGGGCGCTCTTGGCCATGCTGGGTGTTTGGGTTCTTGCATTTGTCATCTCCATAGGACCTCTGCTCGGGTGGAAAGAGCCTCCTTCAGAGGACGACACCGTGTGCCTCATCACAGAGGAGCCGTTTTACGCGCTCTTTTCCTCGCTGGGCTCCTTCTACATCCCGTTGGCGGTGATTCTGGCTATGTACTGCCGCGTGTATATAGTTGCCAAAAGAACCACTAAAAACCTCGAGGCTGGAGTGATGAAGGAGCACATGGACTCCAACGAGCTGACGCTCCGGATTCACTATAAAGGCTCTCAGGCGCAGGATGACTGCAGCAAAGGCCACATGAGGAGCTCGCTGACAGTCAAATTACTCAAGTTTTCCAGAGAAAAGAAAGCTGCTAAAACGCTTGGTGTTGTTGTGGGCATGTTTATCCTGTGCTGGTTACCATTTTTCCTCGCATTACCCATCGGTACGTATGATGGTTTTTTAATTGTAACCCACAAAACAAACTTTTAGGTTCCATTGTCAAATTTGATTTTATATTACAATCAATTCGGTGTTACAGTTCAGTGTTTCACTTATTTGAAATATCTGGTAAACTGAATTTTAGTTAGATTCGTGATGGATAACTAAATATGGTGGTGCTATATTAAAGTATGAAAACGAATGACTTAAATTTGAACATGACAGGCACTAGTTAAAACATTCCCCTAAACTTCAAACTGGTTTACAGCAAAACAAACAACGTGAAAAATGGCAAAAAAAATAAAATTTTGTTAAATTATTCTTGATGCCTATTAAAAAAAAAACAAAAAAAAACAAACTGGTTTTGTAACAGGCTTTTAGTAGTCCATTGTGGTCTACCAGCCTGACCAAGATCTCCATTAGCTGGCAGTCCATCTGACCCATCATATAAAGCACCTAGAAATTAGATTTGTGTTTCATAAATTACAGAAAACATATAATCCTAATAATAATAATAATAACATATATAAGCTTTCTAAGCTTATGATCTGTCCCAGCGTTATTATTGTGGCATAAAGGAGTCCCAGGACATACAGTTTAAAACAGTCTGTGCAGCTTCCCCATTATTTCATTAGTGCATGATAAGAAATAAAGTTCAACCTTGTTGGACAAATGAAAAACAAACCCATGTGACATTACCACAATAATTAGATTTTTATAAATATTTGTAGCAGCATGTGGAATTTATTCCCAATTACAGCCGTTCCTGCCGTGAATGATTAACAGTAGAATGCATGTATAGGATTCTGTCAGCTCTAAATACATCCCATGTAGATGTAGTACACATTATATCACACTTTTAGACAGGGAACCAGGACAATGTACAAGCTGAATATATTCTGGAGCTTGTTTTACACTTTCATTGCAGCACTTTGCTGGTATTGCTCCAAAATACCATAAGCAATTTTATTTATCATAAAACACTAAAATATCATCATAGCATTTTTACAGTTTATTTTAGTTCAGTATTGCTACTAAAATATGCAAAGCTGTTACAGTTAAATGAACAGTTGCACAGAGACATAGCTATTGGCATTGCTTCAAATAATCATAGCAGCAATTTTAAAGATTGGGTAACAAAGGAGCCTGAGGTGAGCGAATCCATACGCAACATTTATCAGGCAGGCAAGGTACAACAGCGAGCAACAGGGTACAGGGGTAACAGTGTGTGTGTGACTTAAATAGTCCTCCTGATAGGAACCAGGTGTGTGCCCAATCAGTTCCTAACCAGGTGTGTACAAACAGTCTTAGGCATGGGGTGTTATGGGAAATAGAGTTTTTGAGATGATGGTGATGTTCTGGATGGAGTGCCCTCTGGAGGGGCTGTGTGCACTCAAGCTGGAAATCATGACAGATTGAATGTCAAGATTGTGCCATATCTGACACTTTAGAATGTGATCCTGTTGCCAAGAAAAACTACATGTCTCCAGTTTGAACGCTTTATTGGTAAATTATGTTCTGTTTGTGGTAGCCCAGACCTCTCATTGTTATTCAAAAACGTCTCAAATGGTTAAAGTTCAATGCATTTGCTAATGAAAAGATCAGTTTCAAGTACTGTCATGGATAATAGCCAGTGGAAGAGAGGCAGGATGTTAATTGCGAAGACATAATTCGCGATTAGATTTTATTTGGCAATGAAACCTTCACTCATGTGTTGTTTTGAATTGCAAAGTTAACCTGACGTGTGGTCATTTAATTCAGCAATGGATGATTCACTCCCTGAAGCTCGCTGAAGTCTCCTGGTGGAATGCACTGGAGATGCCAATGTCTTCAGAGCTCTCTCATTCCCAGGCTCACTCCCAATCTGAACCCAGAGTTTTATGATGAGGTGTGGGAATATAGAAGAGGTACTTTTCCCACTACTGAAAAATCTGGTCAAAATTGAAACACCCTCCTATATTCACTTTGTGACCCCAGGGTTCAGCTCCCAGTGACCTTCTAAAGGGTCATATTAGCAGATGGGCTGATATGTTTTTCCTGCAAATGAGTGAGGAAATATTTCGAAGGGAAATATATTCCATGTGTCTGACCTTGAGGAGTTAACTTCCCTTCTTTGAGCAGCCTTTGTTTTCATATGCCATGTTACAAATATTTGGACTTGCTTTAACTTTCACATTTTTAATCATTTTATGTCCACACTTGGTTTTTGAGTGTTGATTAGGCTTTCAATTCTGCAAACATTAACTTACTTGCTTCATGTAATAATTAATTATCTTTTCTAAATGGTATTGGATGCAGATGGAATACAGATAATTGAAAAATCAATGGCCACTTTGCCACCAGGCCACATGAGAGTTTATCCATCAAGTAATGTGCTTTCTCAGGGCGGTTTAAACTATTTTAGGCAATGATTTCTACAGACTTTACTTAATCACAGATGAACTAAGCAACAAAGCAGCGAGGTTTCTCTAAATGTCAGCTTGACAACAGAACAGAAACCCCTTGCTCGAAGGAACAAGGTTGTTGCAAGATTGTTTGTTGACTTCTTATAGCGTAGATTGTCTTAATTTATAGCTGCTCCGACTGAGAGATGTCTGAGTGACATGTGATTTAGAGAAGGAAGAGGCGAGAACATCTTAACGTAATGGAATAATTCAGTTACTGGCAGAGACAGAGGCTGACGGGAGGCCTCACACCTGTGGCTCTTCTTGAAGTGTGGTAATGAACCCAAGACTCATCCGGCTCTGTACTGATACGTACCCATAGCGAATTAGCCCAAATCTCTCACTTCAGTCATCCATCCTGTTCCTGTTAGAGGAATTTTTGAAAGCACATAACATATATAAACTTTGAAGCTTTCAGACTAAAAGGGTAAAAGATTTTGTCTAATTAGTAAGATCAGAGCCCAAAAAGGGTATGGGCTGCACATCATGCATTTGAAGTTGAGTGAAAAAGCAGCGAATTCCTCTGGGAAGAGTGAGTTAGTAAACTCATGAGTGGAGATAAGCTACAGTCGGAGCCTGGAAAAGCATGATGGATCTGTGTGACCTTTTTTAATGTTTTGGAGACCGGGGGAGTATAAACCTGAGAAAGACTTCCAGTTAGAAAATGGGAGCTTTATAGTGGAGTTAGATTTTCTGGCTTGTTTCTTTAAATAGACAGTTGATTTAAGCTGGAGTAGTCATAAAAGCACTATAAATTTTCCTCATAAAACAGATTTTGGAATTTAAAAACTTAAGACTTTAATAAAAGCTAACAGAGTGCGCCGCAAAAGAATAAGTTATTCAAATTATGCTCTTTATGATGAGAGTGTTAAAAAAATAGATGTCCTTTTTAAGACCGGGACAGGCTTAATGTTAAAGTAGAGGCTTAGAAATATGACAGATGAAATGTAATTTCATTGAGAACATACAATATATAGATCATATTCCATCCCAGTGAAATAGTGAAATACAGAAATAAGGAATGGCATTTTTGAAATGTAATTTTTATTACTATATACATTTTATTTAGTACTGTTTATATATTATATATATAGATCAGTTTTATACAGAGATATGTTTGCCTTTGTGGCACATTTACATGAGAAGTAATCATATTGTCCTACTTTCATTTTTCATCCGGTTTTAATTAGCCTAAAGCAGAAAAAGTGTTTTTGACACATTTTAATGATAGTTGATGTTACTCCACATCATTATCAAACCGCAAAAAAAGGATCTGTACACATCATGATTGCTTTTGTTATTCTGCCTTTGATTTATGCTGATTGTAAGGACGTAAAAATGTGTTTTGTGCTGTTAGGGATGAGAGCAATGAGACACATTAGAGTAAAATATCGGTTCACATTACATTTCAGAATTGTCATTAAGATGACAAGTTAGAAAACTTAATTGTTTTAAATCTCTATTTCTGAAAGTTACTTGTGAGTTGAGAAAGTCTGCCATCTATTGGTGAAAGATAAAAAAGCATAGTGCATGCAGATTGTTCACAAAATAATATTTTTTTATATCTCCGAATTTTTAGGTTCGTTTAACACCAGTTTACGTCCTCCTGAAACATTCTTCAAAGTGATCTTCTGGCTGGGCTACTTCAACAGCTGCCTGAACCCCATTATTTACCCCTGTTACAGCCGTGAGTTCAAGCAGGCCTTTATTCGGATCTTACGCTGCCAGTGTCAGCAGAGGAAACAACAGGGCTGGAGGGCGTACAACTACCGCGTCCAGACGGGCTCGTCCAGCCAGGTCTACACAGACACAAGCTCCATTTGCATGAATGGCAGTCAGCAGACCCTGGCCCCAATGCAACCCAGCCCAACGTTATTCAGCAGAGTTGTGGGCTCTCGTCCTGCATCCAGCCTGCTTCCAGGCTGGGGCCCGTGTACCTCCTCTTCCTCTTCCTCCCTATCTGGGAGCCCTTTTCCTGGTACGATGAGATCCAGCTCTAGGGCGATGAGTCCTTGCAAAACTAACAGGATGGCTTTGCTGTTCTCCAGTGGGTCCCAACATGCCAATGGACAGAATGGGAAGCGAGAGATATCTAGACACACGCCTGAGACTACGATCTAGATTGATGTGGACAGGGACTTTCATGCCAGTGATTTCTCCGTCTCTCAGTTCTTTCTGGATGGATCTGATACATATTGCAGTCGTGAAATACATTGCGCATCTTCTCATGCACGTCAACATTGTTTAACTTGAGAGTCGCAGTAGCTAATTATCACAAAATAAACCCCGACCTGGTAATTAGGACACCAAGTAAGTAAATAAATGATGTGAAATATTGATTTGAGTTGATATTATTTATCTCCCTTCAAGCTTCTACTGAGAACAAAAAATAGTCCTTCGCTAAATAAAAATCAACTGACAACTAAAAATCTATCAGTGCAACATATTTTTAACACTATTTTTAACTTTGACTGCAGTTGACTAGTAAGATGCATGATGGAGGCAGTTTGTGTAAAAGGAGAGAGAAGGAGTTTGGGAAGAAAAAATAGTGGTGTTTTATGTTAAGAAATTTGACTGCGTTGTCATGTGAAACTGTTCCCACTGCCTTGGTTCCAGAAGTATTTTTACTTAGATTTTCCCATAGAGAGTTAAAAAAAGAGAATAAATTAAACAAACCAGCTATGAGGTGAGTCACAGCATTACAAACTTTGATTTAAAGCAAAAACACATTTTTAAATTGTACAAGACTTAATGGATTCAGTGAGGGAATCAATGTAATGAAGTATTGGGAAACAATGGAGCTTTTACATTCATTTAAAAGGATAGTTCATCCAAAAATGAAATTTCCGTCATTACTCACCCTCATGTTATTCCAGACCCATAAGACCTTCATACATCTTAAGAACACAAATTAAGACCATAGAGAGCAGTGAAACTGCAACATTAACAGGCACAGAAAAGCAGAAAGGACATTGTTACAATAGTAAACTGAAACAAAAATAACTACTTTATTCAACAAATTATTCATTATTTATTTATTTATTCAACTTTATTCTCCTTCACATATGGAGGCATTTTGTAGAGTATCATATGTGTTTTTATCAAAAATATCTTAATTTGAACAAAGGTCTTATGGGTTTGAAATGACATGAGGGTGAGACTTTCCCTTGATGGTGATTATAGCTTACATACACAAACAATAGAGAGAATATGAGAGACTGAAGGGGTTATTTTAGCATGATTTCTTTGTTGATGGGTAATGTAGATTTTCATCAGGAATTTTAATGCCAAGCATGATAAAAAAAAAAAAAAAGTTTAAATCAAGTGGGCTGATGACTTCAATGTCAGCATGTATCATCGATTAACAACCTCGTACAGTTCAGTCTGTCTTTAAATTAAAGTTAAAAATCTGTTTCTTTATGAACAAAATGAATGGGATTTTTACTTCTGGTACCTGACTATTGCACTCTATAAGGTTATATAGCAGTGTTTACTAGGTTTTTCTTAAAGGGATAGTTCAAGCAAAAATTTTAATACTTTTTTCTCATGTCATTCCAACAAGACCTTTGCCACGATCTAGATTCTAGTAATTAAGTAAAGTCTAGAAGCATATTAGTAAGGACATCTATAAAATAATTCATGTGACATCAGGGGTTCAATTTTTCACAAAGCGACTAGAATACTTTGTGTGTGCAAAGCAAATAAAAACAATCTCTTGAATCAACACTTCGTCTCCTCTATGTCACCCTATAGCACCATTTTGTAGAGTATCACATTTGTAAAAAAAACATATAGATGCTGGTGATGCAGAGGAGACAAATTTTTGAACTGAAAGTTGATGCTTTTATTTTCTTTGTGCAAAAAAACCCAAAACCTAATAGCTTCTTAAATTACTGCTCAACCCCTGATGTCGCATGGATTATTTCACTGATGTTTATGGGAGGGTTAGAGAGCTCTCGGAGTTCATCCAAAATATCTTAATTTGTGTTCCGGAGATGAATACAGGTCTAACGGGTTTGTAATAACATGAGAGTGAGTAATTTATAACAGAATTTACATTTTTGGGTGAACTATCCCTTTAATTGAATGAAAATTAAAAAAATACAGATTTACAATGTTAGTTATTGCAGATGTGCATCATCGCAGTGTGTGAAAGAGATTTGATTTGATTTGAAATATCACTACATCAGTTCTATTATTCAGATTTGTAGTTGGTGAAGAGTCTATATTTGGCCTGTTTGATTATAGTGGCTATGATTGTAGTAACTTTTGCATGAATAAAGGGATCAGCTCCGCACCTGGACTTCTGTGCGCAGCTGTGAGCAGCCCTGAAAAAACTCAGTATGACTTGCTCACTGGTCTGTTCACTCCATTTATTTATTTCTCTTTTGATCTTCGTGTTATTATTCAGGTCGTGTCAGTTTTGTAATGATGCTTATTGGACTGATTATCCAGTTAGATTCACAGTTAGAGGTAAATCCGTGAGGCCTTGTGATTTCCAGTTGTCTATGATGTCAGATGTCTAAACTGATTTTGGTTTGGGGTCATTACAGCACACTTTTTAACAAATTAATGGATGGCATGGAAAGCTAACGTTTGACTGAACAATTTAAGCCACGAACCAACATATTGTGTGTGCTCTGAACCAGCAAATTGGATTCTTTCAAGGTGTAAATGTATTATACAACAAGACTTCGTACTTAATAAGAAAATGTGGTCATTGGTTCTATATTTACTGTTCGATTCAGTGGATATAAAAGGAAAATAATGTTCACTTTTTTTTCATTCAAGATTTTTTCATTTCGTTCAAGGGAAACATCAGTGCTTTATTAGCAAAAGAAGAATGTGTGCATTTCTGTTTTTCTCCTTTATACTTGTACATCTTCTTTACTAAGTGGACCATATAAAGGTTGTCTCTCTATATTTAGTGTTATATCGTGTGCTGTAGTATATAAAGAATTTTTCCTTCTCGAGACAAGTCCGTAATGAAGAAATAAATTTCATTAGTGAAGGTCCCTGTTATCTGTGTTCTATTAAAAAAAGTCTTTAAACGTGACGTGTGATATTTTTGGAAAGTATATTTAGGAATGAGTATTATGGTTTGTCTACACAAGAAGTCATTTTCCAGTTGTGATATTTAGAATATGGACAACATGTTTACATGTGATTCAGTATCCAAGCTGATCATATTTCAAAACTGTTTCATAATTAGTCATTCGTGATTGTGCAGAACTCACTATATCCCTATTAGTCAGATCAGGTAATGAGTTCCTCTTTTCCTTTTTGTATTGTTAATTTCAGCAGATTTTATTGGGATTGTATTTTATTTTAAACTTCAAGTTTTCGTCATTCTTTCATAAACATATGGATTTCTTGTGGATTTTTGTGAAGATTTTATCAGCTGTTTGGACTCTCATTCTGACGGCACCCATTCACTGCAAAGGATCCATTGGTGAGAAAGTGATATAACGATAAATTTATTCAAATCTGTTCTGATGAAGAAGCAAACTCAAATACATTTTGGATGGTCTCAGGGTAACATTTTGGCTTTTGTATTTTTGGTAAACCGTTGCAGTTTCTTACAAGGGACAGTTCACACAAAAATGAAAATCCTGTCATTAATTACTCACCCTCATGTCATTCCAAACCTGTAAGACTGTTGTTCATCTTGGGAACACTAATGAAGATATTTTTTATGAAATCCGATAGCTTCCTGATGCTGCATAGACAGCAAGACTTGTTTAAGAAAGGCAGTAAGGACATTGTTCCAATGGTTTATTTGTAGTGCTGTCAAATGATTAATCGCATCCAAAATAAAAGTTTTTCTTTAAATAGTATATTTGTATGTACTGTGTATATTTATTAAGTATATAAAAAAACAAACACATGCATGTATATATTTAATGAA
>JAUYWG010000022.1:4115098-4134193 GCA_034779775.1 Enteromius afrohamiltoni | reverse complement strand
AAATAAACATAATAAATAAACACAGCATCAACACATATATTATGTAAAGAAAAACTTTTATTTTGGATGTGATTAATTGCGATTAATCATTTGACAGCACTATTTATTTGACATCAGTGCTTGAACTAAAACATTAAGTTATGAAAACACGTTTTGTGCACCAGCTACAAGAACACTGTTTGTGCGCAAAGAAAGGACTTACAGGTTTGGGACAACATGAAGGTGAGCAATTAATGACAGAATTTTCATTTTGGGGTGAACTAATCCTTTAACTAAAAATAAATCTGCAGAAAAATCACTGTTTACTTGCACACTTGTTTTAACATATGCACAGCACAGGGCATCACTTCCTAACAACATTTCTTATTTCTGTGTCTTACTTTTATTATATAAACATGGCAAGTATTTCTGGCATCTACCAGATTAGGGTTGGCTCTGTTTGTAATGCTTAGTTTGTCGAAGCATGTCAAGTTTCTGTGTTGCGTACGTTTGCCTCTATATTTAAATACCACATGTATCACAAGACCTTGCATGAGCATACCAGGATGTCACACAGACTTCTGTTACTATCTTGGTCCTTCTCTCCCCTTTTATTTTCACTGTTGTCAGTGGAAAAGTGAAGTCATACACTGAAAATATATGCGCTTGTTATATGTAAAGTTTTAAGGCCAGTTTTTTCCTATCACTGGGTTTTACAATCTTTTCCTATGCCAGGATTTACCAGGTGGCCCAAAGGCAAGCCAGACACAGAGCATAGCTGGACACATTATAAGCCAGCACGGTCTATCATGTCCTTCTCTCAGCTCCTCAACACATCAAGCTGCCTAAGTGAGAACTCGGAAGTGAGAGAGGAAGACTGCCAAAATTCAGACGGGCTTCATATTAGTATTCCTGTTCCGCTGCTGCACATGCACTCTGGGTCAGAAACAAAGCCCTGCATGTTAACCGCTCAGACAATATACAATGTGGCCTGTACAAAACACTTCCTTTGCAGCCAAAATACTAAAGTGTGCACGGGTGGGGCGGTGTTTGTTTAAACTAATGTTTGGAGCACTGACAAAAGCTTTACATCCCCAGTGTTAAATGCAAACATCATTTCTGTTAAAGCATGAATCATATTGCTTTTTACTGTCCTGAGTTGGTCTCAACAGCTTGATCAAGAAGGAGGATGCGTCCTACGGCCTATATAGTTCCCTCCACTAATACTGGCACCCTTGGTAAATCTGAGCAAAGGTGGCTTTGAAAATAAATCCGCATTGTTTATCCTTTTGATCTTTCATTTCATTTCTTTTGATCATTCATTTCACACAATTCTAACCTATCATTGAAGTAAAATAATTGATAGGAAGAAATTCTTGTGATGACATAAATGTGTTTCTCCAATATTTGTTGACCACAATTACTGGCACCCCTAGAATTTTTTGTGCGTAAAATATCTTATTCATATTCACAGGTTTGAGCACTCCAGAGTGATTATGGACATGAACTTATCCAGCCATGGTTTCTTGTTTCACAGAAATATATAAAGCAGAGAAAACAAAGCCCTAATTCCCTTAATTATCAAAAAAATATATATAAATAATAATAATATATTTATGATGTGCAGCAAAAGATTCAAAGCTTCAACACTTAGTGAAGTGGCTTTAAGAAAATTACAATTTTCACCATCAGGGAAATAATTACGATTTCCAATCAACATCAGCATATGTTGTTTGGGAGGGTTTAAGAAAAATTCTCCTCGCTCATCCAAAATCAGCTCCAGCATTTTCAGTTTTCAGACAGGACTGGATCTACAAGTGGGACTGGATTCTATTATCAGATGAAACTAAAAAAATAAGATTTAAAATTTTTAGCAGCAATCACTCAAGATGGGTTTGGTGAACACAGGGATAAAAAGTACTCCATGTGTACAATGAATTATACTGCTGTTTTTCTGATGTTGTGGGTCTATATTCCAGCTGGAGGTCCTGGACGTCTTGTTTAGACACATGGCATCATGGACTCTATCAAATACCAACACTGACTGATTCTGTTAGAAATCTTATAATGGGCCATGGTTGGGTCTTCCACCAGGACAATAATCCCAACAAATGAGTGAGGTGAACTAAAGAGGAGAAGCACCACATGAAGCTGGTATTCTGAAGGATCTGGAGAGATTCTGCATAAAGGAGTGGTCCCTTTTCACTTATCAGATGTTCTCCAAACTCTTCAGGCATTACAGGAGAAAACTCAGAGCTGTTATCTTGGGAAAAGGATGTTGCAATAATTGGGTGCCAATAATTGTGGCTAACATGTATTGGAGAAAAACATTTACTTCATTGTGAGTTGTTTTACATTGTTTTACTTTAATGATAGTTTATAATTTTGTGATTTTTTTTAATGAAAGATCAAAAGGATAAACAATGCTGATTTATTTTCACAGTTACCTTTGCTGAGATTTACCAAGGGTGACAATATTAGTTTAGGGCACTATATAACGTGAAAGATCATCCAATAATTTGGAGATTCCATGTGAATTTTCCATGTGCTAACTGAGATCATTTACATCATAGCCAATGACTTTTATATTTAGTTGTCTCCTGGTATGTAAAAAAAAAAAAACCAATTAATCAGTAATTTATAGGTTTATGTTCTGGTGGTTTTTAATGTTACACTTAGATAATTATTTATGTATTATGATATGTACATTGAAATGTTTAACCATTCTACAAAACACAAATAAGCCTTTTAGTAAGCAAATACGAACTCCTACTACATATCCCAGAATCCTCTCTTGCCAATGCGTCACGCAGGGAGTGATGAACCGGAAGAGACGTTATGGCTCATTTCTAGAAGGCGAGAAAGAGGTACTGGGTTATTGTTTTTATCTAATGTGTAGCGTTTAAAATATAATTTTCGTTCTGCTTGTAAATTCCATTGCAATTGAAAATGAAACTTTCAAGCATTCGTGCTTGCCACGGACGAAGAGGAATCAGTCCTTGTAACACATGTGCTAATAGTGTTGACTGATATTTTTGTCTGAATTGTTAAGGCAAGCTACCACATTCCATAGTTATGATTCCTCTTTTTATCTAATACATGCATGCAGAAACATGTTCATGTATAAATTAAGTATCTTACGAGGATAAAGTCTAAAATAAGCATGACATGTTGACTATAGGACGAGTCTAAACCAAAACTGTTTTAATATTTTCCTTCATTTAGTTGAACAAACCGTGTGTATTTTAGGCACGTTTCATACTTACGTTATTTATTAGTCTGAAATAAAAGTGCATACTGTTATTTTATTCATACAGCCTAAATGTAGGATCATGCTAAAGTGTTTAGCAGTGCTGGAGGTGAATTTGACTTGAGATCATTTACATTTACTTTATTTAAACGCTGTTAAGGTTGTGGTGACAGAACAACTCCAGATGGAGATGGAGTCTGAGATGCTCTCAGCTGCCGTGGCTGACACCTTAAAAGTCTCAGAGACCAGAGAAACCACCACGGACCCTGAGGAAGACTGTTTTTATGACTGTGAGGACACGTTACCTGAAGAAGATGGACACGGAGAGAGAGAGCACAGAGACAAGCTGGAATCAGACGGCGGGACAGACTATGAGAGACTAGAAAACATGGATGGCGCTGACCGGTTGAGTTCGGATAACACGTCAGAAGGGGATTCCGAAGGGCACGAGGACAGTTGGGCTGAAAAGAGACACGACTCATTAACAACAGACCTGGCTCCTGAGAAAGACAATGATGAGAAGTGGGAGAAGTTTGTGGAGAGCGCTGAGCAGAGAGAGGGCGACTCTGATTCTGAATTTAAAGAGGAGACGGTCAAGGAGAACGAGTATGATGAGGAATATCTGCGTGAGCTGGAGAAAGACCTGACGGAGGAAGAAAAAGAGGTGGGCGTTATCCAGTTATTCTTTTTCACGTCTGTCTGTACCATATTTCACATCGTATTCTCACTTTTTTTAATGTACTTTTTTTTTTTTTTTCAATCTACAGAGCAGAAGAAAGGAGAGTTTAGAGCTGAAGGAGAAGGGCAACACACAGTTTAAGAGTGGAGGTAAGACAATCCCACAGTCAGGGATGATCAGGATTCCTGCTGTGCATCCATTTAGAATAGCATATAAAAATATATATTCAGTATTTATTCATTCTCGTGTTTTTTACCAGTGTGAATCTTATGTGAAGACTTTGTAAAGAATCTTTACACACTGTGCAAACACTGTGTGCTTTGATTTATGTCATTGCCAACACACTTTGTCTATATTACAGTATATTACATTTTGCCAGGCAACAGAAGGCTTGGATGCAGATGCTAGATTGAATACAGTAGGTTACGCTTTGAGATCCAAGACAAATTTCAGAAAGAATTCCAACAATAAAGTGTATTTGGATTGAATTATTGAATTGAAGAATCTTAAAGATAAAAATGCCTCTAGTTTTATTCATTTAACAGACCTTTGAGGTTTGGGCAAAAACCAGTGTAAATTGTGTGTTTTTGTGCATTTTATTTTTGCATATGGTGAGTGTGAAATGGTAAAATGTGTTACTTTTCATGTTAATCGGGTCAGTTTTGATCAAGAACAACGCACTGTCACTTTAATTCAAAAATAGACTCGGCGCCGAAACTATTGTGACACTCTGCTCCTGCTACACGCTGCCGCGCCGCTCCTGCGTGCTGTGTGAAAGCTCTCATCCGTTAACATGGGGGGCAAAAAAATACGCCCTGCTTACGTGTGCAGCGTGTAACGGACCTGACACTTCATACAGTCGCATTTGTCAAGCTCCATGAAAGACAAAAAACCGTATTACAATTAAATATTTGTGTTTTACAATTTGCAATGTGTGCACTGTATACTACTGTACAAAAGTAGAAATAATTATTTAAATTTCTAATAAAATTTCACACTTTTAACAGTATAATAAATGCAGTCATTGTGAGCATAAGGCTTACCAACCCCAAACCTTTGAGCACTTGAGTCAAATCAGATGCCTTAAAATGGTGCACCAAAATGTAAATAATACACATAATACTGTGAAAAATCAATGAATAACAACTGGATTTTAGTCTGTTCCTTCCTAATTGTAGGAACTTGGTATGTGTTGGACATTAGTAACCTTTCTGGTGTAATCAAAATGAAAAGTCATGCTTGAAAAGTCTTCACTAATATTTTGTGCAACAACAAATACCCATACTTGTTTGGAACAACAAAAGAGTGTTAATGACATACCTTTCATTTTAAGCTAAACTATCCCTAATGTTTGATAGATATTATAGATTTTAGGATGTGTTTGTGAATGAGCTTCTTGCATGTCGTTGTTTACAGAGCACGTGGAGGCCGAAGAGTCTTACACTTCTGCTCTGAAAGTGTGTCCAGTGTGCTACAGTAAAGAGAGATCCATACTCTTCTCTAATCGAGCTGCTGCACGCCTGCATCAGGTGAACTTTTGGGCATTTTGTGCAGATAAAGAATGTATATTTATTTATTTTTTTGGACATTTTTGTCTGCTGTTTGTTTAAATGCTTGCAGTACTATATAGCGTAATGTATGCATATGATTATAAGATTTTTTTTTTTTTTTTGCATAATCACAAATGGGTGACTTGATGATTTATCAATTTTAAAATATATTGTAACCATTCCAGTGTAATAATATTTGATGCAATCATTACTTTGAGTGCTCTGAATAGATGTTTATATATATATATATATATATATATATATATAGTTTTGCATAATAACTTTATTCATAATTTTATCTGCCAGGATAAAAAAGACAGTGCTATCAGTGACTGCTCTAAAGGTGAGGGAATATCCTGCTCACATTTTATTAACACACACTATTTCTATGTTGTGTCTCTGTATGTCTTCATTTCCTTTTCCTGTGGAAGTGCAGTTTGACATTTGAACTGCCGTGACACAAAGGCTTTTGAGACGATGTGTATTGTCTTGTCTTCCACAGCCATAGAACTAAATCCAAACTATGTCCGTGCCATTCTGCGGAGAGCCGAACTCTACGAGAAGACAGACAAGCTTGATGAAGCTCTAGAGGACTATAAAAGTGTCTTGGAGAAAGACCCGGGCATCCCTGCAGCTAGAGAGGCCTGTATGGTGGGTTATTCTACATTACGACTCCTAGGCCTCCGCTGTCCACAACAGCACTGCTAGTTACTGCAGACTAAATGTTAGGGTTCCCATTTTTTTTAACCAATGATTTTTATGCCAGTATTGTCAAACGATTAATCGCATCCAAAATAAAAGTGTTTGTTTACATAATAGCGTATATGCATGTGTACTGTGTATATTTATGTATTTATAAATACAAAAACATGCATGCGTATATTGAAGTATGCTATAGTATATTAATAGAAAATATGAGAATACAATTATATAAATGTATATACATGCAAATGTTTTCAAAATATATACTGTATGTGTGTGTATTTATATATACATAATAAATATACACAGTACACACACAGATTATGTTAATACAACTTTTATTTTGGAAGTGATTAATTGAAATGAATCATTTGATTGCACTAGTAAACATACATTCTTCTTATATATTGTGTGTATACATATATATTTATATTTTTATAATTTTTAATCAGGATTTTCAGTGGATTAATCATGATTAATCACTATTTGCTACTGCATCTGAATCCTAACCATTTTTTTTTTCTGAAATGCATACCAAAATATAAATAACAGGACACAGATACATCATTTTCATAGTATGTCTGTTTATTAACACAGCCAAATAATGGTGGTTTAAATCAAGCTGAAACATACCATGATATTTGTCTTTGCAATGAGAACGATCTTTTACCACACTGCACGCGCAAGCCGAGCAGAAGCAGCTGAACGGAAACTATCGCGCGAGGCACTGCCGCTCCTGCGCTGCCTTGACCAAAGTATTCACAGCGGCGCTGACAGACTGTGACACTTCCCTGCAGCATGTGAGCGTCACAGTTCGTGTGTTCATAGCTTGTAAGACGAATTGCGGCAACCATGTTGCGTGCACTGACAGTCTCGATGGTTGTCATCTTGCCCCCCACTTACGTCCAACGGACAGGAACTGTTACAAGCAAAATGACGCTCCTCAGTTGTTAATATAGTCACCGTAAAAGACTCACTGATGCAAAGTGCAGTTACTCCGAGGTAATTGTTGTCCCACTTTCCTGACAAATAATTCGCCACACTGCGCACACGTGAAATGCGTTAAAAAATTAACATAATTAACGACAAAAAGTAATTAACGCTTTTAGTGCGTTATTTTTGACAGCCCTTATATATATATATATATATATGTATTATTTGATATATTCATGCATATCTCTTCAGAAGAACCGGATTCTTGATTAGCAGTAAATCTCCATATATATATATATATATATATCACCCAATTATTCATAAAAATTACCTTGGACTTTTCCATGTCTAAAAAAACTCCATGTCTTTCCTTGTATATCAAGGTTTCCAAAATCACAAAAATCCTGGTTCTTCAAAGCTTATTTTAATCCTGTTTTTGTCTTATTTGATTAAATTTTAAGTTACCTTGAGGCCCACTTGTAAGTCTGCTGAGGCCCCCTAGTGGGCCTGGGTCGTTTCTTGAGAGCCTGTGATTATCGTTACAGTGATAGTTCACCCCAAAATTTGAATCCTGTCATTAATTACTTACTCTCAGGTCGTTCCACACCCGCAAGACCTGCGTTCATCTTCAAAACACAAATTAGGATATTTTGCTCAGACAGCAACGCAGCTACCACACTCAAGCCCGGAAAAGGTTGAAGCCCATTTAAGCTTGAATATGTCCATCAACGAATGCATCTGCTGCTTTATTTAAAAAGATGATCTCAAATCAACAGCCTCAAATAGGGTATTTTGTGCTCAATGAATGAATGAATAAAAATGGATACCTGTTTAAAAAAAAACAACTTTAGAATGAGCAATTGAAACGATTTAAAAAATGTAAGAGGTCTTTGTCAAGACACCCAGTATCTTTCTAAGTCTCAGAGTTCTCTTTCTATTTCTCTTTCTTAGCGATTGCCACGACAAATTGAGGAGCGAAACGAGAGGCTGAAAGAAGAGATGATGAGTATGATTCACTTTTTTCTTATAAAAGAAAAAGTGTTTTTTTTTTTTTGTCTTTTATTACAGGTATGATAAGACAAGACGCCTTCTATTGCTGCCTCTGAGACCTCTAGGCTAAAAACAGTTTGTATTGCAAAAGAAAAAAAAAAAGTATTTTAAAGGAGTTCACACTTGTGTTCACTCTTTATAAAAAAACACTAACTAACAAGTTACAATATACAGATATTGACATCTTAAATTCTTTCTTCAATGTTCAAGCCCTCAAGCTTTGGTGTAGTATTGGTAAAATGTGTTAAACTTTTGAACCTAGCACACATTGTGTTCCCAACTGTACATTAAACTCAGACCGCTTGCAGAGAGTTTGCGAAAAGCAAGCTGCTTTTAAAACATTATTCATTCTCTCTACTGTTACAAGCTGCATGCAAATAAATGAATACAGTGCTGCATTCACTCTGTGAAAACATACAGTGCAGCAGATTTAATAAAATTGCAGTGATTTGATAATCACAATAGTCTGAATACTTCACCACATAAAAGCACACGCTAAATCCCCCCAAAATATTAGTAAATAGGACTGCACTGTAATTTAGCAACACTCATAAGGCTGAAGAAAGCGTGAGTGCTAAAGTGCTTTTCATTTTGAAGGTTGTCGAGATGAAAGACGCACAGTTGCTATTAAGCATATTGCTCTTATAAAGTTCTAGTCTGATCCATTAATTAGTATGTTTCAAAGAGTCCTTTCAAACCGAAGAACCTTGGACCGAAAAAAATCCTTGTTGCATGAATCATACCTAATGCAGTCTTTCTGAATTTTTCATTTGCACTAGACCATAAACTGCACTGCATTGAGGCTTGCGGCTGTCTGATAGTTGACCACACTGAGACTTTAGTTTGGGAACTCAGTAATTTTAGGAAAAAAAAGCTTCATAATAAAAATAATATAAAATTCTAAAATAATGATAAATGGTCTTTTTTATTCCATTTTGTCATATGTCTAATTTTATCTGTTATTTTATCGTGTCAAAAAGCAGAATTACAATAAATAACAATAAAATTAATACTATGTGATAGAATATTAATAAATTATATATTTATAATATATATAACTTAATACTAATGTCTAAGGATTATTTTATTTTTGTCAAAAGCAGAAATAATACAAAACAACAATGGTTTATATTTCAGTTTTAAGACAACGAAGCATTAACAAGTTGGTATTAATATTGATCAAGCTGATCTTTAATGAAATAGAAAATTCACATCTGTTTCTCTAGTAGACGTTTAAATTAGTAGTAGTAGTACTAGGTAGTTTTTCTGGTTTTCCTACTGGTTAAATGTTGTGCTTTCTCAAAGCACAGGTTGGTGTTGCCTGTTTCAAGGTATGATTAATAAATGTTTCAGCCACTGTGTGTTTCCTCTGAGTATCAGATTTCCAGTTTGAGGTAAAGGCTGAATTTCCTGCAGTTCACAGCGAGGGTGTGGCTGCTCAACACTTCATATTGATCTCACTGCAGTTCAGTCACAGAGACAAAGCTCCACAGTCACTTTACAATTTTAGACTCTTCAACCTTTTTTCGGACCAAGGACCCCTTGCATATTGCATAAAATTGAGTGTTGCATTTAAAGCTTAGCTTACGAAAATGCACCATTTAGTACCATATTCATGCATTTACACACTTTATTACAAGGCTTAAATTGATTACAATTCGACTAACATTCATTATTGATGTACAGATGTCATCCTTGACATTTAAAATGTATTTCATGTATTTTAATTAGCTGTTAATATTGTGATTTTGTTTAAAACCAATTTCCAATTCATAATCGCAGAAACCACTACTTTAAGCCTTACTTAAAAGCAAGAATTCATTAAATCGACACTCAAGACACTTTCAATATGTTGTTTCTTGGGAACCAAATTAGCGTAGTAGACATTCGAAGTATCATGTGAGGCTGAAGACTTGGAGTAATGGCTGCGGGCTTTGCTATTACAGGAGAAAATACCTTTTTAAATGTACAAAATTAATATTTGACACATTTTGACTTTTGTATTCAGCTCTTTCTTTTGTTGGCAGATCATTTATTTTCCATCCCTTTTCTTCTCAGGCAAGCTGAAGGACTTGGGGAACATGATTTTACGACCCTTTGGTCTCTCCACCTCCAACTTCCAGGTCAACCAAGACACCAACACAGGATCCTACTCCGTTAACTTTGTTCAGAATCCCAATAACAACAACAGATAGCTGTTCAGTCTTTTTATAGAGTGGCACAACAGTGAACTGCCCCATTCAAGTGTCCACTCACTCTCTGACAATTCAGTCATATGCCCAGTATGCACGGGGGGGGGCTGTAAGCCTGTATTATATAGATGTTAAGTTTTTTTGGCATGCCAGAATGTTACATTTGCTGTGAAGCTAGTGTGAGTGATCTAGACTGTCGATCATGAGCATCATTTCACCCTTCACATTAAAGATTCTGTCTGCATTGTCCGTTGTGTCGTTTCTTGGATATAATTTCTACAGCATGATTTACTACTAAAGAATACACATAACACACAGCTCAGTACAAGGCAAAAAAAAACAGGTTTAATTTCATAGAGATGTACATTTAATACAATAATAAAACAAATTTACGCCCACAACCACCATCTTCATATGTATAGTCGGGAGAACTCTCTGATTGTACTGAAACGCACGTATGTACAACAGCGAGACTGAAAGTGTGAGCATTTCAAGCAGCTGTTTCTCGCTCACTCGAAACCCCTTCTTACAGGCCTCAGGTTGAGCGTGTGCAATGAAAGATCTTAACAGGAAAACCTTGAAGCAAAGATTGAGAGATAGAAAAGACGCATTCTTGCTGTCATCTTCGACTTGTATAAGAAAGTCATTTATAAACCGAGGGGAGCACGAAAATGTCAACTAGTGGGTCGCAGTGATCAGTAACGCTGTACAGAGTGCATTAATCATTGAATGTGTGGTGCGCCACAAGAGTGGAAAACTTCAAGCTCTCCTCAAGAACAGTCTAGACAGTTCACTAGAACAGTATTAAGGCTCAGAATTTCTTTATATAAAGGAGCACAGATGTTGGGAAAGAACACTGGGATTTTATCCAAGACTAAAAGCACAATAAGACCCAATCCTCTTAAATTGTACTGTGAAGCATAGCACATGCAATATTTATTGCATTTTTTTTTTTTACATAAAATATTTAAATTTTATAAGTTATCTCTTTTGTTACAAACAAACAATTAAAACCCTGCTTTAACGTGCTGGATCGCCACCTACAATCCACACTGGCCATAACTCCCCTGTGCCGTATTTGCAAGTGTCCTCTCACATACTTTTTTTTAACAAGCCAGCGTAAAGAATAATCTGGTTTGAAAAACTCATTTCAGCATGACGGATCGGGAAATAGGTGGAGAGTCTGTAATTCATTGTTATAAATATAGAATTTTTTTCTTAAATAAAAATAATTTCTCCATTACACCTGCTTCTCCAAATGTGGATGGCTCCTCTCATCTGACTGGCTCTTGACCAATGGCAGTGCTTTGGGCAACGGACCAATCAGCAGCCCTTCAGAGTTGCAGCACTGTGAAAGGGGGGGGAAAAACAACAGACGGTCAGACTTTACCTCAGACATGAGAAATATTTTTAAAACAAAAAACTAAACTCAAAAGTTTGATCTTTACAAAAAAATTGAAATGATCCATGCAAACCTGGCATCATTCACTTTTCAGAAATTGCTTAATTACAGTGTTGGCCCAGTTGCATTTAGGCCATTGCACTTAAAGTAACAGAATAATAACACTGAAGTTCAGGCTTATTTTAACTTTTATCTAAGAAAATATTGACTTGCTCCCTTGTTGCATAGAAAATTTAGTTCACAGATTTCACAAAGTCTCTAGAAATAAACGAGCTTTAAAAAGTGAGAACGTTATTTTTTTGCAATTTGCAGATGAATATTTTCTCATATGACGCCAGGTAGGGCAAAATATTCTACTTCCTTTCAACAGCTGATGTTTCTTCAATATACATTCAAAACAAATCAAACATAGAATTAAGGTCTCTTTCCATTAAATGTCATGCACAGCTGTTTTTCCATTGTAATGTCAGATCTGATCACGCCAAGACAGCATAAAGAAACAAACTCGCACAGCAGAGATCCACTGAAATAAATCACTAAAACTATTTATGACAACCCTGTGCATCTTTATAATTTAGTGTTTAATTACAGTCTGACGCATTTTGGTTCAGTCTGCCCTATGGTTTTCTCATCTGTTTGCAGGTAGGAAAATCTGTTCCATTTTTGATCATTGTGAAATGGATCAGTCACTAGTTTGGCCGGGCTGTCATAAATACATTTCTTGTTTTTTCTTCCACTTTGGAACACATGGAAAAACAGCTTTCCCCTTAACAGTGTTGTGCACTGTGCTACACCTGAGACAAATATGGTATGAAGTGAGAAATGGTATTAAGAAGATAAAATACGAAAATAATGACGAATAGATAAAATTCTTGAAGTTCACAGTTTATTTATATACTCTTAAAACATCAGAAAACATGTACACAATATCTTCAACTGTTACTTTTTTTCAATGGTTTTACAGCATTCTCTGACCTGCAAACAGATAGAAATAATAAAAGTAAAAAATAAGATGCTGAAATGAAACAAAGCCAACCACCAAAATAAATACCGTTTTACTCCTTTACACAAACCTCCGTCAGTCAGTCAGTGTGGTCTACCAAGCATTGGTTTTTTTTTGTTTTTTTTCCTCAAGTCAGCGATCTCTACCTGCTAAAGTCATATGTGGAAAGACCAAGATATCTTACATTATGTCCCTTCTCAGATGTGTAAATATAACTCGACAGTTTAAGATGCTAATGGATATGCAATGCAAGGACATAACCATGATTACAGACAAGAAATAAAAAAAATTAAAAAAAAAAGAGAAATAATGCTCTTCCACACAAATAAAATCACTGGTTCTCAGCATTAAAATAAGATCCAGGCCATTCATCTTCAATTCAGTCAGGCAAAATACATTTTGAACACTTTACATACAAGACCTTCAGCCCTATTTTGCAAATAGTGAAATGACAGAAAATAAAGTTCAGGCACAACAAATAAATTTAAAACACTATAATCCTTAGCAAAACATTTCAGATGAGAGACAATGAATACTGGAATCAGAACAAATCACTGAACAACTAAACCAGCCAGAGGCCCAAAATTATGACGAACATATTCACACATATGAGAACTGCTGCCTTGTGCTCCAATGTCCCGCTTTGCAGCGAGACACCGCAGTTGATGAGTGTTTTCACTGAGTTACTTAATGAAACTCATTTTAAAAAAGTTTTGCATTCCACTGCAGCTACATCAAAACTTAAGTTTGCCTCTTGATGTGATAAGCCTAAATTGGACAAACATATGGAGCCATACAAAAAATGCTCAGTAATCCATTTAACATGTATGCACTCCCAAATTCATGCAAAAACGAAGTCGGGGTGGCCAGCGGGTTGGCTGAGGAGCAGTAACATTTTAGCCGTAATCAGACATATAAAAAGCAGTCTAAGACGCAAACATATGACAACGGCAGGAGGGAGCGAAACAAGTGGAGAAAAAGAACAAGAAGCTGTGAACAGAGCAAGTAGATAAGGGAGTAATGAGCTTGGGAAGCAGATGTTGTAGCTGCGAGGGGAGGGGAAAGAGGACGCACAGATAGGCTGGCAGGTTTCTCCGTATCTGAGGTGGTACTCTTTGCGTTTACAGAGTCACTGTGCTCTCCTCACAGTGGCACTTGAGGTGACTTCGGCTTACAGGCACCTCCCCCCATAACAGCAGCGCGACTGGCTGCAAAGTCAAGGCTGGCCAAGAGCCACGCCCAGATCAACAGCCGTCTGCTCAGATCACTGCACTTGGATTAGTCGTCTCAGAACATCTGAGAAAGATCAGCACCAATTAAGTCCCTTTTTCTACCTGAGCGAGGCACTACCCAGCAGGGTCAACTTTGTTACACGACTTCCATGATAAAACAAAACAACTCAAGGATTCAAGTGATATCCAAGACTTGAGTTCATGTAAGGGAGCTAGGACATACAAACTCTGACTTCTAGAAACACTGTAGTGATAGAAAATGCAGCAGGAATCTGAACCTATAACACTTTCTCCGATCATTCTAAAGGAAGCATTAGCTGTGCTAAATTAGGGATCCAGACTAAGTAGCAGTTGCCTGGCCACCATTTAGTTGGTTTGAGAATGGGTTCAAGCAGACGTTTTCACACATGCCTTCAAGCTCAACCCACTCTTTTCATGTTTACAAGGACCTTCAACAGCACACATTGACCAAGAACAACTAAGTTCAAGTTCAAACAAATATTATTACCACTCAAGAACCCATAAAACCTGTTCCTAGAAATCTCCATCATCTGTTTTCAGTATAATAAATGTATGGTGATGTGACAAGATCAAAAGACTGGTTACGTAGGGGCAAACACTAGATAATTGACATGAGAACCATTTGCTTTCATTTACTCAATTCAATCCCCTTCTCTCGCTTTCTCAACGAAAATAAATTAGTCCTAGTTGCCTTTTCTGGATTTCACTCTGGAAGCTGTCTGGGTACAGCAAAGTTTGAAAGGTGTCAGAAGGGGTACAGGGCCAGCTCGAGTGCCTGTTTTGCCTACCTTACCAAGGCACACCACCTCACGTCTCAAACTGAGTTAGCAAGGCTCGGACCTCAGGCGTGAGCTGCTTGGCAGCCTTGGCGGCTTCTGTGATGGCTTTACGATACAGGCCCTTTCTCTTCTTGTCAAAGCGAGACTGGAAGTTTTCTAGAAATGGGGCAAGTTGAGTAATGGCCAGGAAGGAAGTGGTGGGTGACCCAAACCAAGAGACCCGGGCCTCCTGCCTGACTAAGAGCCCATTATCTTTGCGACTCACTGTGATGGCTAGGATGCGCGCGGGCCACCAAGGGAAGCCAAGGATTTTGGCCCAAACAATGTCCCCTACACAAATTGTCCTGCCATCCAGGGCAACGCACTTTGTGACGTTTTTGGAAAAGACGGTAGTTTTAAGGGATTTACTGCGCTTTTTGTCGTCCTTAGGAGCAGAGGGAGATGCAGAGACAAAAGCGGAGGATGTGCCAGGGGCAGGGGCCGATCGCATTTCACCAGGAGGGGGGAAGTCAAACGTTTCGGTAGAGCTACACTCAGAGTTTGATGACTTTAAATCATCTGCACTATCGACGCTGCACATGGAGGTACTAGAGGAGTCGTTATGGCTGGGGTTAAGGGTCATGTAGACCACTAAGTTACCAGCCTTGCTCCCACGCGTCTCCCGCTTTTCCTCCTGCCCCTCCTGTTCATCTGGCTCAGCTTGGGGTTCCCTGTATTCCGGGGCTGGGAGGGGCTCAGGTTGGGCCTGGCTGAGCAGGGACTCGATTGCTTTGTCTGGCCTCTGGGGCTCTACAGCTGTGGTGACTTGGCTTGCAGAGCAGGAGGAGGAGGAGGAGCGTGTGGAGGTGCAGCGGGGCATGGCTGGTTTAGGCAACGGTAAACGGCCCCCTCCCGGCACTTTCTCCAAGCAAGGCGGCTTACATGAGGAAGAATCGTTCTCTTCATTACGGTACCTTTGGGGCTTGATGCGCATCCTGGGTGGCAGGGGGTTGGAACCTGGACCTCCTCCACTGATCTGCTGCAGTCGCCTGGTGAAGTGGACCTTTTGGTGGGCTTCCTGGAGGGCAGCGGCCCTGGTTATGGCCTTGGTGTTACCGCTACTGCCTGTGACTGACTGACTCTGTCTTCTCTGAGCCTTGGCCATCTTCAGCACCTCTCGTGCTTTGGAGTGGTCAACGTTTTTGCTCTGAAGCACTTTTTTGGCATTGAGCTGCACTCGAGAGTTGGCCGAGGATGTGGTTGTAGAAGACACCCCCTTCACCATTTTGTTCCCTGCAGCTGCACCTTTGACCTGACTATGACCCAGAGAAGAGGCGGTGGTCGACGACACCCGTACAGCCGAGCTCTGCCGTTTGGGCCCATCAGTACCACGGCCCTTCTCGTCAGAACGTGGATCACTACGGGGCCGCTTACCAGCAGCTGCTGCGCTGTCATTACGCCGTCTTTTGGCATCATCACTTCGGCAGTCTGAAATGGGACCTCTGCGTGTCTCACGCTTGTCCCCTTGCACCACAGCCCCTTTACATTTATCACACAGAACTTGTCTTGGTCGGAGCTTGATGGCATTCATTATAGAAGTGGGCTCCTCTCTATACAGCCTACGCTTAGGCCGCTTGATTTTCCGTGGTAGAGGCTGAGGTAACGACTGGTTGTAGGTGTCCCTGATGAACAGTGGAGGTGGATAAGGGGCCCCCTCCTGAAACAAAGGAGGTGGTTTTGAGGTCCATGGGTTAGGTTGAGGGTTGGGACAGGGCTGGGGCACTGCAGGAGTCTCAGTAGGGTCCTTCAGATGGGCATCTGGAGCATCCACAGGGTCCTTAATGGGGGCATCACTCTGTCCTTGAGTGACACCCTTATTTATCTCTGACTGGAATGCTTCCGTCTTTAGCTGCATAGATTTTGGTTTGTCCTTATACTCTCTCTTGGGGAACACTGTTATAGGAATCCCATAAGGTCCAAACCTGAGGTAAAAAAAGAAAAGAAACAACAAACACAATAAGATTAAACTTGTAGATGGGGTATAATCTCTGTTTTCTCTAATCAAAAAAAAAGAAATTCTACTGTACTACTAGGCTACTTGCATGCAATAAAACATAGTTCTATCATACAACTAAAGGATTACTGTGAAGTCTTAAAGCAGGCATTATTTTGCATCGGTTATATTATTGCTCTGTTTTTATTTAAATATCATTTGATCATGTTTGTATTCATGAGACGGAAGGATGATTAACTGACAGGGCAGGGTACAGATTATTTTCTGGAACAATAATACAATCCCATACAACAACAAAAAATGCACGATAGGATAAAATGTCACTTCAGCTGACTGAAATACATGACAGCATAAAATGCCTTCAACTGTGGTGGCTTCTGTTTTTAAAATTATAGCTTTTTTTAAAAAAATTTTAATAGTATATTACGTAGTATATTTTGTTACATTATATTACAAAAGGAGGAAGAACAAGCAAGTGTAAAAACAAACTGAAACCATTCCTAATTTGTCTGAAAGCTGATCTTGTTTGGCACAAAACATGATATTAGAAGTCAAGCGCAATGTAGATGTAGAAGTCAACATTACTAAAAAAAACATCAAACTAAATAAAATGTTCTTGGATGTCAAAAACAGACATTTGGGACTGAAAGAACCATTATCTGTGACAATCACCTTGTTCAAAGTTTTCATTGTTTATCCAATGTGGGTCAAGAAGAACTTACTCCACAATCATTTAAGTTTAACCAGCTCATTTCAGACCTGAACTGACACCTTTGCACACACTGGTCCAGCTTTAGCTTTAATAAGCACACATAAATGCATCTAATACACTGACACTTGTTTGTGTCAAAATCATATTCAATAATTTTCATATTCAACAAATATATTTTCAATCCATTTTCCATACCGAGTCTGAAAAAAGAATTGCGCCCTGGAAATACTGTCCCATAAAAAACGGTTGAGTTTGTAATGTGTTAAGTGACATTGTACCTAACTTGCAGTAGCTAGCTCTTAAAGAGGGAGTGATCCGACAATCCTGACATACGTTTCTCCCATTAGACATTTCATCCAGAATCTGGGAATGATCTAATGTTGAAAAATGCAAATGAAGATAGCCTTTAGAGCAGAAGCTAAAAATAAACTGGACAGTATGTCTGGCAAACCACTTCAACACCATGACACTGACTGTTTCAAGTTCACTCCGTGTACTGCAGCTGTTACGTCACAGAGGAACAGTGGGACCTTCAAAAGGAAATTATTCCACACCCAGGACATTAGCTGCTTTTAACCAATTATAGAATGAATAGCCATCTATCCATCCGTCACCACGTCCATCTTGTCACCACCTCAAAACATCAGCAATTACACGAACCCATTAAAGACTAAATGGACGAAAGGAAGCTTGAGTTTTTTCCCACACCCTCACAGATGCCTTACTCACAGGAAACATGAAATTAGCTGAGCTAGTTACACTTTGTCAATAATGAACATCTTTTTGCTTCTGTTTGAGATTCAGAGCTGTAATGCATTTCATCAGTAAGATTTCAAAATGTAAAACACCAATGCTGTGGGCCTTAAAGTAATACTAAGACTTAAGTTAAACTTAAGTGGCAGCATGCTGTGAAGTACAGAACACGATTTCAATTCATCCCACAGTTTATAGGGAAGAAAAGAAGAAAAACAGGTCTTTTTCAACAAATAATTATTTAAAATAGCGATCTGCCATCTATGTCATTCGCAAATGGGGGATCGCTAACAACTAGCGGGTTTGTGAGGGGAACTAGAGTAAGAAAATACTTAGGATAGAGTTATGTTAAGGGCTTTAAGGGAATGTACCTAGTTTTTACCTAGTCATTGTAATTACTAAAATAAAAACGTAGTATGTACGCGTGTAACAGGACTGTAAAATAAAGGGATACCTTGAAGTGATTCAGTGTTAAAGTGTCTCAGAATAGCTCGGTTCACAGCAAATGCAGCAAACCATCACTGCATTTGCTGCGAGTTTAAAATGCAAATCCTAATGCAATATGCATTAGGTGTATTTTACAGGTTCGCAAGCTTTCCAACATTTGTGTAGAAAGGAGTCGGCAGCATTAGCTTGCACTGCACCAAAATAAAAGCTTGAGAATTTGAAATGTTGAACATTTGAAAGTGAATTTAAGACATAAATATTAGCATTATTGTAACTTGTGGTGCAAGTTATTATTACTATAATTATTAAAGAAGATGCATTTTTTACTTTACATTACAAGTGTAATTCATGTTTCTTAAATTTTGCATTTAAACAAGTTCAAGTTAAACGAAATATATATTTTCATTAGGTTTGATTG
>JAUYWG010000022.1:4097936-4114998 GCA_034779775.1 Enteromius afrohamiltoni | reverse complement strand
GTAATTCATGTTTCTTAAATTTTGCATTTAAACAAGTTCAAGTTAAACGAAATATATATTTTCATTAGGTTTGATTGGGTTCTTAAAACACTAATGTTGACTTCGAAACTAGCGCAACTAAAAAGAAGGTTTAAATAGTTTAACTATTTACTTGCATGTCCTGTGACCATTAACTGATCCCAGAAACTGTAAACATGCAAATTAGTCATCGAACTGAAATATTAAGCATTCTTCACTTAAATATGAATCGCTTAAGAGGTTCAGCTGACAAAAACGTTTGAGAGCACCTGGTCTATGTGATTGGTGTCAGGATAAAGGTGATGGGCATCTTTGGAATATGTCCATAGTATTATTCCAATCCTTGAAAGATTGATTACTTTTGACTTTTATAGTTTATCAGCATTGAACATTTTCTCTAACAGTGTAATTTCCAGGTGATGGAATCACTTCCTAACAATGTTGCCACACAGGTTCTTCAGGACACATTCCCTACACAGCAACTTCACAAGAACGTTTCATGTTGACTTATCTCAAGTGAGAATTGAACTGAGAGACTGGAGATCCCACTATAAATTGGGCTATGCTATGATTCATCCCTGACACCGAGAGAAAAATGTGTGAACGAGGGTGTTGAGACAGACAAACTGTGGGAGCAGTTTGTAGGGTGTTAATCACCAGCATAACACTGTTTTCCCCCCGGTAATTATGATCATGAATACCTAGTTACATATGGGTGACATGAAAATTCAAGTAGTGACAGCAGTGTCCTGTAATGACAGACTTGAAAAATTTAGGTTTATTCTTGTTTAATGTCTTTTTTATGATCTGAATTACTTTGCAAAATTAATCTGTTGCATGTCACCATTTATACAGTTGGATAAAATATTATTTTAAAAAATTAAAAGATGGTGGCTGGTCACACCAACCAAAATAAGTATTTCTCTTTTACAATATAATACCATGCAGCTTTCATATACAAAAGTGTTTAGAAAAATAAAAACAGACAAAAATAGTAACATTAATAGCATAATTATTATAGAATAATTTATATTTTTAAATTTTTAAAGAATCCAAACTACAACGATTGTTTATACCATGAACTTTAAGAACCAATGGTGTAGATGCCGTTTATCTTTCTGACAGCTACGAAAGCCAACTTTGGGAAGTATGCTGGATGTACAACTGCAATTTTTTGTTTACCTTTTCGAAAGGTCCATGAGTACCCCGGAGAAGATCTTCTCGCCCAAGCGAAACGACACCACGAGCGCATCGTCGATGATGTGATCCAGCGTGACTCGAACCTCGGAGCCAAGCATCAGCCGCTCAACGACGCTGGGCTCCGCCGGACACAGAACCGGGTCTATCGTCTCCGTCGACTCCCTGTCGGGTTCGCTGATGTCCGTTTTGAAGCTCTGCTGATGGAGAGTTTGCGAGCGCGCTTCCTCCGCCTCTGCTGCTGAGCTGAGCGACTGATCCACCGCCGCTGGAAGTTCGGGAGAGTCCTTACTGGAAACAGTAGAAAAGTCACTCATGCAGCTCTGACCCACCGATTCTCCCAGCGAGGTCTCCTCCGCGGCGGACAGGGAGTCCAGGTGCTCTGAGGGGTGCGGGATGTCATGGAAAGCATCCTCGTGAGTTGAGAGCTCCGACCCGGGAGCATCGGTCGCGGGCTCGGGATCCGGCTGCGTGAAGCCTATGAGTTCACACTCCAGATCGGTAGGATGGCTGGACGCGGGATTGGAGTCGTATTCGACAGCCAGTGACAGTCCGGGTTTGGGCTCCGACGGAACCTGAGCGGGAAGGGAATGCAAGTAGACCACAGAGGGCTGGGAGTCTGAGATGGAGCTGGGGAGCAGAAGGCAGGGACTGGAATCGAGAGCACTGACCTCGTTTGCAGCCTCCACCTTCGGCGAGAAGGATTCCTCGTAATCTGTGCACCTGTAGTCCATGAGCACGGGCTGCTCGGCCGTGCCCAGGCGGCCCCAGGACCCCCCCGTCTCGGTGCGCTCTCCCTCCGCATGGGCAGCGAGGGCTTTTCCCGCGGCTTGAAGGTCCGGCCTTCTGATTTCCATTTGGACCTGGCTGCATTCCTGAACTGCATCCACATCCTCGGGTCGGTGACAAAGCTCCATTTCCGAGACGGAGCGGGCCTCTAGGTCGACCACATGCTCTCCTGGCTCGGGATCGTAGTCCACCCCGTCCCCCGCTGTTGTTGATGCCGCAGCAGCTCCTGGCTCCGCAGCCACGGCCGCCATTTTCTTTCCGCTTTGCAACTACTACTTGGCCCTGTCCTCCTGAAAAGATAAGATCCCGCCCACTTACAACTACTGACACTTCCCATTGGTTGCTTCAACGTGTGGTTTTCATTGGTTGGCTCATGTTCTTGCCGTTCAAAGGAAATCCCGTGAAACTCTATTGTGATTGGCTTCTATTATGTCAATATACTTTATTATGAAGAGACAACTTTGGCGCCACCAGGGGCGATGTTGGGTTGTATATTTACGTCAGGGTTTGTTAGCGTGGTCCGTTTTTTTAAATCTTTTTTTTTTTTTAATCTATTTTTATCTTCTGCTGATGTTTTCATTTTTGAACTAAATCTTGAAATTACACTTTTAATTAAATTAAGTAAATATTAGAGTTTAAAAATAGAAACGAAAACCTTGTGATTTTTTTTATTTGTTGAATTACCTACTAACGTTACACGTAATAAAAAACTAATAAAAATGTTCTAAAACGTAAACTGAAATTAAAATGACAATTTTAAAATTTCAAAATATGAACCATAAGCTATTATTGCCTCAATGTCACAATATCATCTGACACTTTTTGAAAATGTGGGTTTTATTCACATTTTTATAAATGTGTTTTGTTCAGAATGGTTCATATAGAGTAATGAACTATGAACCATTTGGTTAATGGATATTTTCACTTGTAAAATGTTGCCATTTAATGAGCTAGAGGGTGGTATTGATTCATAAAATTTTAATGTGTGCCAATGCCTTCTAGCTTTCAAAAGTCTTTTGCATATTTGATAAGCTCATCTTAATCATCGGCTACATGTCACTGTATAGTCAATGACCTACTGATCATCAGTGCGCTGACCTTTGACCTTTCCTCTTGTCTGATGATAATTTTATTCTGTGAAGACGAAGCAGAGTTGTAAAGAGTTGCTAAGGTGGATGAACTCCTTTGAAGAGGACTTTATATTTGTCCACACTTGGTTTGAATTTCTCTGAAAATGAAAATACACCTTACCTTAGACATATTCAAAGTGGCATAAGCTTTCAGGTCTGAAGAACTGTTCAAATAATTGGCAAATGCTTTGATTTCATCAAGAAACTGCAAGCAATCCGATTTCTTTGCAAACGTAATTTGACACCATATAATGTTTCAACACGACACATTTATTGTCAGACCCAGAGACTTTTGAAAAAACATGGTGGTATTATAAAAGTTTATGTTTCACTATGCGGCTTTCATTCATTAAACTCCTCTTTTTGTGATTATATTGTTAAGGGCATAGTTTAACGAGTGTTTTGCAGTAATACCATATAATGTAAGTGAACATGCTCTTCAGGGAGCTGTGACAAGTGCCTGTTCGCGTCATTCGGGTCTGTGTGCTAATTTAGCAGCTTTTCTGATCCGTTTAATAGAGTGCAATAAAATCTGTTTTATTTGGAACGGCAGTTAATGCAAAATAATCACTGTATTATGCTGTTGTAGCTACAAGCTCATTTTAAAAAGTAAAGAAAAATCTTCCTTGCAGCACTATCCCATGATAGACCTCAACTTCACTGATCATAATATCTCATCGTCAAATGACCTTTTGATGCTTCAGAAGTGCCTGTTCCCCAAGAATCAATGTGTGCTTTCAGAGGTGAGAGCTTGCAGCTAGCTCTGGAAGTGAAAAAGAGAGCTCATCCTGTTCTGAGCCTGCTTTTATCTCTCTTCAGCTCACCATTCCGCTTGATTTGTGTGTTGTAGAGATCTTTGAAGCTGAAATTTATCTGTAAATCTCAACATAAGACTTGAGAAAAAAATGTAAGGCCAAGGGGAAAAGAGATGATGCAATGAAAGCTGTATTCCTTGGGAAACCTTTAGAGGTTTATGTACTGAAGGGCATTGGCCTGTTGCACAGCTTTCCCTCCTTTTAAACTTATACAGACATACCGTTTTAAAACAGTTCATCTTTTAATTTATTCATTTTAAGAACACTCTACACAAAAAAAATTAATTTTCAGAATTTACTCACCCTCATGTGGCACCAAACCGGTTTTCTTTTCTTCGTCTGCAGAAACAGAAAAGATTTTAAATAACACAGAGAACCAAACACTGGAGCCAATTAGCTTACACTCAAAATATCTTCTATGTTCCACGGAAGAAAGTATAATTTTCCAAAAATTCAGTTTTCGATAGAAACATCAAAGTACAGAATAGGTTTTTTGGATGAAAGATTTGTGTAAGTATGAATCACTATCTACTGGAACTTACAGTTCAGTCTGACATAAAGAGCTTTTTATCCTTTCTAAAGCAAGGTCAAGGCAGATGGCCTTCAGTACTGCAAGCTTCAGGCTCGACAGCTGCGATCTGTAGCTGGTTCATTACAAGAGATACTATAGTCTGCACAATTGGGAGATATTGCTACATTACTCTAATTAACCATTGGTTTGTCATGAATATTGACCATATAGATGGCTAGTGCCATCATAGTTTCCATTATACCCAATGTTGTGTCACTGTACGAATGATTATTCCTCATTGCCCATGTATGGTACATCATTGCTACCCAGGTAACCAGCCGTACGGTCATGCACTTGATGACTTGTGCTTTTGTGAGCCCATCATAAAAGTTTATGGCTTGCTTATGGTGATGGTGTGTCCATAATATCATGAATAGAGGCAGAGTTGAAGATGGGTAGGGTATATAAGAGCAGGAAACTTCACCCAACAGTACTTCAGTTCTCAGCTTACTCTTGCTCTCTGCTCAATAATCAACACCCAAACCATGGCTTTCAACGGAAAGTGGGAAACCGAATCTCAGGACGGATATGAAGAGTTCTGCAAACTTATTGGTAAGCTGCAACTTTTCAAAGCCACTCTCTTAAAAACAATGGTTATTTTATTATATAAAGAATATTAAACATCCACTGAAGCTTTCCATTGCATAAAAGGTTCTTTATAGAAGAAAAAGGTTCTTTAGAATATCAAAACGGTCTTCACACAAAGAAAAAACCCTTTGAACTCTTTGAAGAGTTTGAAATTTAAACTTGAAAAGAGGATTTGTGAGTTGCTATATCTTGAGAATTTCTGGCTTCACTTCCATGCACTTAATCCCAGGTTGCTGTAGTTTAGACTGTCCTTGTACTATAAATTGCTTCGGAGAAGAAAATGTTGTCCTACATGTTCTGGTGAGTTTGCATCTCATTTGCAAGCATGACTTAAGAACCTAAAAATATTAATGAAACCTTTCAATTGCACAAAGGACTCTTAATAGTGGGAAAAGGGTTATTTAAATTATTAAAATGTACTCACACTGAGAAAAAAAAAACAAAAAAAAACTCAGTGTTCTTTGAGAAGCCCAATAATGTTTTTTATGGAATCCCTGCAAAAATTCCCATTTTGAATCCTCATTTTTAAGAGGACACATTTAAATTTCACCATCTAAATCTGGTAAAAAATATATATATATATATAAATTTTAAAATAAGTAATAATAAAGATTTTTGAATTTTTCCTGAAACAATTTATTTTCATGTTCACCAAGGCAGCATTTATTTGATAAAACAGTAATATTATGAAATATTATTGCCTTTTAAAATAACTTGTTTTATATACATTTTTCAATTGCAAACAGCCATTAATCAAGTTTTCAGTGTCACATGATCCTTCAGAAATCATTCTAATATATTGCTTCTGTGCCGTACACCTCAGGTATCCCTGATGATGTCATCTCAAAGGGCCGTGACTTCAAACTTGTGACAGAGGTCATCCAGAATGGAGATGATTTCTCATGGATCCAGTACTACCCAAATAACCATGTTGTGACCAACAAGTTCATTGTTGGCAAAGAGAGTGAAATGGAGACTGTTGGAGGGAAGAAATTTAAGGTAGGAACTTTCATGAGAGATCAGACTGAAGCTGACTTCTTAAAGATTCATATAGGCTAGTATGCATGTGATGAAGACTCACACTTGCCTGTCCTCACCAGGGCGTAGTCTCCATGGAAGGGGGCAAGCTGGCCATAAGTTTCCCCAAATACCACCACACATCTGAGATCAGCGGTGGAAAGCTGGTGGAGGTGAGATATCATGATATTTGACTTTTTGTAGTCTGACTGCTTGTACAGTAGCTAAAGTGCTTTTGCTTTGCTTTACAGACCTCCACAGCCTCTGCAGCTAGTGGTCCGGTTGTTTTTGTACGTACAAGCAAGAAGATCTAACCGCAATAAACTGAGATAAATGACCCTGTTCTGACTCTCTACTTGAATAAAGTGTACGAGCTAAACTGACTAATGTCTCCTGATCTTTCCACTTCATCCTGCTAAAGGGATTCAACGATGAAATGAGCATCCAATAATGTCACATTATAAAGAGATAAAATATCTAATCAAATTAGAATGATTGCTGGCTGCCTGACCACCACTGGAGGGCAGTCCTCGCTTCAATCCTGCATGTAGCCTGCAGGCCAGTCTCTAACAAAGACAAAAGCATTCTTGTTTTTTTTAATACTCCATGATGACAAAGAAAGCAGATAGAGGTTTGACCTTTTTAAGATTAGGGTATTCTTAATTAACAATTAAAATTAACCTTAAAAGTAAATACTGATACTAAATAGTACATGGAGAGTGCTTGTTTTTTTTAAGGTTTTTAATTAAGTAAAAGTAAAATACTGAGGACAAGAGTAATGCATTCAGGAGGTGTGGCCTGATTTGAAATATTCTTAAGCAATATACAAAATCAAATAATAAAATAAAATACTAAGGGCAACACAAATAAAGAAGGAGGCTTAAATATTCTAAAAAAAAATTATAAAATAAATAATATAATAATAATAAATTATGATGTGGGCCTTTAAGATTTAAACTTCAATAAATAAATAAAATATAGAAAAAAAATATATGCACAAAAAATAGTAATAGAAGATGTATGTATTTTATATGAACAAATACAAATAATTTATTACAAAATTATAGCATGTTTAATCATTAATTGGCCAAAACACAACTTAAATCTCACAAACAATATGAACTAAATATCCATTTGAAAATTCAGCATGAATAAAGGATTAAGACAAAAGCAGTCAAGGGCATGCTTCAGTTTAGAGTCCTGGTAATTAAGTAAAAAGGTGCCAGCCCCTCCCCCTGCCTTGCTTTGCAAACAAAGGTTGTGAAAATGATCCATTACCCAACTGCCCCTTTGCCAGCTCTCAACCCCCCTCATCTGATTCCGTGTCTCTTCATCATCACACCAACTCAGACATGTGGCCCACCTCCTAGGGCCTGCCCATGTACCCCCCACCAGGCTCCAGCACAAAGGGAGGGCCCCTGTCTCTCTGTCTGCTATCCACCCAATCCCTTTAATTAAACAGCGAGCTCCACCCTATCAAGAATTCATTCTTAACATTTTATATGGATATTCCATCCCAAAAAATATTTTTATTTAGGCTTTAATTTTTTTTTTTTTCAGATGAACACAATTGAAGATTTTAGGAAAAATATTGACTCCATATAATATAGTGTTGATGCCTAAAATATGGACATGACAGGAATCCAATGATGAATCAATCAAGTGTTCTGAAGAGAAATGATAGATGTAAGACACAATAATATTTAAACATTTTAAATTATAATCATTTTAAATAAATCATGAACTGTCATTCTCCTAAACCAATTTTACAGCCTATAAAATTATATGGCCTCCTACAAGAACAGAGTTATATAAGTCAAGAAAGGTTTTTCAAGGTCATTAAAAGGTTAATCTGAAAATTAAAATTGTGTAATCATTTACTCACCCTTGTGTCCTTACAAAACCTATAAGACTTACTTTGTTCTTCTTCAAGACAGAAAAATATTTTGAAGAATGCTGAAACAATAGTTGTCATTCCTATTGTCTTCAACTGTACTTTTTAAACCATACAATGGAATTTTCTTTTGCAAAGACGACAGGTTCGGAATGATGTGTGGACCACAAAACCAGTCATAAGTCACACAGGTATATTTTTACGTTAACTAAAGATTGTGTTTTATTAAAATTTCCTACCATAAATGTATCAAAACTTAACTTTGATTAGTAATATGTGTTGATAGGAATATTTCCCAATATTTGGATTTTTTTTTGCATTCTCAAATTCCACATTTTAAAATAGTTGTATCCCAGCAAAATATTCCTATATCCTATCCAACCATTCATCAATTTAAAGCTTATTTATTCAGTTTTCGGAAATTATATACATCTCAAAAAAAAAAAAAAACCCATATGACTGGTTTTGTGGTCCAGGGTTACATAGAAGACCTAGTAAAAGTAAAAAAAACCTTTAAGGTCTAACAAAAAACCCTGTCCTGTCCAATTCTTCTTCTGTCTTTTGCACAGCACAGATGTTTCCTTCAAACACCCACTTACAGAAAAATCTAATTTTGTTCATCACACTACTACCACTGTACTACTATTGTCGGCTGTTCTTTGAGCCCAAGAGCTTTTATCTGTGAAAGGATCAGTGGTGCTCAGTTGGATGCGCTTTATTTGTTTAGTGGTGTTTAGTGACAGGAAGAACCACCATGTGGGGCAGGAATCTCCCCCATTGTCTTCAGTCCAGCGCGTTGCATGCAGGGAGGAAGGGGGAGGGCAGTGGTATTTGGGGTGGAGCCAAATGAACACGACCCCCCCCCCAACCCACACCACCACCAAAGACCTTTTCATGTGCAATGAGACCAGACATTCATATGAAACAACTCGCCTTGAGCCATGCAAATCCAGCATCTTTTCAAAACGTATGATTCACACATGAACGAAACATTTACCCAAGGTTTTGTGCTTTTTTTCCTTTTTATTTGTGGGGTTTTTCATCCATTTTACACCTGCTATCCCCTTCCCTACCCAAATACAGGCTTTTAAATAAACCCATTATATCACTGAATGAGCAGAATCAATGTTCTCTAGTCTACTAAACGTCTAGAGATTCAGGAAACATTGGTTGCAATGTGCAACATTTTCTTGGTGGAAAAATAAATCACTGCATGCAAGCAGTAATAGCGTGTTAAAACAAACCAAACCAACGAACAACTAATTCTACATTGTAAAAAAAGTAGTGGTACAAAAAAAAAAAAATACAGTCTAAAAAGTCTAATGATTACATATTGCACACACAGAGGCTTCAACAAGAGAATGACTGGAAATATCAAAACAGTGCGTGTCTGTTACAGTGAACACAGTTGTCTACCTATACTAAACATGGGACTTCAGCAAAAAACAAACTATGTTCTGGGTTTAAAAAAAAAACAAAAGAACACTTGAATGTTCTGACCGATGGAGAAGGAACATAAAATGGAAAGACGAGCCCTGCAGAATCAGCACGTTAATGGCAATATATTGAGGTAGTTCAAAGTTCAGGACTTTAGGAGAAAGATTTTGATCCAAAGTCCAGTAAAGTGGTTGAAAAAGCTTCTCATTCAGCAGGACGTAAAGCAGACACTTTGGTCTTAAGGCCAGTTAACACAAAATAATTCATTGGGTAGTCTAAGAATCCTCTGAACCACAAAAAAAGACAATAACAAAACGGAAAGAAACGTAGCATGTTTGGTTAATCTTATCTTTAGTTTACAATAATAATAATAATAATAAAATATTTTGGACCGTCTGCTTAACAAATAACGAGACTAAATTGTTGACCTAAAGGTTTGACGCTACAGCTGTAACAGCAGAACCATCTTTTCTAACTAGGTTAGACTAGTTATTAGCATGACCTTGGAGGTAAATGTGAATGACAGTGTAACAGTGAGGTAATCTGTACGAGCCACAGTGTCTGATGGGAAGAGGTACAGCAGATGAAGTCATCTTAATGGCACACGGCAGAACCGCAAAGTGATCATGGCTATTTTTCCCTAGGGGGGATAACTAGCAAAGCATGGAAAAGTGGGGAGCACAGATGCCTCTGTCCCCTGGGGCGTCTCCCTCCATCTGCCTGAGGGAACTGGAACCTCAGCATAACGTCAACCTCCTCTAAAGACTTCGGCAAGAAACACAGACGAGAACAAAAGAAGCTACGTCATACAAACATCAGCTGGTTCAATGGTATGTTGTTTGTTCGTATTAAAGAGATCTGTACATCCCTGATATGTGGTATGTCACTGTAAACAAGACCAGAAGGGAGACAGGATTCTTGGTCGTAAAGCCATCAGTTCATATAAAAAGGCAGCAGCACTAAAGAACCGTACAGCAAATCCAGTGTGAAAGTTCAAGGACTTGTTCGAAAATGCTGGTGGGATGGAATGGAACTTGATTTCTCTTCTTAAGGCTGTGTGCTTAAAAAAAGGGTCCCCAAGGCGTAAGCTTGTGGCACGGGAAGAAGGTCCTCGCTTGGCTAAATAATCTTAAAAAATAGACATCCTCAGTTCATAAGAAAGCCAACCGCTAAAAAACAAGTTCTCAAGTTAATACTATGACCTCAGTGGGATCCGCTCGGCTGTTGGTTTTCGGTTTGGAAAGTCTTCGTCGGCGTCCGAGACGAAGCCCCTCGGGGGCAGCAGAGAGGGCGGAGGACGGCAGCAGCCCCAGGTTGAGTTTGTCCTCCCTCTCCTGGCGTCACCTGTCGAAGCAGCCGGCTGTGAACGTGTGGTGGGAACTCAAGTAGCCGCTCCCGTAAGTCAAACCGAGGCAGTGGCGCTCGGGCCCCATGCTCACCTGCATGGAGATGGGACCCTGGAGAGGCAAGCCTCGCAAGCTGGGGAAAGACGCGAAAGAGCTGGCCGGCATCGAGGCTGAGAGCAAACTGGCCTGGTGTGGCTGCAGATATTCCCGAGAGCCCACCGGTCCCAGGGCCTGGCAATCGGCCAGCATGTGCAGCTGGGATAATGCCGGCGAGTGCTGGGAGAGCTGCGGGTAACTGCTGGCCTGAAGGAGCAGCTGCTGGGAGCTGGAGGTGGGCTGCCTTTGCAGAGAGGGGGTGGCGGGGCTGTGGGGGACGAGAGCTTGCGGCTGGAGGCTCTGACTGGAGGAAGGGGAAGATTTAGATTTGTTGGCTTCTTTAACGTCGTTGTCGTGGGCGCTGAAAAAAAAAAAAATTAAACAAAAGAGCAGGGTGAGGTGCAGCATGTGTGGTTGACTTCGTGGCGCATTATGTTCGGTGAATGCGAGCGTATACTGTGGTTTGTTCTTACAGTAACATGAGCTGGATGCACTGCGTCAGATGATCCCAGGAGTAGCCCGTGAGCAGGTGGAGGACAGTGGTCCAGCTGGGGGAGATCTGCAGGCAGATTCTGGACGCAGCTATGCAGGCGGCTGCCACCTGAGAAGGCCTGAAGCTCAGGAAGGCATGATCTACAACAAAGACGCACACAAACATGATATGTTATATCCTCAGTGATTTTGCAACGGTTAAGAGGCTGTTAGGCCTGTTTATCAAGTGGCTATATTATCAGTATGCTTAAGTCATCACTCTAACCCTAACTGAAATTACAGCAGTCAATTATTAAGGATACAAATAAAATAAAATGGACATTAAGATGCATATTATGCATACTTTAAATTAAAAAAAAAATGAAAAAAACTTGAAAATTATATTTATTAGTACATTATTTCAGCAATTCTTCTTCAAAAAAAGTATTTAAAAAGCTTATTAGTCAACATTTACTAAAAACATTAAGAACTGACATTTATTAATAAATACTAAATGTAATTATCCATTTTATACTATTGTACCTTATTATTATGACATTTCATTTAATATTTCTGTTAAGCAAGGCTATTATCAAATTGCTAAAAAATAAATTACTGTCTTCACAATTATATTAAGCAGCACTAACACTGACAATAATAAGAACAATTTGACCAGCAAATCAGCATATTACAATTTACTAAAATTTCTGAAGGATCAGAAGACTGCAATAAAGATGCTGACCACAAAACACGTCATAAGGGTACATTTATTTTAATTGACATTTATATATACCATCTGGAATAAAAAAAAATAAGATTTTAATTGATGTATGGTTTGTTAGGATAGGACAATATTTGTATGAGATACAACTACATGAAAATCTGGAGAAAAACAAATAGAGCCTTGCAAACTGCCTTGAAAGCAGTCCAAACCCTTCAAAAATTAAGTTCTGATACATTTACGGTACGAAATTTACAAAGAATCTACATAGGCTACGTTGTGTGGGTCAAAATTATTATTTTTCTTTTATGCCAAACATCTTTAGTATATTAAGTAAAGATCATGTTCTATTTTTAGCTAGAAAATAATTATTTTATACTGAAATGTTGCTGATAATAGCACAAAAAATGTATTGCCTTCAAAGGGAAATCAGACACTGATGTTCCAAGTGGACTGTGGATTTGGGAGTTTGCAACAAGAAGAGCACATATTCAGGCCACTGAGAGGGAGGGGTGAATTATTTGGTAAAATCTGGAAACCCTTTTTGAATTATATTAAAAAACAGTCCCACATGATTTGATCATGTTGATTTCTTAATCGGTTTATATTGTACCCCCTTTTTTTCCCCCTTGTATGAATTACATTTTGTATCCTGTCTGTTTCTGATTTTATTAGATTTGCAAAAAGCAAAAACATTTTCAAAAAACGAAAAGAGAGTTATTTTAAATTATAGTGATATCCGAATTGTAAAAACATCTTAAATTCTAATCTTTTTTTTTTTTTTTTTTACGTAACCTAATTTTTAAATCTGTACTGTAATACTAGAGATCAGATCTGTTATATAAAGATCAACATTTTATCACATTTACAAATCTAAATTAAAGATCTTCTAAAATTTATTTTTTTGTGTCATCATTACCTACTTAAGAGAAAATTCAAATATATATTTAAAAATAATAAAGATTTTTTTTCTTTTCACCTTGCAACGAAACCTCAAGGAAGTAGTGTGTGTATTTGTCCATGAAAGCTTTGGTCTTGGACAGGGAGGAGAGGGGCCAGCCGTTGTGCAGGTCTCCCTCCTGGACAGCAGCGTGGAGGTAGTAGTCGATGAAGTGGGCAGGCGTGGGCATGCACAGGTTCCAGCCGAACGTCTCCAGCAGCAGCAGCTCCATCTTGATGAGGTCACGCTTGTTAAGGGTGAGGTTCAGACTGCACATGAAGCCCAGAGTGTTCAGCTGCTCCAGTTTGGGCACACGGTCCTCCTTCTCCTCGAACTTACCTGAGCAAAGACAAACAAGTATGTGAGCATTTCAATTGTCTGATTTCGATTACAACGTTACGATAAGAATGCATGGATCATCCTGCTTATAGAGTTTCATTATGATGTGCCGCGGATGAAAGCAAGGCCATTTCATACCTTTATATTTCGTTAAAGAAGCTCCCATGATCAGATATCACTGAGATCTAAAGCATTCTTGATCTAAGAACAATCACATACTTTGGTTTCTTTAAAAGGATTTGCATAGACATCATTTAGGTGAGGCATTTTGTGAATTCCTGTAATGAGAGAGCACAGCTGGCTAATGTTGAATTAGGCCTTCTCTGCAGAATTCCTTTGTTCTCTTCGTTTCCCTTCCTGACTCTAGGTGCTAGGTGTTAATATCTTTTCCCCAAAGTCCAAGGCTCCGTAGTATAGCTTCCCCCGCAGTCTAATGCTCTCACAATAAGGGCCCCACGACCTCTGACTTCTACGGCTCATGCTTGAGTGCTCACAGTCCCCCTCAGATCTCTGGCTGGCGTGGAGGAGAAACAGTCCAAACAGCTAAGAGCATCCAAGGTCACAGTTCCACTCACAGAGACTTCCTCTTTAATGAAACACAAGCACTATCAAGACATTGTTTCATTGTGGGTTTCAAATATTCACACACACATTCTATGGAAATGCAATTTTTAAAAATAATACTTAATATATCACAACAAAGCTTCTGTTGTAAATGAGCATCGTTACTACTACAAGCTGACATAAACACCCGGTCATTACAAGAGTCAGATAGCAATTCAATAAAGGCTATCCCAGATTTAGTAAGTAATTTGTTACACCAGGTGTTCACCCAGACGAACCTCTACGACCTAAAATATTTACTTGAAGTAACCTCTGAGATTACCCAAGGTTTCTTCAGCTATGAGCACTTCTGGTTTGGTTTTGGGCTTTGAGTTTTCACACTAGCTCTGTGTACTCTGCTGTTCAAGGGTTTGGGATCATTAAGATTATTTAAATTAATCTTTTATGCTTGTTTTAACCTGTATTTATTTGATCAAAAATACAGAAGAGAGTAATATTGAGACTGGTTTTCTATTTCAACATACATTAAAACCATTTCATCATTATTTATATGATGCAGTGCCAAATTTGATTCCATCCAGTGTCCCATGATGCTTCTTTAATATAGTTTTTTAACCTGTGATACGTTTTTCTTTGATTCTTTGATGAATGCGTATTTAAATGTAATAGCACTAATCAAAATAGAAATCTTAACTATAACTTCCTGAATAAAGGTATTCACTTCGGGGTTTTTTTCATTTTCATTTATCGAAGAATCCTATCACAGAAAAGTATGAGGAAACGTAATGGTTTTAAGTGCGCTTTAGTTTGTGTTGGGTAAATGTGTTGGAACAGATTGTATTGCTGCACATTTTGGCCATTTCTAATCTCAGGGAGTCTTTTCTGGTTCAATAAAGGTTAAAAAAAATCAATCAATCACAGGTCGCAAAAATATTAGGCAGCACAACTGTTTCCAACATTGATTATATATCAGCATATTAAAAAAAATAATCATGAGACACTGAAGACTGGAGTAAGGATGCTGAAAATTCAGCTTTGATATTACAGGAATAAATTCAAATTTAAAAGTAAATTAACATAGAAAACCCATTTTAAATTGCAAACAGCATTTCACAAAATTACAGTTTTGTATTTTTATATTAAATACAGTCTCCTAATCTTGCTGATCCCAAACCTTTGAATGGATGACAGGACGCTTGATAATGATGATCATTTTTGTATGAAACAGCATTAAAACAGCATTATTTAACCTATGAAATGCATTCAGGCTGCATTTTAGAAATAACAGTTTAGGTTTCCCAGTTACACAAATATTTTCTTTTAGCGCAATTTGATAAAACTCTTGAATGGTAATCTTCTAAAATTATTTATTTAAAAATGCATATTAGGTGTCATGATTGAAAGTCAAGCAAATTAAAAAAGTTAATATGAAAGTTATATTAAATATAATATATATATATATATATGATAATAAATAAAAGATTACACAGTTTACAACATTGTTTATAAATTATTATATCAAGATATTTCATTATAAATTTTTGTACTGTATACTGCATACATTTTTGACATTATTATGCTACATGCATACTATTCCTCCCATCAAAGAAAATAACATTCATCTTCTAAATTAAATTGCAATTATTGTCATCCTCTCGGTCCTTTGTTCGTGTATCAGGCTACACTGTTTGAACCTGAAGTGTTTTTGTTCGCAGCCAACAAAAACAGTCACATGACGTCTATTTATTGTCTTTGACGTCATCGCATTCAATTCACCTCACTGTATACTCAGCATCAGAACAGGAATCGCTGGTGGACCGCCACGGTCAAAAATACCCAGCTGACACAAAAAGCCATTGCACAGTGTCTTTTCTTAATTATCTAGGGTGTACAAATTCTTTTCATTAGCATCAAACCTCAGGGGGGCATCTGTCACACTAATCTGAATATCAGGAACCCTGCTGAGTGTTTCAGTTCAAACATGCCCCTCCAGGGCTCTCAGCTCCCCCTCCCTCATCCTTCTAAGGAAAGAGCCAGCCTGCATTTGACATGCTACTCTACACCGTTTCATCAAAAAGGAGAGCTGTGGCTCCATTAGCTACAGGATGATATACCACTTCAAGTGGGCTTCTTGCTGAAAATGGAAAAGCACCGCAGGATTATAGTTTTACAATTCATCTTGTTTTTGTTATTCCTTCCAAAAGCAGAAAACACACTGCTACATAAAAAAAAAAAAAAAAAGTACACACTATCAGATTAGATTAATAAAAACATGTTTCACCACACATACACTGTGCATTAGCATAACAAACCCCCATCGCCTTGGCTCAGGAGAGGAAATGAGCCCGATATCTCACCCTCTCCTCCTCCAAAGTTCTCAGCTGAAAGAATGAGAGAGGGTGGGTGTGGGGGGCTAATTGCACTGATAACATCAAGCTCAAGTGTTCGTCCATCCATATCCTCAAACTGCATTTAGCCATCATTCATCCCTGAGCGTTATCACCTAAAAATTTGATCTTAAAGGCTTGATTCATTTCCTCCGTTTCAGGACAGCAAGGTTTTCACTCAGCTAGTTTTTAACGTTGACCTCAGCTAAAATCTTGGCACGGCGCAATATCTGTCGACTCAGCCTTCAAGATGATCATCCTGTGTTAATACGGGGTTATGGTCTGGCTTCAAATTACACAAGCTTAAGAAAAGAAAAAGATTAAAATAAGTAAATGAGCTTTAGTTGAGAAGCAGGGTCATTTTATTCTATACTATTATTGTCTCTTCAGTTGGCTTTTAATACTATATTTTAAGTTTTTATTTAAATGTTTAGTCCTTTTGTTGGGTTTTTGTCTTTTATTGCTTTAATACGTCTGTTTGGCTTTAATATAAATTTATTTAAATCTGAAATCTGTTATTTCAGTAAGGCTGTATTTCTCATTTTTTTCAATTTTCATCTAATATTTATATTTCTTTTTAGCTTAATTTCAACTAACAACATTTTTTTAATAGTTTAATTAATATCAAGCACACTAACAATATTAACCCTTGTGCTGAGCTTAAAATACTTTATATAGTTTGGTGTTCTAAATCAATGATTCAATAATAATAATTAAAAAATAATTAATAATGGAATGTTTG
>JAUYWG010000022.1:4055999-4091533 GCA_034779775.1 Enteromius afrohamiltoni | reverse complement strand
TAAACATCTGTTGAGTATTTTAACATATTTTGTTTTATTGTGTTGAATTAAAGACACAAAAATGCAGCGGGTCCACCGGACCCACGCACACTGGCTGAGTAACAAAAATATGAACACCATACAAGGGTTAATATAGTATACAACGGTATAGTAAGCTGCATTAAACTTTTAAATTTAGGAATGAGAGTTGTCAGATATTTAATGCCATTTTAAAAACATCATCTAAAATAAATAAAAAAGTGGCACAAAGTGTAGTAATTTGGTTTGGCTTACTGTGGTAAATTTTTGTGAAAGATTTACTCAAACACTTCACAATCACAAATCAAAACAATTATGTTTCTTTTTGTGTCTGCAAATGTGTAAATTTAAATGTAAATATGTGGAAATCTTCACTGTTATTAAGTTTTTTTCCCCATTTTAGAAAAGTTTCTAACCTTATTTTCAGGGTGAAATGCTAATATGGAAGTTATGCTATAGGCTAATGCCCTTAACTCTCTGTAATGCTATACACTTCTCACAACTTAACACCACAGTTGTCGGTGGTCCCCTCAGGTTTGATGTATGTGTTACTATGCGGATAAGAAACTTTTGGAGCACCTCTGGTGTGAAATTAAGCAGTCTTATATCCTTGCTGCCCACTATATCATGTCATTAAACCATCAGGCACAGCCAAGACCAAGTGGGTCAAATGCCATAGCTGTCATGGCCTGCATGGTCATGGCCAATTCAGTGAAAGTCCCGACCCAGAGTTGGCTGGCAACGCACAACAAACACTCGAGAGGAAGCGTACATCTGCTCTCGAACAACTGTGTGCTTTCGAGCAACAGTGCTTCCTCTCATAGTTGAGATAAATCTGAAAGAACTACATTTCACATCAAAATTAACTTCAAACAAACAAAAGTTCAGATCAATGTATAATTAATTTAGATACAGTGATCATTTTAATGCCTACTTTAAAAAAGGACTACTTTGCACCATCAAATGATACCTCCAAAGCGTGACCATTCTATTTGCAGAAGCCATTTGAATGTCCAATCCTTACCACAGCGTACCCAGAAGACTTCAGCCCTATCTCCCTGATGATAGTGTTATGGGGCCTGGGGAACTATATTTAGCTGGCCCTGTGACTGCACTGGCTATGTTAGTCAGATTCCAAAGGGAACGCTCCAGCACAGCCAGACCAGCACCTGCTGTCAAAGCTGACTGCCACGCCACTACCTAAGCTACTACTAGGCCTGGACCACATCTCCTGATCCAGACCTCAGCAGCCAAATAAATAAGGTCTGATTCATCTCCTCTGCAGTCCCTAGCTTAGCATACTTTTTAAAAAGGCATTTGCCCTCATTTCTTTTTATGGATATGTTGTCTGTTGACTTGTTCTTTAGCATTTTTTCTTTGATTTCTCATTCAGGTTTAATACCTCAGGTGAGCTTCAACAGAAAGGAGAAGATTTTGGGTGTCTTGGATCAGGTGAGAGGAGTTGAATGAGACTCTTATTTGTATTTTTAGCGCGATGCTGCTACTATTTGAGGACAATTTTTAAATACACAAATAATTTATATTAACAATGTGCATACAAAAAAAATTTTATTTTCATTTTAAGCATCTAAAAATGCAATATTTTTATTTTTTTCTTAGAAGCAGTCAGGCTGGATCTGTTTCATCTTGATGCAACATCTCATTTTTTAAACCATAAACATTTCTGCACTTGCAATATACTGTAGTTCTGACCTGCACATAAAACGTCTAGTGTTGCATCAGAAATTTTCACACCACAGAAGCACATTTTTGAAGTGGCGTCTAAAGAGAAATGTCTAAGTCATCTGCATCTATCAACAAAAGAAAAAGTCTGTCTCTCCAACAAAGAGATGAAGGAGAAAGTGACCCAGAGCAGACTGATGATATCACGGATGACTCAGCAAGTTCATACTACACCGCTCTTTGTTCTCTGAGTGAGTACAGTGAAGCATTTGGGGACACAACACACACTACAGAAAGTCCTGCTGAAGGTGGCACATTTGAGTTCTTGGACTGCGTTACCACTGTGGAAAGCATCACTTCAGAGGACTGCAAAACACGAGAAGAGAAGAGTACAGAAGTGTTTCCTGATGTGTTCCAATGTGACCAAGATAAACCTTCAACTGAGAGAGCATTAGAAACAAAGTCAAAGCATTTGCTGTCAGGCATAACAGCAACAAATGTGGATTTACAGTCAGTAAAGGAAGGCTTTAGAAACCCTGTACAAAAGCTGGGTAATATTGATGAGCTTAATTTATCAGGAGAAGATTCACTGGTTAAACCGAGGGATTATTTTGGAGGCAGCAGGACTGTATTTCATACTAACATTAGAACCGCTGAGGAGCACAGCTCCCCAGAACCCATATTCACTTCAAACACTATTTTGATAACGCCTGGGAGAAATCAATACAGCAAGGGTAGGGAACAGGAGCATGGTGGCACAGAGCCAAAAGAGAACCACGCGACACAAAAGCAAAGATCCAGTGAATGTTTGAGTGCACCCAGGCTTGAGAGAGGCGGGCATATTCTGGGTCATACGGAAAAGGAGGGGGAGGGCCAGGGTAGAGGGGTGAGTTGCAGAAAAGAGCAGGTTGAGCTGTCAGTCAGGTCTAGAAATAGAAAAGTGTCTGCAAACTGCATCTCAACACTCACAGCCGGCAAGCAGGAGTCAAGAATCTCGCTGCACTGTTATTCAGAGCGTATCCACGCAACCAGGCACCAACACCAGCTACAGAGACTCGCTGATACTCGGACATTGGAAAAGCAGAGCCGGCAAGGCGTCTGGCAGTCCAGACCACTCTCCTGCAAGCTGTGTAGCAGCTCTTGGCAACCTACAGACAATACCAGAGGATCAACCAGCATGGGAACAAAGCTTGCTGAAGCCAGTAATAAGGTGGGGGGCCTTGTTAACCAGGCCCAGGTAAGATCTTCCTGTTCTGAAACTGACTACATGCATGTTTTCAGTTCAAGCGGTAGGCCCTCAAGTCAGCCCTCTGCTGATGGAAACCACAACAATTGGGCAGATGATGTTCTCTCTTTTAAAATGCAGATGTATTCAAACACTCAAAACACATCTGCTTGCTCAGAATCCAGCAGCTTTGAGTGTGTTGATGTGGCATTGGAAACCACAGATGAAGTAAACCGGGGCTTAAAGACTGTGCCAAAAAGACAAATCCAACTAAAGAGACGGGACACAGCAGAGGCGCTTGTCAGAGAGAATAACAATCAAACCCATCAGGTTGCAAACACACCTGTGCGGGCCCGGGACTTATTTCAGCGTCAACATAGCACCCCAGCAGCTTTTAACCAGGAGTCCCATGGGGCTGATCAAAGGTCAGTACAGGCTGAGCGAAAACAAAGGCTTCAGAAGTCATTTTCCCTGGATGAATCCTCCAGCAAAACCCAGATGGCTTCCTGCATCATAACAAATGTCCTATCTAAAAAAATGCAACATGAAGAGAATCTTCGCACATTGGATGTTGATAAAGCTTTTACATCTATCAAAGTGAACAACAGGACTTCTACCACTGAGGAATGCACCTATTTGTCTGGTAAGGATGTATACGCTGAAACTACCAAACTAAATCAAAGTGTAACTCTAAAGAGGGAGGCCCAGAGAGAGTGCAGCCCTGTTCAAAAGCATGGCATGGTTAACTCAAAAACACAACCCAAGCTGCTAAGCAAACATGGCTTCAATCCTCTTTTAAATGCAACTGGCAGGTCTGAAGCTCAGGGCAGTGGCACTGAAATAACCGACCCTTCAGAGAATGAGAAAGGTGAGAAGTTGAGCCCAAGAGAGGAGGTGTTTCGGCTGCCTAACCTGGGCCCTGGAGGGAAGCTATCCTGTGACTCAGCAAAGGGCAGAGCATGGAATTCGAGTGCAGCAACAAATGTAGCCATCAGAACACAGACCTCTGAGAAAATCACATCTGAAGAAAGCCTTACAGGGCAAGGAATCCATAAACAACACAATATGACCCTATCCAATGTGCTGGAAAAGCAGGAGCAACAGGCTGGCACTATGGAAAGTACACTCAGTCCTACTAATATCGCATGCCTAATCTCTGATTTAGAAGCAAAAGCAGTGGATAACACTGTCCTGCAAACTGATGAGAGCAGTGTTGGAAAGGCGCAAGAGAGTGACAGGGAGGAGGTCAAGTCACCAGGACAGTCTGCGATTGGTATGCAAAGCCAAGGCAAATTGAAAACCATGACTCCTGTGCATGTAGTAAGAGACATGAGAAGCCTAGTGAAAAACACATACAACATGTCCTTCAAAGGCACAGGGGAATCAGCCCATGGAATAGATGGCAGTGCTCCTTTGTTTCAGCCATCAGTACACATTTTAAGCAACAACAGGGGTGAAGGCAAGGGAAAGGGATGCAGACCAGAAGAAAAACCCCTGGTACGGAAATTCGCTCCACCTCTTTCAGTGGACAGAAGGAGAGATCATTCTGCAACGAGTGGATGCTCGACTAAGGTAATGCCTCCTGTGGAATCGAATGACAAAAGTCACACTGTTGGATTTACAAAGGTCAGCCCAATTAGTATAACCAAGGCAAACAGTTGTGCCTTGTCAAAGCCCTCAGAGACACAGGATAGCCAAGTTGGCACAAGTAAACCTGATGTTGTAGTCAGCGAACCAAACTTGAAACTGACAAACAAGACAGACCTGGCACTGCATGCTAAAGAGGAGGCGTCTACTGACAAGCCTACAAAAGCAGACTTGAACATGGCAGAACATGAGATGACCATCAGCTCTGACAAATTATTCCCTGTGCAATATTGTCCACCCACAGCCAGTTCTGAGCTACAGGATTATGGCAAGACAATCAGTGATGGCCTCCAGACTCCATGCCTTCCTCCCAGGTCACAGAGTTCTGTGGGGCCTCTGTCTGCTTGCGTCCTAACGGTTGCTTCAACTCCCATGATTCCCTCATATTATTATAAACCCAATCCACTGGGTTACCAGACAATCTCTCCTCATACTGGAGCCATTCATGGCTATGTTCAAGGACCTGTCATGTTTCAAACACCTCTTTACAACCAACCCCCTTCATTCAACAGGCATACCCCCCTACTGAGATCCCTCTCTGAGGATGGAAAAATGTTAGTCCAGCCACCAGATGACTCAACCAGTCAAGCTCAGAACGGGGAAGCAGGGCTGAAAATATCTTCTCCGGAAAGCCAACACAACCCAATCTTTGTTGCTCCCGTGAGTGCAGAGGCCAGGCTTGGGGGTGCAGGTGTGCTGTATCCAGAAGCAGGTGGAAGTATAGCAGCAGGACAAACCCCCCGCCAACTGTTGCTCGACCCGGAAACCGGCCGCTATTTCTATGTAGACTTGCCTCAGCTGCCACAGCGCAAGATGCTGTTTGATCCAGAAACTTGCCAGTATGTTGAAGTCCTACTGCAACAGCAGACCCTTCCCAGTGCTGTTTTGCCTACACCCTGTGCTATACCATTTGCCTCTCTGCACATCCCACCCATGTACACCCCACAGTGTTTACCTTACATACAGTCACATCCTCAGGTGCTCCCACCACCAGGACCATGAAACCTGACGGGACCTATAGACTGTAGAAGACAATAAGTCATGTCTAAGGATCGGGTTACCAGTGCCTATTAAGTGCTGGAAAGGAGCTGTTTATAAGCTTCTGGATGAGTGAAACATGTTGACCATCTGCTTCCATGGCCTCAAGGCATCAAAGCTGAAAACGTATTCAGTTAGCACAGCATTCAACACTCCTTACTTCGTAAAGGCTACCTCTGGACTTGGCATCTGACATGGGTGAGACTGATTATATCTGTTGAAATGTTGTAAGATGCATATGCATTCACACATTCAGGCTACATAAACAGAGCAGGGGCTTTAAAGGGAGAGGGGCTCAGATCACCTCTGGTATGGGCAATTGAGACTCACCAAGGGATCGGAGTGTCTTGAGCTTGTTTAGAAAGAATGACAAAGGTCACGATTTTGTTATTACAAATTATATTTATATTTACTAAATAAATAAATGTAAACAATGACTTAGTTAAGCACCTCATGAGAACACTTAATTTCTTTACATTTGTAGAAGTAAACACAATTTTAGAAATTGGTAGCACTTTATAAGGACCAATTCTCACTATTAACTAGCAAGCATATTACAAGCATATTGGTTGTTGATAAAGCATGCTTTACTCTGCATGACCATATATATATAAGATTCCTTAATGCTACTCCATACCTAAATTTAACAACTATCTTCACTTACCGATTATTAGTATTATTAATTAAATGAGTCATAGTAAACTGTAAGTTAATAATGAGAATTGGACCAAAGATTTTGATGTGAATTGGTTCCAAAATCAATTTGTTTCAAAAATGTGTTCATTGTTCTCCTACTGACACCTGACACTTGTTTATGAGACCTTTGCTTTAATCCACAGAGCCGTTATCTGATATTCAGGATGGCTTATTGACTATATATAACTGATGCTATTGGCGCTTGACCGAATGTTCTGGTGTCAAATGTGAAAACAGTGATACATAGATATTTCCTTAAAATCCATAAAGCAGATTAAACAGGGTAATTATTTTACGATAAGGTTATTCGGATAAAATTAATTAACATTTTAGTTACCGTAATCTGACAATGAACAGTACTTTTACAGCATTTACCAATCTTGGTTAATATTCATTTTACATATACCCATACATTTTGAACACGTTAATATTTAAGATGTAATGAAGCTAGGTTAATCAATGCTGCAAAAATGGTAATTGTTAGTTCATGATGTTTTTCTAACCTTTTGAACCTTTTTGTAATGTGCAGAGACAAACATAATTTATAGAGACAGGAAGACATTAAAGTTATATTTTAATACAAAATAACTTAAGCACATCAAAACTGAATGTCCACATGATCGTTTGTTCTATGGCTCTTATGGAATACATAGTAGACTTTTAGTATTTATAAACATTGTTAGTTACAATAATATGTACATAAATTATGATTTCTGTATATTTTAAATATGTAATTTTTCACTTTTTTTTTGAAGTTAAACATTTCTGAACACATTTTGTTTAGTGTTAATCACTTGCATATTTTGTACACAATCAAGAGGTAATAAATTTGAAAAAAAAAACCCTGACCATTTTCTTTTGAAGTAATTTCAATAAAACACAATGCTTTCTATTCAAATCAAATTTTACATTTGGTTTGATGGTAAAAGAACATAGAAACGTTGTTTTCGAACTGTTCAATCGAGTTTTCCTTTGAAAACATGCACCCATTCTCTAATAGCGCATCTGTTTTAGATGCAAAAATGAATAAACGAATCAAAAATGTTGAGAGCAAAATTGGTGCTCAGCTGTCGAAAGTTCAGCTTCACCCAAACAGCATACATTATATTAAACCAAGTCAAATAAAAAAAAATATGGCTAGATTTTAGTGAACACCATTTCAACGGGAGCATCAATCACACATTCCTTTATTGTTATGTCCTCCTCCTGCTCCTCCTCCTCATTTTTGCAACATGATGGCTTAAAGCCACGGAAAGTGGGACAGATTGGCAGGTAGCGCAGACAGCCCAGTTTTCGGACCAACCCCATCCCAATTGGAAAGTCATATGTATCTGTTTTTACTGCTCCTGCTCCTGAATAATTCTCAGCTGCCCATTCAATAAGACCTCGCTCTTTTCTAGTGCCTGCACACAAAATGTAGAAATTATGAATGCAAAAGGGCACATGGCATGGTATGAAATTTGTATATTTGTATACTAACGCTTTCACATACCTGGGATTGTGTTATCAAGTACAAATGCTATTAATCCCCCTACAAACATCTCTGTTGTCAGGAGCACTGTAATGATTTGGTCCAGCTCTGCTACACCTGTTAAAATCAATCAGAACGTGTGTATTCACAGTAATAGGTGATGACAGACACAACATTCTTACTGCAAAACAAAATGCATTAGAAAACAATGTCTGGCGTACAAACCTGTTTTAATGCTGCCTGGATGAGCGTCCAGGTAATTAGGCAACATGAGGCCGAAAAACATGGAGAAACCAAGAACAAAAAGGTTTCTGGAGGAGTTCAGATCCACACTCTGTAGGTTTGACAGTCCAACAGCTGTAATCATACCTGTGTATAAATTAAAAACACAACAAACAAATTTGAACTACACAAAATACATATATGCTACTATTCTGAAGTTTAGGGTTAGAAAGATTTTTAAAAGTAGTCTCACCAGGGCTTCATTTATTTCAGCAAAAACATAGTGAAACCTGTAATGCTGTGAAATATTATTGTAATATTAAACTGTTTTCACGTTTAAATATTATTTTTTATTACTATTTTATTTTTTATACTTTTTATTAATCTATAAAAAATGATGGCAAAGCTGAATTTTCAGCAGCCAATGTCACAAGATCCCTCAGAAATCATAATTAATTATTCATTTCTTATTATTATCTTGCGTTCTGTGCTGCTCAATAACTGTGTGTAACACATTGAAAACACAATATTTTCAATAACGCATTCCTTTGAGGATATTATTATTATAAAGTTCAACAGTATTCTATCCAGTGTTATTTTTGCATAAATAACCTTTCAGTTTAGCATTAGGTTTTGTTAATATTTTGAATTAGATTTCATTTTTATTTTTTTGATTTATAATTTGATGAATTTTATTTTTAGCTGTTTTTAAGCGTGTTTATAGTTTTTATTCATTTCATTTAGTATTAGTTATTTTAGTGCAAGTTAAATGATAAAAGGATATGAAAGATGACGCCTTTCCTATTTTCATTTGTCCATAAAAACCCTGAATCTGTCACTTTGGATCAATTTAATATCTTACATGAGTAAAAGCATTAAAAAAATCAATGATGTAGGTATGAAATACAAAATTCATTCAAGGCACGCTGTTGACTTGGATCGAGCAAATCTGCAGTTGCCACAGAGCTTCTGATCTCTTTACTGACACCATGTGGACAAAGCTGGGACAAAACATCTGCAAATGCCAATAGACCCAACAAGCTTGTTACCAAACAAAGTGCAGAACATCCCTCCGAGGACAGGATCGGGTAAGGAGGCAAACAAAGCAGTGAACTTCCCAATAGTTCCCAGTAACAGCATTATGCCTGCTCCATACTGTATCACCCTCCTACTTCCCACCTGCAGGAGAAATCAAGACACCAGGGAAAGCACAAAGCGGATTAACAAAATGAATGGTGTCAGTGGAAACAAAGCAACTGAGGAGACTTATGAATAGTGTATCTGTATGCACCCGAGGGACTCTTATTAGATGTCAACAATACATTTACTGAATGCTTTCTAACATACACTAGTATTATAAAGAGCCTGAGGGCTTCCAATACCTCACCTTAGTGATGCCAAGCACCCCTATGTTAGGACTGGAAGAGGTCGATCCATTTCCTGTGCCCAGCAGCCCTGCTATGATACAGCACACCCCCTCTGTAAAGATCCCCCTAGGAAAGAAAACAGATAAATCAGTATACACAAGTCTCTCTTCCCTTATTTTGAGATCCTTCAAAAGGAAATGCAGAGTGGGCTACACACAGCAGTGTTTAAAGGACTACTGTTCACTTGGGCTAATTGCTTTGTTGCTTAGGACAAATAGTATCTATACTTCTTCATCTGGGATGAGTTTGCATATAAACACAGAGGGTCATGTTAAATGTGTTGATGCAATCATTGGTGTGATGTCACAATAACGGCTGTTATTGCCACTCTGTTGTAACCCTTTCAAGCTTACAGTATTATAACTTCTAAGGCTTATAAATTGTATGTATGTGTATATATATATATTATATATATATATATATAACTGTTGTACACAATATACCTCAGTCCTTCTGTTGTCTGTTTTATGGTTTTAAAAACCTCCATTTAATCTCCCTTTATGTTGTGGTACATGTGTCTTTTTGTTGTGAACTCAACAGATTTTGATGAAGTTAATACAAGAATAACATTTACGTTGTTAGTAAAATTTCAAGAAAAACAGTTCCTGGGCTGAAGCATCAAATGAGGTCTAATCATCTCTCTCATCACTCTGTGAGACATTATTTCAGATTACAGAGTAACTATTGATACAGGGAATAAGCATTTTATACAGTTCAGATTTCATAATTTACATTACATCCTATCATAATTTCTTAATAATAAATAGCAGCAACCACACTTAACTTCATATTTTTCCTCAATTTTTGTCCTGCTCCTTGTGAGCTCCATGTTGTTTGAACACAGCCACAAAAACCTGACGTAAAATTGTCTGACGAGTAACAACTCACCCACAAATTAAAAATTCCGTCATTAATTACTCACCCTGTCATTCCAAACCCATCGTTCGTCTTCGGGAACACAAATTGAGATATTTTTGATGAAATCAGAGACCCATCAGACCCTTCATAGACAGCAATACAACTGAAACCACCCCAGATCCAGAAAAATTGCAGCAAAACTGTCAATGTGACATAAGCGGCTCAACTTTCAATTTTGCAATGCTAGGAGAGTACTTTTTTTTACGTGAATAAAACAAAAATGATATCATTTACTCAACTATTTAAAAAAAATATATTCTCCTAGCATTGCAAAATAGTACGTTTCTGGTTCTAAGATCATTTCGGTTGTATTGCTGTCTATGGAGGGTCAGCTGGCTCTCGGATACCATAAGAAATATAATTTGTGTTTCGAAGATGAACAAAGGTTTTATGAGTTTGGAGTAATTAATGACAGAATTGGCATATTTGGGTGAACTAACCCTTAAACTTTTATGAAGTTACGAGAATACTTTTGGTGTGCAGACAAAACCGAACATGTTATATATGTCAGGCTTTACAGGTTGACAAATCACAACAACGTCAACAAATTTGTTTACGGTCCATTTAATTACTTTGTATAAAAAGGAAAATCTGATTCCACATGATATGAAACCTTTAAAAAGTAATCGTGTTGTTTTCTGCTCTTTATTTTCCTTACCTATTGATAGCGTGTACAGGAGGAGGTGGAGCTCCAGAGAGACGAGCGCAGGCATAATAGTCTCCAATAGACTCTACAATACCAGCCAGAGTGGCACTAAACATTCCCAGAACTCCTGCTACCGTCACTGTAGGTAAACCCCACTGACCTGTGACACACACAAAGTCTGATTTGGAAAGAGTTCAGCTATTAACTCACCAATATCCTTCCCTCTCATCAACGTCTAATCATTTTACAGTGAAAAAAACAGTAAAGTCTTAGATTAGATATTAGCACCAAGTGACATTTTCTGATAAAGAAGCTATTAGAAATCTTAGGTGTGTGATACAGGAACCAAGCAAGTCGCCTTACATGGATAGGGGAAACGAAACCACGGCGCCTGGGTCATAATATCGCCCCGGGCGTCTGTGCGAGCCTTGTAGCCGTACTTAGTCGGGTCGTTCGGCAGCACGTCCGTCAGGGTGAGAATGTAGCAAACCAGCCACACCAGCATGATCGCCATGATTATCTACTGGAATCAGGATAATCGATTACTAAAGACAAAAGGTCTGTTTGAAAGTAAGCATTTCAACCTGAAAACGCACTGATAGCACGCGCCACGTGGGGTAATGTGAACTTTGTTCAAGAGCCTATCAGGAGGTTTAATTAAATGTAATAAATGCTGTTTATCGCTTAGCTCTCTGAATGCAAAGAGATGGGTGTTGAATGTTAGTTCGTACTGGGAACATCTTGAATATCTGCACATGTGTGATGTGACAGCCTTTTTGTTTGGAGTAGCTTGGGAAAGGACAGGCCCAGTTCCTGAGATACTGAGCGAACAGCACAATGAGGAAGACGCACCTGGAAATGACAAAACACGCAGATGTATTAAAGCAAACACAGCTAGTATAGAAATGGATTTAAAGAGCGAAAAGACTCACAGCATAGACAGGCCCCATTGGCTGCCCGCGCGGTCTCCTGCCGTCTGGAAGACAGACAACCCGATAAGCGACACCGTGGGGGTGACTGTCAGGGGTCCGATTGAATTAAGCAGGATCCCAGGGATTCCAGCAAAGCCTATGACCACCTCAATCAGGCTGGAGGTAATGATAGCGCCCTGAATCTACAAGGAATTGACACACGCAGATCAGAACAGATGGTTTACGGAGGCATTGATGAATGTTTGATTCTTGGGATATTGGTCACGCACCTCTCGCATTCGTGGATGCCAAATATGAGAAGTGTTGAGAGGAAGAGACCAGTCTCCGTAAATCTCCTCTGTGAAACCAAAAACAAGGTTAAGCATTAACTTAGACACAGATCTGACCTGCACAATGGGGAATGTAAACATTCTCATTAGACAATGCTTTCTGTAATAGTTTTATCTAAATGCGATTCTTGTTGCTTTTCAAGGAGAGTGCTGTACTTTTTTTTAAACACTGTGTTAAATTAAAAGCTGCTACGTTCTTTAAAACATTCTCATGTGGGACACTGGACAACAAATCCACTCATAATGTCTAAAAAGCTGATTAAACAAGCTTTTCATTGATGTATGGTTTGTAAGGATAAAACGATATTTGGCTGAGACGCAACTATTTTGAAAATCGCCTTTAAGGTTGTTCAAATGAAGTCCCTAACAATGCATATTAATAACAAAAGCAAAACATCTTAATGGAACATGATCCTTACTTAATATTTTAATGATTTTTGGCATAAAATAAAAATAATATATATTGCTGCAAATATATATATATATGGTTCTGTGGTCCAGGGTCACATAAACTGATATGCTGAAAGATTTTGTATAATTATTCATTATTAATTATTTGATGAATGGAAAGAACAATATTTATTTCATAGAAATATTTAGAAACATTATGAATGTTTTTACTGTCATGTGCATCACAAAGATGAATTAAGCCACTTCACTCTTTTTAGCATCTCGTGCTTTTTGTTTGCTTGTTTATTTTAAGACGGCATATTAGTTAGACATAGTTAGAATATTATCATATGTGACCCTGGACCACAAAACCAGTCTTAAGTCGCTGGGGTATATTTGTAGCAATATCCAAAAATACATCGTATGGGTCACATTTTTTTATTTTTATTTTTGGCCAAAAATCCTTAGGATAGTAAGTAAAGATCATGTTTCATGAAGGTATTCAGTCAATTTCTTACTAATAATATAGTAAAACTTAGTTTTTGATTAGTAATATGCATTGCTAAGATCTTCATTTGGACAACTTTAAAGGTGATTTTCTCAGCATTTAGATTTTTCTGTACCCTCAGATTCCAGATTTTCATATAGTTGTATCTCAGTCAAATCATACATCAATGGGAAGCTTAATTTCGGAAAATTAACACTTACGACTGGTTTTGTTGTTCAGGGTCACAATCTGCTTAGTAACAATGGTAATTTTACTTAAAAAAAATAGAACTTGTTTCAAATTTTAAAGGTATAGTTCACCCCAAAATGAAAATTCTGTTATCAAACAGTTGACGGTAACAACTGACTTCCATAACAGGAACAGAAAAAACTAAATGGAAGCCATTAGTTTAGTCACCAACTTTCTATGAAATATATTTTTCAGGTTTAGATGATTGAGGTACGAAGTGGATAAATGATGATTTTTAAGTGAACTTAAGTCAAAAATTAGTTGTAGTAGAGGTAACTGTATTAGACAAAATAACAAAAACAAAATGAAAAAAAAGAGTTTTTGGTTCATGGAAGATGGAATAAATCTGAAATGATCTACTGTGTTTGCACCTTCAGGAGGGCATTTCCATTTTTCCAGCCTCAGAATTGCCTGAGCAGGGATGAGAAAGGCAAAAGCGCTTGCCTGGAACAAAGGCAACCTGAATATGGCATAGAAAAATATATACATTGTGAGTACTTATGACATACTTCCATACCAAAAGCACACATTAAATAACTCACCTGACACCAAATGTAGTCTGTATGAGCGTAGTGATCCCCACACAGGTGAAGATGGTGCCCACTAACTGGCTGACGGTGTACTGGTCCTGCCCCACGCACATGGATTCAGCCAATAGGAATGGTACAGCAATAGTTCCACTGAAGCATGTAAGATAGTGCTGGAGATCCAGAGGCAGAACGTACAGATATACAATGAGAAGAGATGTGGATGCTGGGAGAGTCAGACTTGCAGAGAGGATGAGAACAGATGTGTACCTGCAGTCCCAGCAACACACACAGATACCAAGGCGGGACATCCTCGATTCTGTAGATCATATCAAATCCTGCAGGCTGATTCTGACTCCCATCAGACGTCTTGGCGATGTCAGCAGGCATCTCCTGTACTTCTGTACCATCGGCTGGCACAGCTCCGTCTGAAGGTGGGAGCTTATGGACAATATGTAAAACAATAATGGAGAATTAACACACATGTGATTCGTGCATGACAATATTATTTGTGTGCATGTCTGTTTATGAAGTCAATTAAAACATGTATTGTAATACATACAGTAAATAAATAAACATATATATATATATATATATATATATATGCACATTTTAAAATTGCATCATTCGATTTTTCTTAGAAGCCAAGTTCAAAAGTCGCCACGTTACTTTCTCATTTAGTATTTATAATATACTTAATATTTAACAACAGATAATGTATCTAACTCCAAAAGACAGCAAGTAGACTCTCCATAGTGAGCACAAGTCTAGGATGTTAAAAATGAGCCGCCAAACTAAAACAAACATCAATCTTTCATATGGAATCCTTCTGATCCAATGCTCAGAAGGATTGAAACTGCAATCTTGGGCAGAAAAAGACCGGAGTCAACTTGACCTGTACTAGTTTGGCCCTGGCCCTGTGTTTCTGCAGGGTAGACATTCCCTTGATACGCGTGACAAGTTAAGTGCTCAATAAAGTGTTAAACTAATTTCAAGAGATAACGTGGATAAAAACATGAATATCACAATACACCATTAAGTTTGGTTATATATACAGCATAAGTAATGGTTATAAACTACATTATGCATTATGCTGTTAATGTTATGCTTTATTAGGTTACCAAAGGGATGGTCAGGACATACTTTGCTAGTGTATATATGTGTGTGCGCGCAAAAGTTTACATACACGTATTATTTTTTATTTAGTAGAGACGATAAAAATATATTTCACATTTTGTGTATTTGAATCCTTTCCAAAAACTCTATATTAGATCCATATTTTCACACTGGGGACAACTGAGGGAGTCGTACGCAATGATAAAAAAGGTTAAAACTCACACCGATGCTCCAGAGGGAAACACGATAAGCCTGGGGTGTAAACTTCTGAACAGAACAAAGATTTTTCTTATTTTACCCACAAGACAAAATAAGTTTAATTTACCTTGATCTTTATATATCTAAAGGTTTTCACTCTTAATGCATTGTGTTTCCTTCTGGAGCATCGGTGAGCGTTTGAACTTAAATTAAGCTATTATTTTATCTTGAGAATTATATGGAAACATCTTTTGTGTTAAATATCTTAATCCGGTCAGTACTAAATAAATAACCACCTAGATTTGGTATGTTGGATGTATGTATATACACTTACATACAAAATCTGTGTTATACATTATACATGAACATGACCTTGTGTTCAAATAATTTGTCTCGGGTAATTTATTTTGGCTAAATATTTTATTTCTTCCATCAAACCACACATTCCCAATCAAATAATTGAAAAAATGTGTCATATGGAAAATGTTTAACCACATAAAGAAAAAGTGACATCATTTGAGTTTTCAAAGAAAGCCAAGTTCAAAAGTTGACACGTTACTGTGTAATTTAGCATTAATAATTGACTTCATATTTAACTATTGATAATGTATCTAACAGCAAAAGTCGACATAAAATGTGCAGCAAACCTAAAAGTGATGGAGTTAAGCTTTTTTTGCTTTTTAAATAAAAGCACAAAGTTACCCAATTTAATATTTTTGGTAAATGTAAACACACACACTTATATATAAAACACTGTATAATAAATAATGAGTATCACTGACTCACTCATATTGACAGAGCAAAATTACATAGCAAGCACTTATGTCCTATTGAGTGTAAAGAAAAATATATTCATCTACTAATAACTTCTTAGTGTATATTGTGCACTGCTAACAATTCTTAATAAATCTAATACTTTGGACCTCATATTTGAACATTTTGATGCATGGTTCAACTTTGTAAACACTCAAAAAAAAAAAAAGAAAATCTAGACATTTTTCTCGAAGACAGAGACACAGTGAAATCACAGAGTTTTCCTACAGATGTCATCACAAATGCTTACTCTCTTTGAGATAAACATCTGCAGTGTGACCCAAATCAGTGTTTCCATTCAAAACAATGACTCTACACTTTATAGATATTTTACCTTAAGCTCCTCTGCAGTTTCTGACTGATTCATTGGCCCTTGAAGGATGTGCGGGGCTCAGTGCTGCTGTCTCCCAGAGGCCACGTGAGACCCGAGACCCGGCTGGACGCAGAGCGCTGGTTTTATGGGAGAGCGAGAGACAGAAGGGGACCAGATTAGACAGGTTAATAATCTGCCCTTGGTCCTGGACTTTACTCCCCCTGCCTGTGCTCATCAAAAGGCCGACAGTGTGAACACAACAGGAACTGTGTTCATGAAGCAATGGGACGTCTCCTTTGGATGTGAACCCACAGGGCCCTTAAAAAACAGAACAAGCGGGGTTATTCTTCAGGGCAAAGACTTTTAAACAGTTTTCTAATAGACCCTTATCTTAAAGCTTTAAAGTATTCATCTTCTTCTTAGGAAGTGTGTGGTCTTGTGAAACTTAACGCACGTGAACTGTATTGTTATAAAGAGCATCAAAATTAGGCAAGATAACCCCTCCTGTAGTCCCCGGTGTGTACGGTAGATGGACCTTGGTAGATCCATAGCTAATAGCTAGCAGTACAAACCCGTGCAAACTTTTTACTGAGCTCTTGGACGCACCCACATTGTAATAATGAACACGTGATTTCACATGGTTCACACCTAGATATGACAGATCGGTGGAGCTTTCTATTCACGCCTGCGGCCGGTAGATGGCGCCACACACCATCTACTGAATCAATGACTTCATCTACGTCAACATGGATCAGATCAGATTTTTGCCAGACAAGGATAATGGAAATTAATATTTTTTAAGATTATATATATATATATACATATACATATATATATGTGTAATATTTATTTCTGAGTAACTTCTTTAAGAAACTGTTTGCTTTAGTCCGCAAAAATAGTGTGACACTGCTGCAAAAAACATGCCGGTTAGATAACGTTATGTTTCTAAGCTGGGATGCTGGTTTATGCTGGTCATGTGTTGGCAAAAGACCAGCATAAACCAGCATCCCAGCTTCAAACATACCTAACGTTAACCAGCATATGCTGAGTCAAGTACTGCACAGAACTAACGTTAACGTTATGTGATAAAAAATTATAATACTGGTGCAAATCCAAAAACGTATTGGTACTTATACGTAGCAGTTCAAAGGATTTTGTACAAAATATCAATGATTTTAAGTGTTAAATAGCCTACAAGCCCTAAAAGAAAATACCTGTGGTGGTAAAACATGTTTTACAAATTGTGTCGTAATTATGTAGTATTGTGTCGTTTTTTGGGACGCTTTACGGCAGCATTCTTGTATGTAATATAACTGTGATATTCCTGTAGTAACACCTGGCTTTCCTGTGTACATCTTCTGCTGTCTGGCTGTCAACAACAACATGATTGTAATTTTGATATTGTTCTTTTACAACAATTACTTTTTTACTATAACTGCCTTAAAATATTCCTCATTTCGTGAGAGGTTTTTGTTTAGATAAAATATAAATACATGAAAGACGTGACTCAGGATCTCAGGACTAATTTGTCCCTTACATTTAAGTTCCTCTCTGGGACGTTTTTTTTTCTTCCGGTAGCCCTTCTATTCTTGGCTTTTTTCAGTTTTAGTAAAACTGCAAAGGGTTTTGAACAAAATATCAATTATTTCCTTTTTTTCCCCCAATTATTTCAATTATTTTCAAATATCCTACAAGCAATAGCCCCACGCAGTCCTTCATTCGATTTTAAACTTGGATTAAAACTGAGATGAAAGAAGATGCAAAGAATATTAAATCTAAACCTTTAAATAAGTTTGAAGGTTTAGTAGTAAATAAAACTATGAGAAAACTTGAATGAAAATGTTTTAAGGTAAGTATGAACTCCCAGCTCATTAGAAGAATTAAAGTGCAAGTAAACAGTAAAAACTGTTTCTGCTACACCAGTGTGTTCATAATTAAGAAAATACTATAAAATAATATGGCAAGACACACCAATTTGCAATATCAAGCATCAAAGGGCTATTTTGTACAGCTATCCACATTTTTCTTGACGTAAAAAATTATATACAGTATATATATATATATATATATATATAAAATTAAATAATAATTACAATAAAAACGACAAAGCTGAAAATATAAAAAGGTAATTAAAATATTAATAGAAACTGCAATTGTATATGAATAACAATTAAAATTGCACTAATAAAAAGAAATGCTGTTTAGTGTATATTGTTCAGCAGAATACTGTGACTGAACAATCAGAACAAACCCTGATCCAAAAGCAAAACCACATTGGGTGGCGTAACAGTGACCTTATCAATTACAAAACCTTTACATGTAGAAATATTCTCTATTCCTTTTTTAGGAAATTCATCATCTTCTCAGGAAGTATGATATCAAACAAACAAACGTCTGCATCACGAATGAATGAGAGGCAGTCCGACACACAGGACAGGCTGTCTGAAGGAGATTTAAGTAGAAGTCTGGGGAAATTCTCCAGTTTTAAGGAAACTGTTGCCTGAAAAAACCTAATTTTCACAGGCTTATGCAACAAATTTCTCTCAGAGACCAGCCTAGGATCTGAAGAAAGGAGACACTGAGACGAGACGAGGGGTGGGGGGGAGAGGATGCCCCAGACTGGCAGGAAACCGGTGACGTACAGGCACAAACACAGCAATCCCCAAAACACACCAAATCATTCAGATCATATCTAAGTTGCTGTCTACAGCCTCTAAGACACACATACACACAGATTCATCTTTTAACAGTCACCTTTATTACCGTGTTAACACCTGCTTACATAAAAAAGTTTTGTATTATTACGAAACCATAGAAAAAGAACAGAGCAAAACAATAACTTAAAAAGACTTACAGAATACTCATCAGTATTAGACAGATGGTCAACAGTACATTCATTTTTAACTATTAACCTAAATAAACTTCCTGTGTTCAGCTGACAAATGACTCCCATTAGCTCGGCGGTCATGCGTACTCTCCAATACAAGCAAAAGCATGTTCAAACTAAGGGCACGGTGTACAAAGGTGATGAAGAAGGATTTTTTTTTTCTCGTGTGGATGGGTTGCAAGTGTGTTTTACTGGGCCCTTCTGGACATCAGCATCTCTCTGATGTTGTCCTCTGCATCTTTAACGCTGCGCTCCAGGTACGTCTTCTTTTGCTGTGGAGAAAACAAAAAAAAAAAGACAAAAACAGGTTGGTTATGACTTTAAGTTCGGAAACATCAGAAGGCTTTTTCTGTCTGATCACACCCTTTTACTCCCCAAACTGCGTGACAGCTGTTAAAATTCTTTGTGATAAGATAAGAGGATGATCTTTTTTTGGCGCGTATTCAAAGACAGTCTTAACATGAATTAAAGTTTGTTTGCTCGGGTTGAGTGCAGTTTAAAGCTTTCTGAACTTCTAAATACGAAAAAAAACATTCATTTTTCCGTGAGATCATTTCATTTGTTAAAGCAGTATTTGCACGCTAGAAAAAGTTTCAATGGATTATTACGCAACACGTGCCAGGAAGTTTAATCACTAACACCTGGTTAGTGGCCGAGATACTGTATATAGCTACAGGCCTCTACCTGCACCGACACACACAGAGTCAGAAAACCTTTGCCCCAGGCGATGTGGCACCATCTCATACACATGATAAATACAAATAAAAAAAAAAACAATTTTGACATAACACAAATGTCACATTACGAACCCATTTATTATTCCTTATTCTATAGTCTTTTTCTTGGATTATTATACCTTACATCACAATTTCAAGGTCTTTGAGACATCGCAAAAGAACCAAAAGTGTGCTGGATTGTCCTTCTGTGTGGTTGTAGGTTGAAACTTGTGGCTTGTGGGCTGACCTCTCTGTAATGATTAAAGTATAGGCATGTGTTTACATCTGTAACCAAGCATTACTGCACATTAGCTCACTGCTGTCTGGGAACCCCACCCTTCCTCCATCCCCCCTCAGTTACACAGGACTAGCTCGATTCTCAAAAACCAAGTGATATGACGATAACTTGAAAAGTGAAAGGACGAAAATCACAACTAGCAGCTAACTTCTGGGTTTAGGTGATTCTACATGACCCACTTAACGCAATGCAGTATCTTTCTTCTTCACATGAAATTCCCAATGTTGTTGATTCCTAATAGCTGGAACTTACCTCTAAAAACTCACAGACAGAGGCCACTCCCACAATAGTTGATTGACAGCAGCGTGTCACACAGACTGAACTGGTGTCTTACCTCAGACCCACTCTGAGTGAGCCGTCATAACCATGCATATTAACTGTGTTTGACATAATATCAGCGCAACCTATGCCGTGGCATACCGATGCCGATATATTTCCTTTTATTAAGTCTCTTCTGTGCATTTTTTACACATTTGGTTAGTTTTTAACAAGCACCTATTTGTTAGAATTTAATAAACAATAAAGGCTTTTTACAGTACTTTGAAGCTTTAAAAATAACTATAAATAAACTGTAAATCGGCACATTTTCCACCGGAAAGATGCAGTGTTAACCCAAACATTTTATTTTAAGGTTTATCATTTGTAGAGGAAAGCAAAAGAGTTGTAAAAACATATTATACATTAATGAATGTTGACCTTTAAACATCCTGTTCCTTTATTACTTCAATAGCTGCTATATTTAATCAGAAACACAGCCTAAATGTTATTTGTTGATTTTTTTTATTTAATTAGAAGTAGGCCAACAGTGCCCCCTACTATATTAGAACTCCTCACTGAGTGGGTATTAGGACCTGTGGGAGTCAGCTGCTGCATGTGCTATTACTGCTTACTCTCACACACACTGAACGCGTCATTCTCAATCTGTACTGTTCTTACCGTGGTCAGTCTATCTATAAGTGCGTCATTAGTTTTGCACAAGTCGCAACACTCCCGTCCTGAAAATATTGCAACATGGATTCACACTGACCAACAGAAAGTTGCTCGGTTTGAAAGTGACTTTAGTGTGAGATGCTTGTTCAAAATTTGGATTAAACTGTGCAATTGACAGAGTCTGGTGGCTTAATAATAAAAAAAGAGAAGAACAAAATCCTTGTCTACCTGGTTTTGATCGCATTGTCTTGTTTTCCTAGTAACCGGCACACATGTTGATTAATGCAAGAAAACAGAGGTATTTGGTTGCGTGTTTATTCATGCAAACATATTTTCCATTCACAAATCAGCAAAAGGATGCAAAATGAGACAAATTTCCGAAGTCTATCCTATAAAAAGCAACAACCAATTGTTCATCGAAAAGAATGTTTATTTTTGGAACCTTGTCTGGCCCGTTTACGCACAAAGCTGATCGTGTATTCTTGGAATTTTGCGTTTGTAGATGCAGATGATAGCGGTTATCAACTTGCTTGCTTGTTTTTAATAAGAGGGTGAGGTCTGATGGCTTTTTCACACCATGGCATCTGCTTTTCGATAAGTCTGCATCGCATAAAGAGGAGGGAATTTTCTGAGCAAGCATGATAACAGATACGACAACAATTGATATCAGTTTGCCCATGCCTCCCCACGGAAAAAAAAACAGGTACTCATAGGTCACAGTGCTTAGAAAGGCAGAGAAAAGGTCATGGAAATATTTTAGAGGGCAGAAAATTGCACAGGTGGGAAAACAATGGCCAACAGGGGTGCACAGAATGAACTACTAACATTCAAATGTTTAGGGTGAAAAAGCCGTATTTACTGCTCAAAAATACAGTAAAACTTGTAATGATTTGTAAAGAAGCCCGTTTGTGTTGACTGCTATTATAACCGTGTTTAGGCAAGCTGAAACTAGCTGTTAAGCGTAGGGAACAGAAACGATCGTAACTAAGCGGCATTTGCCTCCTACGCGGCTTGAGGGTAAAACAATCAATCTTTTGACTCCATGAATGTCCTGCTTGGTATAGTGTGCGAGTCTTTCACAATTTTGGTCATCTCCACTAAGCTCTAGATAGAACCATTTAAATGCAGATCCTTTTTATAATTCTGTCAAAGAAAGTTACACTAAGTGTACTTTACGCTTAGTACTCTACGTTATTTTAACATCTATTGGTAACAAAACTGTAAATGCTTTTAAATCACATTTTCTAAAAATGTTACTGTAAAATACTGTTACATTCATGTTTGCTAATGTTAATTGCATTATTTGTGTATAGATGGTATGTATGTTGTGTTTGTTGGTATGTCGCTGCTATTTATACAGAAGTACTGATCATGTGTTATGGACCGGTCCATTCTGCTTGCATCTGAATTATTATGGTCAGTACAGTTTTAAGGCACAAAGAAGATTTTAGCATAGTTTGAGGATAATATAAGTATAATATAATACAATGTTGTATAAATATATACATATTATCATCAAGAACGAATAAATAAAACCCTAAATGGTCACTCAAAAAGATCAATCAACACACCAAGTTCAGGACTAAACCGGTTATCATCAAAGGTATGGGCCCAGCAGTTAATGGGGGATTCCCCTTTGCCCAAACACGTTGTGTTATGGAAACACTATTCTCCAAGCGGATAATGATACCTCAGAAGACTGACCTTCCCAGAACAATGCGGAAGAAGGCACAAAGAGAGGTCTTGTGGCTCTCTCTTCTGCGCTTCGCTGTGAATCGGGCTGCAGAAGCCTTCATTGTTGTGGCCTGAATGGATCCTCTCATGGGAATGAGGGCCGCCCATAGTGACTTCTGTCAGAGCACAGATGACAGGGCAGATAGTCTGCACAGACACCGCCATAAAAGAGCCCTTTGTTGTTGCCGGCTCCGCTATGAGAGGCCGAGGTGACACTTCTGAAAAGCGCTGACCTGCCGCAAAGGCTGACAGAACGAAGAAGAGTTGCAGATCTTCATGTGTCAGTTGCTTGCTTCCCATTTTTTTGGGAACTGAAATGCTCTAAAACGGCAGCTTGGTCAGACTAACTTTGCTCGAGAAAACAATGTAACGTCAAAGGAAGTAGGGTGGGCACAGGCACACCAGTAAAAAGGCTGCTTTTTAAAAAAATACATTTCAAATAAATGCTGTTTTATATTCAAAGAAGACCGTTAACTGCAAAGATTATAACTTATGTTGCAAAAAAATTGTATTTCGTTGTTTTACATGTAGTTTGTAACTAAGATCATGATTCTGACTGTACGTTTCTGCCATTGTCAGCACTAATAACTCCTAAATGCAATGTAGAAACTTCATATTTTTTGTAAAGTTGCTTTGCAATGGCATAAATGATAAACTTAAACACTAAAAATAAACGTTTATTGAGCAGCAAAACACCTACATCTTAAATATATAATAAATAAATGTACTACATAAAATATGAAATAATGCAAATGTTTTTAGCATTGATAACAATTACACTTATAGGCATATGACACTTAAGACTGGAATAATTGCTGCAGAAAACTCTGGTTTGCCCTCACAGTAATAAATTAAATATTAAAATACTAAAAAAGTTGGTTTAAATTTCTTTCTCTTCGGCCAGCCAAATTTTGCACTGAAGAAATGTTTTATACAATTATTTAATCTCATATTTATTTTATTTGCATACTGTCCAATATGTCATCTTCCAAATTCTTTGAGCATGCACTGACAAGCACTCTTAATAAGAAAGTATCATTCTGAGTCACTGCAAAGATCAAGGGTACAAAGTCAAATGAGGGGAAGCACAGCAGGTGTGAGGAGACCCACCTTAAAGAAGATGTGGGCATGAAAAGGCCATGTAAGGACATTTGTCCTATGCACTGACACCCAAGCCATGCAACTAAATCTGCAGTATCTCCCTCCTGCTGCCTCTAGAGTATTAATAACAAACTTCTCCCATCTTTCACTGCAAATGCAGCAAACAATACCCTGGTGAGACTCAGAGAATGGGGCTGACAGATCCATAACAGCCCTGTCAACAGGTTTTCTCAAAAGCTTCACAACAGACCCTCCCCCCGCTGCGGGCACGCAGCCCACCTGCATCGTGGGCCAATTATGAGCTCACAACGGAACCAGCAGTGGGGTTATTGTCACCCCAGGAGTCATCAGACATGTATGGGGATCACGAGGGTGGTGAGTAGGCCAAGGCGACGCTCAGATGCTGATGACATGGTGTTACCTCATAACGTATTGCTTTGCGCCTGGGTTGAGCGAATACAGGGGCCAAAGGATCCACGAGTTCATTCGCTCCCTGTGGTCTAAATGCGGTCCCAGTATGTACTAGGCGGGAAATGGCAGCTATGCGGTTTGACTGTACACAGGCGTTAAAAAAGCAAGGAGGCTTCTGAAACATTCGTGTGACTCAGGGGTTGTCTTTCAAAAGCTAACAATCAACATCATTATATCGGTGCCCTTAAAAGCCAATTCGCACTGCACCGGCAGACGCCAGCAAATGGCAACAGACACGTTTTTCTGGTTTTGTTTGATCAGTGTATTACTCTTCCTGGCATCTGTTGCCTTTGGTTGGCACTTGTTTTTGCCAACTGAACATGTTAAACCGGCATTTGTCGGGTCTTGGAATAGAGTGACGTACTATATTCGGTCGGCTACCAACGCAGTGTGAATATGCCTTAAAAACTGCGGCAGGGTAAACAAAAACTTTTTTAGGATTTTAATTTTTTTTAAATGAAAGACTGAATTAAATATAAGCAATTGTGTCTCTTTACAAGATTTGGATTCAAATAGATTCAATATAAAAGACTTGATTCAGATTCCTTTTTTTGTATGAGATTAAATTCATTAAGTCTTATGGGTTTAGAACAAAATGAGGGCGAGTAAATGATGACACAATTGTAATTGTTGGGTGAACTATCGCTTTAAAGAAAAAAGTTCGTAAGAATGTTTCTTCTCTAAATTTATGGTAGTTGTCTCACAGATCAACTTAATAGTAATTAACATCCCTAGTAGTAATATAATATTACATGTGGCTTATGTTATGGCAGATTCACATGGGGCATTGGAGTCGATGTTTGACAGAGTGCGGCCAATCACGTTACTTTTCAGGTGCTGCATTAAAGCAATTGGCTAGTGTTTGCTAACTTCTGCCACAAGCAATGCCAGTGGTGTAACTCAACAGATCCACATTTCAATTTAGCAACGTATGAAGAAACTACTGTAAATGAGATGTGTTAATGCTCCATTACGTTGTAATTCTAATTATTTAAAATGCAATAAATTAAACATCTTACTTTTCAATAATTTTATGACACTTTAATTTTCCTTTATTTCCTTTATTTTTAAGAATTAAGAAAAAAAAATTAGAACATTATTTAAAGAGCCCACGGTTTGGTTTGTATCACGGTTTTCTGCCCACGGTAACGGTTCGGTTTCGATACATCAATATTACTGTACAGTACTGTATGTCAGCTCTAACATAGCAGGAGGTCATTTGCCCTTTCTTTAATCAAGGTACAGAGATGATATTAAAATGTAAAAAAGGTACAGATTAAGTCAAAACACAACATTTATTTCTCAAGGGCAAAAAAACGGAATAAAGAAAAAAGAATAAAGTTAAATATAAGCATGAACATTATTCAAATAAATATTGACAGCAACAAGAAAATACTTAAGTTTTCTAAATACACCATCAGAACAAACAACAATAATAACAAAATATATCACTAAGTGGTGGACAATCGTCCATTTCAATAATTGGTGAGGTAGCATCACAATGTGCCATATCAAACAGATAAGAGAACACTTTAAACTTACCGTAAACGTTTACCATACCACTGGGTTAAATAAACCATCTAATCTTAACACTTTAAACTACTTAACATAGTTTGTTTCATTACTATTAAATAATCTCAAATGTAAACACACAAATTGTGTGACGCACACACTTCAGGAATGCCTTCAGGTAATTTAAAATGTAAACATAAACAGGTGAGGCTCGTCTCCAGTCTATTTCAGCTTCACTCTTACTCGCGTCGTAAAGTTCTGGAATAATTTTGCAACCTATTTAACCTGAGACAGAAACAGAATTGATTTGTTGGCTTCAGGTTTTTTTAGTCGTTCGTTCATCACGTGACAGCCCCATAAGCTTAACCAATGCAGCCTGAGCCGTGCGCAACTGAACTAATCACTCCCACGAGACGATTAGTTTTTCCGGAGTCACATTGAGTGACATTAAAGATTCGTTCAAAATGAACGAATTGTACAAGAACGACCCATCACAAGTCTTGACAAGTTCCGACCATCGCCTGATTGTCTATGCACTTAATACACAGAACATTTCCATTTTAATTAAAATGAAAGTTTTATGCCTCAAAAAGGCTACCGAAATATCGGTTCACGTGGGTGTACCGAACCGAACAGGGTGAACCGAACGGTTCGGAAATTACCGAAAGAACATTATTTTGTGTATTTGGTGTAATGCAATGGGGTTTAACGTAAAAAAAACATTATTTTCCACATACTAAACATTATTGTCCACTCCTCTATGCTCCGCCTTCCATAAATGCGTTGAACACACTCTTGATATTTGTGTTGAACTGTTCTGTTCACAACTTAACCACTGATTTCTTGCTATGTCCTCTTTTGGAAGCACGAAGAAAGTAGTTTCACTTTCACAATGAAACACTGCGTCTCCAGAACATGGCGCCGACAGCAACACAACAGCGAGAATAATAGCTCCGCCTTCTTTCTTTGTGTGAACATTTGGGTGGTGTTATAAAAAACAAAAAATATATATAGAGATGTGGGGCGTTTTTAAAAGAGGCATTTAGGGGGTGTAGAAAAGTCTTCTCTTTGGTTTTAAGAATTTAGTCTTTGCAACTTTAGGGATGAAATCATATGGCCCCTTTAAAAATAAAATATTCTTACATTATTTTTCAAGTTAGAAAAAAAATTGCAGTTAAGAAAAAATCCAGATTCTTGTCACTATGGGATACGTGACGGTCTCAGTGCAATAAAACAAGCTGTCATCAGGTTTGACGAGGCGCTTCTTACGATAGGGTTGGGCTGCACCACCAGGGAAGCCCTGGGCCTTGTTCCAGAAGACACCAGCCCTGCATTTATTTAGGATGATGTCGCAGCCGATCCTGGAATTACACCCAAACTGCCCAGCGCACCACAGCCAAAGACAGACAGGCCCAGACACGATGCAGAACACACACACGCAGCTCAGAAATACTGTATACGAGTGTATGCCCATGATCACACAGCACTCATTCACACTTCAGGTACACTTCCTCTCAGTTCATTTGCCTTTAAAAAAAAATGTACAGCTCCAGCAAACTATGTGAACATCTGTAAGTGAAGCAACGGATTCCCATATGCAAAATTGGGAAGTAGTTAAATAATTGAGTCGTAAGTAAACATATTTACCTTGACATCTTGGATAAACAAGGAAATGCTCTCTGACATCCTACATGTGCAGCGTCACTTAAAGCAAATAACATTTTTGAACAGGCTAAGACTAAATTCTAATAATTGTTTGATTAATAAAACAAAATGATAAAAATGTGGAAAAACCCCCATGTCCAAATACACTTGCTTTCATAGTATACTATATGGCAAATCAGTATGTTGCAATTGTTTGAAAGGTTCAAATGCAGAAGTTCAGATAATATTTATTTACCTATTCATTTGAAAACAAAAAACAACTCTTTTGTAACCAAAGTCTTTACAGTCACCTTTAACTGAACATGAATTTAGTGCTTTTATTTAGTGCAAATATTATTTTCTTTAAATGAAATCGTATTGAGCCCAAACATTTAAATGCTAGTGCATATATTTGTACATAGCTATTAAATCTTCACTTTAAATTGGATTGTAATTTAAAACTTTTTTATAAAATGTTTAACTACAAAATCAATTTAAAATCCCCATTCCTACTTAAAAAAAAAACAAATTAAAACAAGTACTGTATATAAGAAAAGAAAGATGGAAAGAAACAATACCAGCACAAAAAAGTGTTTTGATCTACATTTCCAACACAGCTGGAGAGAGATGAAGCAATGATTTTGCATGACACATCAGACCCAGACAGATGAAAAGCGAGCTAGACTACTGTACCTCACCGACTAAATGTCTTACTTCATCACTTTATACACGCATATCAAGGACCCGTGACACAATTAATCTGCACTGATATCACATTCTGCTTAGATATGATCCATGTACCTTTGACACAAGGTAAGACGACGGTAAAAGATGTGTGAATTTTACAGTACATCCAGACATTTGTGGACTTACTGAACGTTCATGTAGTCTGATATGAAATTGGATCATTCTTAAAGCATCTCTTAACCAACATTGTGCATTGTATAAAATGAACTGTATTTTTAGAACATTGATTCAAATCATAAGGAAATAAATACTTCCTCTCATCCTTCTCATGAAATCTTCCAAACTTGCATAGTCATATTGAATAGAAGCCGGTCTCTTGCTGTGACACCGCTATGACAGGCTGAACTGAAAGTTTCTTTAAAACTTTGTTCCTGACTGTTTTGAGTAAGAAAGTGCAAATATGGGGAACTTTACAACAAAAGCCTGCTGCGTCCCACTGATGTCAAGCAAGTTAAAAATAACTTCACAAATATGAAAGCTGTTTGACACGGAACGCCTCTGATCAGACCTCCCATGATGCTACAGGTGGTCACGCATGCACCTGAATTTCAGACAAACACCTGAACAGCTGCCTTTTCACTCTGTCTTTGACGCCGGTTAGACGCATGTGAACTGTCTGAACGCTTTTGTTCACTTAGCGACTGATGTGGTCACAAGCTCAAAGCTCAAGATCTGCTTCATCTGCTGCATAACAGTGTGCTAGTGTTTCAATGAGGATCTGAAATAAATCCCCATTAAGCACCAAATATGGTCAATTTTATATTTAGTTGGTAATTTTGCAAGCACCAGCAGGTCATAATTGAATTACCGACTGGATACTTAATATGCATTTGAACAACGACCACAGGACAAAGTGTTACACGGGGCACTAAGTGCTTGTGCTGTTTCATGTGAGAGATGCTTTCTTCAGCTTGCAATTATGTTTTACTATTATACTATGTATTATGTACTATGTATATTTGTTAACACTTTAAAATAAGCAACACTTGTTAACTGTTTTCCCCTCAACAAATTCTTATTTTGCTGCTTATTTTTTTTAAAAACTCTGTGTTCATCTGAAAGTCATATACACCTAGGATGGCTTTTGGGGTGAGTAAAATATGGGAACATTTTCATTTTGGGGTGAACTATTCCTTTAACGGGATTATAAAAGACTTACAGTAAATAATAAAAGAAAAGCTCTTTAAAAACTGAAATTTGGTTACAGTATTATTTATAAAATAAAAAAAAGAATGATCTACAGCCACCTTGGACTACAAAACAAAAAAGAGCAGCTCATTTGAATTGGAGGCTGGTGATCCTAGAAAACCCGTGACAACATCTACGATACGTTGACCAACACAAGGAAAAAATGTGCCACTGAATGAACTGCACCAGTCATTTTCATAGAAACCCACATGTCGATGATGATGATGATGGCATCTGACATCACAATTTCCCACAATGAGTTCTTGGTAAGTCAAATCAAGAATGAATACGTCAGTCCTTTCACAATTTTTTTTCCAGACCACCTACAAACTTTCAGTGCAGCTTTCTCAGACAACCTCAAGTGGATAACCTCACAAAATCTTCAGTATTTTACAAAAACAGACCTGGGGGGGGGTTGGCTTGGGTGTACATTGTTCACAAATAAGGACTTCATGCCAAATAAAGCAAATGTCCAGGCGAAAGGATGACAGCACTAATAATATAACATGCAGCATGTGAATGTTTATGAGAAGATAAGTATATCATGAGGGTTATGTAGCTCATGTGGTTTTACCATAGTGATGGGAACGCTGTCATGTACGCCTATCATTTTAACCACACATACCTCCCCCCTGAACCCGTCATGGAGCTAAAACTAGACTGGGGGCTTCTATCCCACGAACACAGAGTGTGACATTCTGAGTGCACTTGCAAAACAGTGGTAGAAGTACGCAAACACACCTCAGGGGGAAAAAATAACCGCAAGAATTTGACTTTGTAAAGAAACAGAAGTTAAGCATTCCTCCTGTGTAAACACTTTAAGCCACATACATAAAATAGAAATCCTCTCTGCATTAAAATACTACCTATATGCATACGAAATGTGGTCCAGTCATTAATAAAACTACATTTCAACAATGCTTTCTGACACTTTTTTTCTCATTCACGAAGAGGAAAAACAATAGACATAATCTGGCTACAAATACAAGATTTAAGTTGATGATACAACGGGCAAGTTTTCAAACCAGGTAAGACACAGTGCCCAAGACCAATCTAAATGATCCATATAGAAATTTGTTACCCATTCTCAGTGCCCAAGTAACGTTGCTCAAAAAGTATCACCAGCCATAGGTTCTGTTTACAGCTGGTATTAAGATCTGTCTAAATGATTTGATCACAAGAGGCCAACCTAAATGCATTACATAACATGCACTTTAAACAAATCTCCTCTGATCACTTGCGATTGAATTTTTTACACAGTAAGTGCAAATATCACTGTCACAAAATAAATGCATGCAGATAACGTTGGGGTTTAAAGTATCTTATCCCAACTATCTGATCATAAATGCAGCAAAAACAGTACTATTGTGAAATATTACACAACTTAAATTTAACAGTTTATGCAATCACTCCAGCTTTTAGTGTTTTAGTGTCGTGATGCTTCAGAAATAATTTTAATATGCTAATTGGTGTTCAAGAAACATTTCTTATATATATTCCGTGTTGAAAATAGTTGTGCTGCTTAATATTTTTTGTGTAAACAGAGATACATTTAGTCTAAAATAGAAATCATTCATAATGTTATAGATGCCTTTATTGTTACTTTTACTCAATTTAACTTATCATTGCATTTAAAGCAATTTTAATTGCATTTTCCTAAAAAAATCCTTATTGACCCAAAACTTTTAACACGTCGTGTGAAGCACAAAATTAAAATAACAGTAATAATACTAATATATTTAAATGAAAACAGAGTCTGCAACATATTTTAATATCATTTTTTTTGCTATATATGAATTTTAGCATTGCCATTTTTAAACGTGATGATTGAAATGGACTTATTTACAAAAACAAATAACATAAAACTTCAGATATAAACTACTTTTTAGTTTCTTTATGTCAACCCAAAGAGAATTAGAGGTGTTGCTGCATATAGCTTACTAAAGCTGTTCTGTACAATTCTGTATCAGTTTTATTTTTATATATCTCATATTTGTCAAGATGATTAGTTAATTGACAGATGAGTAGGCAATTACATATTAGCGTGTACAGTCATGCAATAAAAGTACAGAAATGTGGGTTTAGCGACTGGATTGCAAAATGCTTTGAACTTTGTTTACACCTGAACACTAGTGTTTGGATCTTAACAGATGGATGTTAATACCAGATGTAAACGTAATCAGAATTAACTGCACTGAGGTGTATGACAGTGTGTAACTGACATTTTTTTATGCCCCTACCTCAAGCTCCTTGATCTTCTCATCCGCCGTCTTCTGCTTTTCCAAAAGCTGATTTGCAATCTCATCTTTTGACTGTAAAACGAACCTGGAAAAAAGTGAGAAGAAGGTCAAAACTAATAACGGAGTAGAAAATTCTCATTCAGGGCAGACTTTACACCAAAGAAAATTGTACACACATGCGTCCCGCTCCCTCAAACATGCGGGTGCTGTTAGGTAGTGACGTGATCTCTGCGTGCGTGAGGTTAGAGTGCTTCTTTATGCGGCTCAGCTGTTCGATCTGCAGGTCAGCCAGCTTCGCCTTTTGCTGGGTGTCAATCATTTTAGCCTGCAGCTCTGCAAAGGCCTGTGGAATACAGAGGTTTGAGTTAAATTTTAAATTTAGAGATTTTTTTTTTAATTTGAGATTTTAAATGCCATATCATCAACATTTCTCATGCCTTTAAACACATGTTTGTATTGGATATGAATGAGAACGTTTTTAAAGAGAAAGCCTGAGGTATAAACCAGAGAAAGGGAATTTAAAAAACTGCCTTAGCTACTTATTTAAAGTTGGTCAGCAGGCTGGTTTCAGAGGGGTTTTGGCCACTTTCCAGCTGGCCAGGCTGGTCTTAGCTGGTTTAGGCTGGGAGACCAGCTGGAGTGATCAGCTAAAACCAGCCTAGCCATGCTGGAAGACCAGCTACATCCAGCCTACACCAGACCAGCCAAGGCTGGTTTTAACTGTTTTTCTGCTCATAAACTATATGGACAAAAATGCAGCAATGACAAAAACTTTACACTACTCTTTCTATTTTTTTTTTTTTCAATCTATAGTGGTAACCATAGATTGCATCAAACATTACAAATAACCAGCAACAAAGTTAACGTCAAATAAACAATTACACAAAATGAGACATTTAATGTATGTAAGCATATTAATGTATTATATGTAACAGCAGTACGGTAGTAAAAGGTCTTTGCAGTAGTAAAAGTGTAATGTCTGTGATATTTTGACTTTAAAACAATAAATAAAAAGAACAGGTTTCTAATGCACCGAGGTCGCATGTCGGTAAATCACTTTGCTTTTAGCGTTTTACACCATAATTCGAATCTAGCTGAGCTTAAATAGCCCTTCGCTTGATAAATATATAATGGCGAAGCGATAAACCCGTTCTGCGTCTTTGAATAAATCTGTAAACCCCTTTTTACCTTCTTTAACTCGAGGTCTACGGGAGCCGCCATGACGGTGAGAGTAGAAAGAGTCACTGCGCATGCGCGAGCTTGTCGCGAACCCTAGTGAGCACCCTGCCTAGACAGCATTTTCGGTTTCGAATACACAGCTGGTTCGCAAAGATTCTCTCTACATAGGCAAGCACGGTACGTTTATACACACAGACTCGGTCTCAAGGTATGGCACAATACACGAGTGACAAGAAGGGCTATTAAACGTGTGTAAAACTAGTGTACATGTGGAATGCTGTTATTGTGGCGATGATACAAATGTTTCAAAAGCGTATGATTTGTGCTGCCCTTTCTATTTTTACAGTCAATTTTGCACTACATTCGGAATGTTTCACCTCAATGAGGCATTGCTTAAGAATTATCAACATGTATACAAATGTAACAACATGCCATTTTTATATCCATACTTACCCTAGTGACCTCTCAAACGTTTAAACCTTGAAAAATATTCCACCAGACTTTTTTTTATTTTTCTTATTAAAATAAGCACCGAAAACAAGATCGCAGAAGTCAAAATGTTTATTACACAATTGTTTATTAAAGTAAAACAGTTGAAAATATTTGGTTATCATTGCTTACAATTAGTTAATGAAATCATGCTATTTTATACTATTCACATACAGTAGCACTTAAAATACTTTGACAAACAGATTCCATTTTTTATTTCACTTAATTTAAGCTACACTTTCTCAGTAGACCTACAAAGCCCAGCGTCTGACATTCCTCCACAGTACGTGATTTACTCGATTGCATTTTTAGAGCTCCGCAAATCTGTTTATTTCACAGTTTAGCTAAAATATTATTATACCTTTACTAGGGGTCTTCCGTATGCGATTGCAAAGTCTGTCATGCAACTTCAGTCCTATTAGAACGTCGCTTGATTTTATCTATCAATAATAAATATCTATACAATAAAAACACATATACAAAACTTACAGTGCATTCAGTACACAAAATTGTTACATATCAAAATAAATAACCAATACATTATAAATAAATAATTACAAGTGCTTTGCGGGGTTTCCGACAGTACTGTAGACGGGAGAAACCAGAAACACCCTTTTTAGAATAAATAAATAAGCAACGAACAAAAAAGCAACTTGATTAAAGTTGCCTTACATTCATCCGGTTCGGTCCTCTCTGTATGATCTCCACAAAGAGAATAGGTTGAAAAGGACATTGTACTGCACATGGAAACAGCGTTCAAAACATCCTTTATGCCAGTATAGACAGCCGCCATGACTGCAGGACATCAGGGGCGTAGGATCGATTTAATCGGGGGGTAAGGATTTTTGCAAAGTAATGATCTAGAAATTGTGCCCCTGCTTACTCCTCAGTCCTCAATGCCTTTTGGGTTTCTTCTTCCTGTAAAACAATAATAAATATAATATTACATTCATTTTAATACTTAAACTTAACAAACAAAACCTGGTCATTCATTGAGAACTATTTACCTTTCCTCCCTTATCACTTCTGCACTGACGTTGCCTCGAGTTTGACCTTTTCTTCACTTTCTACATCAGCGTCATCTTTTTTGTGGTACCTGTAAGAAAGACATGCTGAATATCGAAGGAATTTTGTAAATGGTTTAATATGATGCTGATTGACGGTAACCTACCTTAGCGCCAGCAGAATAGCGATGATTGCGAGACACATGAGGGACAGGACCACCGCTATTACCGCTAGAGCCGTGGTCCGGCTGTAACGCTGTTTCTCTTTACTGACCGGTAACGTGAATATATGGCATCTCTCTCCTGAGTATCCTGTTGTACATCTGTAAGAAACACCAGCCAAAAGATTAAATAGATTAAAAACTAATTCAAAATTAGTGCACAACCGGAGAATCATATCGAAATGAATTCATTTAGATTAAACTTTAATAATATTGCTTTACTTCTTTGTGCGAATTAAATTTTGTGCTATACTATTCAAACTGTAATATTCCTAATATTGGGGGCCTTTATATGATTAACTGCTCGGTTTCCTCACTTGTCGCAAGCCGCTTTTGATACAAAGATTCATAAAATGAATGGTTACGCCTAAAAAAAAACGAGATGAAACTCACACACAAGAATGAGAGTTCAACTCCTTCAGATGCTGACACACTCCATGAATGCAGAAATCTTTGTATTCCTCCAGGCAGGGGTCCTTCTTTCTTCCCTTGCCTTTTCCTTTGCCCTTCCTTTTTCCCTTTTTTGTCTTCTTCACTGTAGTGGGAATGGCCGACGGATGTTTGGTTTTGGTGGAATATGCCACTGTTGAGCAAGAAAGAGCGGTGATGTCAGTCTGTGATGATCTAATATCGTATAATAGTCTAACACACTCAGTTCATATATTAACATGTTCGCTAGCATTTCCTGTCGAAGTTTACAACACTTAATTTTAGTATTTTTAATAATATTAAAAAATGGTTTAATGCAAGTAGTCATTCCATAGTGTGATTTCAAAATGTGCTTTTTAAAAATTATAATAATTTGATTAAAAAAAAAAAATATATATA
>JAUYWG010000022.1:4003096-4027367 GCA_034779775.1 Enteromius afrohamiltoni | reverse complement strand
TAGCCCATTTCCTGCACACGCCTGTACACAGTGGCTCTGGATGTTTCTACTCCAGACTCAGTCCACTGCTTCCACAGATCCCCCAAGGTCTGGAATCGGCAGTCTTACCGATGATTGTGGTTTTGAGTAAAAAACCAGGCTGGGAGTTTTTAAAAGCCTCAGGAATCTTTTGCAGGTGTTTAGAGTTAATTAGTTGGTTCAGATGATTAGGTTAATACGTTAAGTGTTTCATGATCCTTAAGAAATCATAATATGTTGATTTGGTGCTCAGGAAACATTTCACATTTCTTTCAATATTTACTACTAATATTATTTGTATTTATTTATTATTAAACAGTTATGTTGCTTTATTTTGTCGAGCGAACCAAAGATACATTTTTTAAGATTCTTCGATGAATAAAAAGTTCAGAACTATTTCTTTGAAACATTATGTTTTGGATCTATAGGTCTATCATGTCCTTTATGAAAATATGCAGACACCAAACTTTTGAATGGTATTACACATGTATACATTTAAGCATTCATGTTATTTTAATAAATAATTGACATGAAATATTAATTTGAGTTAATTATTCAATAATGTGGGAAAGTTTTACAAACATTTATGAAACCATATTCACCCCATCTTTCTGTTCTTGTCAGTTTCAATGCACCATCACAAACCCCTTTTGCATCTGAGTGTGTATTCAAGACTTCTTTATCCCTCTGATGCTGACCTTTGTCCTCATACAGGACTGCGTTCCCATGGCCTCTCCTGCATTTCTTCTCTCTCTCTTTGTAAGTATCTTATCTGCTTTTTCTACTCCTTATCAACACTGTTTTACAGATATTTTGAAGAATGTTGGTAACTACAAATTAGCTGTAGTGGAAAAAAATATATATTATGGAAGCCAGTGGGTACCAGGAACCATTTGGTATCCTTCATTCTTTAAACTATCTTATTTAATGAAAAATTTGGGGGTGATGTTAAGAGTTGCTTTTGTTTACTGGAGGCCACTAGTATGATTTTTTTTTTTTTACATACAATGATTGTCAGATGTCACGTTCAGTCTTAGGTGATCTGGAAAAGCTGCTGTAAAAATAGAGAGGGTGGGGATTCCTTGCTTTAAAGAAACTTTGATGACTCCTTCCCACTCTGCAGGACGGTGGCACAAGGGGGCGACGCTGTGCTATAGAAGCAGACCTGAAGATGAAGAAATGAGCAGCCAGCTGTGGGTGGGTTCCTTTGAAACGCTAATAAGTGACTGAGTGCTGAGCATAGGACAATCTGTCTGAACCATATCGCCAAAACGCTTAGAAAGGTTCATGAGGGTATTGGGGATTGGACAATGATGGGACTGCCTCAAAATCTGTGCATATATGTGTCAGTGTGTATGTATTTTTGTGAGGTGTGTGTTGTGTAGTACTAAAGATTTGTTTTGTGTACGAATAGTGCCTTTACAGGTATTGACAAACGACCGGGAATAAACCCGACGAAAGGACAAAAATGCCTTCTTAAGTGGGAACAATGTTACTGATATTTTACCCTCTTTTCACTCTGCCACAATGCTGTATTCCTGTGTCGTTCCAAAATAAATAACTTTTTTTTCCCCCTTTTTTAAACGTAGAGGTTTTAAATGTTCACGCTGCTTTCTTTCATGTAACGGATGAGGACCAAGGACTTTCAAGCTCAGAAAATAAATAAAACAAGCATCATAAAAAGAGACCATATGACTTGTGTAGTATATTCAAAGTCGTATGAAGACTGGTGATTGGTGAGAGGAACAATCTAATGCCAGTATCTTTCAATCTTTTGTAGCCATATCTCACAGTACATATTTTACAAGGTGACTAATACGCATGACCTCACTTATACAGATTCATCCGCCGAGTTGCCAATTTGTAAGAATGCCTTGAATGTACGGGTTGCTTGACTGGATGGAGACAGATAAGCATATAAGGGCTTTAAGATCCAAGGAGTTTGACCAAGCAGCGGTATTAAAAATTAGTCAAATAATTGCTGAAATTCTTTGGTCACCTTTTACTTTAATTGGTACCTCTTTCTGACAGCTTTTTAGTCATTTAGTCAATTCAGCATACAAACATACAGCTTCACAGACCACAGAGAAATCATGTTTGATTTAATTTACTTTTATTTAAGCAGCACAAAAACGCACTCAATCCAAAAAAAACTTCCAGCAGTTACTTATAGCATACTGCGTGGAAACAAGATCACAATATTACCACCGGCACAAGCTCTCCACGTCACATCCAATACTCTTCCTGCCGACTGTAGCACTTCTAAACATCGCTCAGGTTTGTGCTAAAGAACAGTATGTTATAATATATAGAACATTGTGTTCAGTGATGAGAGGTAAAACGTTAACTGTAGATTAAAACAGATGCTCAGTAACGGTTATTTGCCTAGTTATATAATTACTGATGCCAGTAACACCTTCGAACACTAACAAGGCGGGGAGAATGCATGGATGGATGCATGCAATACACGAGAAGTTAAGACAAATAAAGTGCCAAAACAGAAATCAAATACTGCAGATTAATTCATAATTAAGAGGTATTGGCTTTTAGCTTTTCTGTCAGTGCAATGAATGTTCTACCTTGCTTAAAAACAGTTGGCCAATACCTTTTAATGTCCAAAACGTACACCACCATAACAAAGGACCGAAAAACTCATTTAAAGTACGTACATTTTTTTTTCTCTTGCTACGTCCAGATAGCTTTGAAAAAGCTGTAGTGGTTTACATCCCTGTTTTTGAGAACTGTAAGTTTCCGAAAAACAAAAAAAAAGGAGCTTTCTATTAAAAGTGGTTGTCAAATGTAACTCACAGCACAAATTCAGAAATTAAATATGTTATTGAATAAGTTAAATTACTTTTAACAATTAAGCTTAAATGCGACTAATAAACGACAATCACTAGCTTTAATCCTGTCAGCCAGCCTGGAGTCAGTGCTCCTTAATGTAAGGAAAAAAAATACCAGGCACTCGCACAAATTTCCCACATTTGCGCATCGAAGCTGAAACAGATGAGCTAAAGGCCATCGGACTTCACCCCGTTCATGGATGAAAAGGCAAACGCTCATGAGGAAATCAGCTCGGGTTTCTGCTTTAACACATCTCTCCTTTCCTTTCTCCTTCCCAAAAAGGTGACCCACCCGAATAAATTGAAATATAGAACCAATACTAAAAGCTCTTTGATTAGGGTGACCATGCTGTCTTGGAGGGCGATGCTGCCTCATTCTCCTCTCTGTCGGCCCATGAAGCGGTGCAGCTTTTCACAGTGATCCAGCTTCATGGTCTCGGCCTTCTGCTTCAGCCGCTCATCTCGGTACAGCTGGCCTAGATTAGCTAGATCAGATTCTGAAACGAAACAACAGCTTTAATAATACAGGGGTTTATATTACGAAGTCATAACTTAATATATGAGAAGGAGTTGTACTCTGTTGCTTCTCTTTCCAGCAGCTGCTTTGTAGGTGGTCGATGTAGTCGTTCTCAATAGTCTTCTCCATCTCGTCCAGAGCCGCACCGCGGTATTCTTTCTCAAAACTCTTATCTACATAGTATGGCACACCCATGTGCTGGGTTTCTCTGGACACCACTAACCCCATGGACCTGTGAGAGGAGAGGGTCTATATCAGGTCTTTTGTTCTATGGTCGTTTTGAATCATGTACCAGGTTGACTTACGGTTTGTAGAAGAGGCTGTAGGGAGGGTTGGTTGCCATCAGCTGAGTGAATACGGATATCAGAATGAGCACCAGCACCGGCAGCAGCTGCAGGAGAGCTGTGAAGTTGTTCTAGATGAAGAGAAACAGGAAGAAGTATTGGGACGGACCCTGTTTGCAGTATAGAAGTCAGCAAGAGAATAAAGGTGAGGTCAAATTATTATTTGTTGTAATGCAATGTTTACGTGGTTTAGTTTTAAAAAAACATTTTCCGCATACTTTACATTATTGTTTCTCCTCTAAGCCTGACTTCCAAAACAGGTCGACTTGTAAAAGCTCATCGTTCTAATAAAAGTTAGGTGTGCTCTGATTGGCCGAATACCTCTAGCGTTTGGCGGAAATGTTACACCCCTTGTCATAACGTGCTGCTGCGTTAAACACCGAAACACATAACAAACAAGCATGCAGGAGGACGCCATATGATTGTAAAGCGCTAAGTATTAAAAATAATTCCAAAACAAAAAACAAGAGCTCACTTATAATATTACAATTTAGTGTCATTTATTTATTTCATTTAAACCTTAAACGTCTGTATTATTTATTTTACAAAAATATTAAACAACGGCCTTGCTGCTCAATAATATTTGAAAACCTTCTGCTAAATCAGCCAACACGAAATCATATCAAGCAGACGAGCTCAATACCACATCACATGCAATGTCCTGTGGATCAACTACAAAATATATTTAAAAAAAACATCTGGAAAATAATGATTATGATGTGCACACTCATTTATTCAAGATGTTAGGTTGTAATGTTATCATTTTTATGATTAATCTTAAGTCATAAAATTAGTTTTTCAAAACCACATGAAGCCAACTTGAATACAAAAGTAAATTTCTAAGGACAGCCCATTTCATTTCAGCTCTTAACTTATGTCCTCACCTATACGATTAAAATCTTCTCACCTGACTGTGGCTCTCCTCCACCTCTTCTTCCCGTCTCTCATATGTACGGCGTCTGCGGGGCTGGTAATAATGAGCGTAAGAAGCTCCTCGGTTGGTGTACACATGAATGTTGCCTGCATAAGGATAAGATTTGTTTGTGCTTTAAATGTTTGGCAGAAATATTTAACTTGTATTGTATTCGTTAAAGAAACAGAGAAATTTAGACCTGTAGGAAACCTGCCCCCAAAGAAGATGTTAAAGAGTTCCTCCGGAGAGATGTCAGCCTCAAAGTCTCTGCTGAAGGTGCGGTGGTGTCCATACGCGTGACGGGGCTGGGCTGAAGTAGGACTGGATGTCTCTGCGGGGCCCTGGTCCCCACACTGATCATATTGCTGCCTTTTCTCTGGGTTACTGAGCACTGCATATGCATTGCCTATAGCTGAATAGAGAAAAAGAAGATTAATTACATATACTTTATTCTAAATATAAATATAACCATTTGTGGTAAGAAGTCTCTTATGATTTGATTAAATAAATGCAGTAAAAAGAGAAATATTGCAAACTTTGACTACAATTTAAATGTTTTCTATTTTCATTTGGCAAGTACCATTACGCGATCCTTCAGAAATCATCTGATATGCCAGTTTAGTCCTAAACAAATCAATGCTGAAAATAGTTGTGCTGCTTAATATTTTTGCGGAAAAGTATTTAGTCATCATTTTAATATATCCTTTTTGAATACTGAGTATTCATTTTCATTAAAAGCAGCCCAAACGTCATCATAGTGGTCATATGAGATACCTTTGAAAGCATCGGTCGCACCAGGGGCACAGTTCTTATCCGGATGGAAGCGTAGTGCCAGCTTCCTATAGGCTTTCTTCAGCTCTTCATCACTGGCATCCTTTGGCACCCCCAGAATCTCATAGAAGTCTCTGCATCTCTTTATCCTGCACAGGTTTCGGAAGCACATAAATGAACAATGACGGAGTTCTCATTTTTGGGCGACTACCACTGTCAGTACCTGAGCACTCCTTGCCGCTGCTCCTCTGTGCACGTCTTTTTGTCATCACCGGATCCCTCTGCTCTCTCTTGCGTACTGGGCCGCTGATGTGGAGCCGGGCCGTCCTCATCAGAGGTTCTCCAGCCGGGTGGAGGAGTGAAGGTACGCTCATCTTCAGGAGGAATGCCGCCATTCTTCACAATGGCATCAATCAGTACTAATAAGAGAAATCAGAGATAGTAAGTGGATCGATTGAGTGTTATCCAAACTATGTGTGGCAGAGATTAGTGGACCTTCAGGGCACAAGCTGGGAGATGTTGGGTGTTTGGTCAAACTACCCTTGGACATCTTGCAGGATGTACACATGCTTGAAACATCAGAGCTCTGTAATAAACCTGTCTCTGATTCAGAGAACTTTGGTGAGTCTAAACGATCTCTTTTCCATAAACAAAATAATGTGTCGTCTGGAATAAAACAAACTACAAGTACTTTACGAAAACTCAAAGACAAAAGGAACCATCAACCATGCTGCACAGAAACGGTTTAAATTATTTCCGACTGTGAACCACGCCAGACAGCGTGATCTGGGATTCAAAACTCAAACCAAAGGGTATTTCAGGGCACCTTAATATCCAAAATATTACATCAAAGAGAGATCAAGTTGAACACCTGGTTATGAACTCAAACCTGGACTTTTTAGCCTTAAGTGAAACTTGGTTGTCTACCATTACACCAACACGCATGAGTGATGTTTCTAGTTATAGTTATTACGGAAAGGATAGACCATCACGAAGAGAAGAGGGAGTCATGATTTATAATGAAATTATTAAAATGTTTGCCGTTAAATGTTATATTATCCCTAAAAATTAATTTTAATGTTGTGATTTTGTATCATCCACCCTCATATGCTACTTCTTTTTATTATGTTTGGAGATTTTAACATTTTTAACAAAATCGGTCAGACAAACATAGTAAGCAAAAACTGAAATAATTCATAGCAAAACACAAATTTAACCAGTTCATAAAAGATCCAATAAGAATAACACAAACAATAAACCTCCTATTGATTTGGCATTTAGAAATAAACCTGAAAGGGTAATAAAATCATATCATCTTTTGACAGGTTTGTCCGATCATAACATGACCCTGGTTGTTACGAAATTAACAAAGAAACGTTTGAAGAATCATTTTTGTCACATTTTTAAACCAGGAATAGTAGACATCCCTAAGAGCAAAATGATCAAATGTGAAAACCAATCGGGAGGATGCATTACAAATTGGTTATTTGGACAAAAACTGTGATGAAAAAATTTTTAAAAAAAATGCACAGCATCTAAAACGTATATAAAATAGTGCATCTCTACCATGGTTATATTCAGATGTTTATCAACGAATCAAAAAGAGAGATGTTGCTTCGAAAAAGTTGTGGCTTACAAAAACACACACAGATAAATAATTAGTGATAAGAGGGGATACGTGATAAACTGCTTATTTTGAGCAATTGATTACAGAATCAGAAGAAAATGGCTCATTATAAGAGTGCATTAATAAACTTTCTAAAAGAGAGGGTATACAAAGAAAACCATTAGGGGAACTGCACATAAACAGGAGATTAAGTACTGATACTGAAATTGACAATGAATTTAATAGACATTTTATCCAGTCTGTGTTTTAAACTTATACAATTACCTCAAAATGTAATAAATGGCACACCCTCATCCTTTGTTGATGAACATAAGATACTTCAAATTATTAATCAACCGAATAACTTTAGGGCTAAGGATACTGCATTAGTAAAAAATGATATATATAGTGCTTGTTTGCTAAAGCCCTTGGTAAACCTGGTACATTTATTAATTAGAGAAAATAAATTCCATTCAAATTGGAAAACTAGTATTAGAAGCCTAATTTTCAGGGCAGGATCAGCTGATGAGGTTCAGAATTATAGACCAATTTCTAAAATTCTTTGACACTGTGAATCATGAAATTCTCCTACACAAATTACATTCATTTAACTTCTTCAATAAATTGGTTTAGATCATAATTAGAATCCCAAGATCAATGTGTTAAAATGAATAATAAGAACAAGAAAAATTAATAGGATCAGTTTTACGAAATAACGAGATGGGTCTCTCTCAAGGTCAATTTCGGGTCCGGAAAGAAGAAAATGAGAAAAATCCTCAGAAAGAAGGAAATCAGTGCTTTTATGATCAACATCAATTAAAAGGAAATTGAAACAGTTTATTTAGGTGCTATTTTAGATTTGAAATTTGATATGCACGTTAAGAAGGTGGGTAGAACAATCAGAACAAATCTGAATAGTTTTTACATGATTAGGCAATATCTCTAAAAGCAGCTAAGTTACACATGCATGCAACGGACTGCCTGGAGTCAGGTTTCTCAACTGACTATCAAACATGTTATGTTCTCTAAATACACATTTCTAAGGAGACTATCAATTTATTATTTTACCAATACTTCCAAATTTCAAAATACAATCAATCATCGTTACATATGATTTTACTGTACCTTGAACACACAACACAAAAGTGATGTTATGTTCTTTATCAGTTATGTTTTGTCAGTGCAAACGTTGACAAATGCATGTTTTATGTTGTTGCTTTTTTACAGAAGAAACAAATGCATACAAATTTGGGACCAAACGTGGGTAAACGATGAGACTTTTCATTTTGGGGTGGACTGTCACTTTAAGATTTTTTTTCTCTCCAGACTTAATCATAACAGAAACGTGTTTCACAAGAGAGACTTGTCATATATATCACATATCAGATTTTTTCAACCACTGGGAGACTCAAACCCACCGCTGACCTGAGGACAGCTTATATAACGCACAACAACCAGACGCAGCACTTTCTATTTCAGCGCACTGACCAAACACACCTGATTTGTCAATCAAACCACAACAGCTTGATACAAACCTCTGGCCCGGGTGCTCGGGTATATCTTCTGTGCCTCGTACAACAGCTGCAGGGCTTTCTCTTTGCGTCCTGAGCGCAGACACAGCTTGGCTTTCTCTATCAGCCTGTCAGACTCCTCTCTGTCCATCTCAAACCGTGACATTTTAAACAACAACCCAAACCCGCATGAAATGACGTGGCAAAGAACTAACGGAAGTAAATTAATCAAAACAAAGCGTGTTGGACTGCAAAAATGACTCGCGGGGTTGTTGACATCAAGCTAAATCTAGTGCGTTATGCTAATACAACCACAACAATTTAACTTCCGATTTTAGACATCTTCCGCTCTCCTAACGGACACCGCGACTTTATTATCCAAACAATTCATGTTTGACCTTCTAAATTAGGCTTCGTCATTGTAAAATGTGCGAGAAAGACAGAAATGCAGTACTGCTTGTATCCTCCATCGCTAAACGGAAGCGGAAGCGCATGTTGCGCTGAACTACAATCCAGCCAATTAGAAGACGACATTCCTTGCCGTAGATGGCGTGATGGCAATACCATAAAAATCCTAGCTGGCACTCGGCGCAAAAATGAGTGTTTATCGATTAACGCGTTATTTGTTGGATAAACTCGCTTTGATTGAATATCATACAATGGCGTTGCAAAATAATTTCAAATGAGCATCAAGAGTGTAATATTAAAATAACAACAACAATCCTGTGTCCACTAAATGTCGGCTGTAAGGGGATGCACACAATTTCAAGATGAGATGGCCATTGTCTGTCGTGCTCCTGTGACAAGAAATATGAAAATGCAGCTATATCAAAGAGTACCAAGAGGCGAAACTCTGAACTGATATGGGCAACAGTCTATAGATGGCGCTGGACTGACACCTGCTGAGAGTCGCTGTATGCGACAGCGCGAGAGGGCGAAACACAAGCAGCTGTACTGCGATATTCAATTGATGGAGGTTGTCAGTGAAGTGCAGAGAAGATGTGTAGCAAGGAGTGCAAGAGATAACTTGTGTAACGTATTTAACAGGATAAGAATTGATCATATATTGCGCACACACAACCTCCAGCCTAACTTACTCTACAATGAAGATAACTCTTTAGTAAATTCTTGACACTTCCATTCTACTCCTCTCTTATGTCTTACAATCTCTTTTAGTTTTTTTCTTTCTCAGGATCTTTCACTGCCACTTCCACTTTATTCTCTATTACTAGAGTTTCGTTAAATGTGCGCACTTGACAGAAATAGTATCTGTTATAACACAGGTTTTAACGTCTTATTTGATTTTTATCTATGCTACTATTTTCAGTTAAATGTGTGCACTTGAACAGAAATGACAGAAGCCTTACAATAGTCACTGGAGTTTATATATATATATAAATCTGTGTGTGTGTGTACCATTTATTTAATGTATTTCTATTTAAAAATGAAAACATTGTGAATAAATATATGACTGTGTCTGCTTCTATTAAATCAATACTAAACATCATATGTGGTACTTTCATGACCTTAAGTTTTTAATTTAATAAGGAAAATGTACAGTAGAATACACATACGGGTAAGTAAACGGTTTGCTTTCTGCTTGGCTAACGGTAAATAGTGGAGAAAATCTTTATATTTACTTTTTTCTCACATAAATCGTAATAAATGATCTCATGGTGAATCCGGTTTTTTTGGCAAGTAAGTGAATCGTTTCATTTAAAAAGTTTATTCAGAGCGCGTTTCGCAAATAATTTGATTCAAAACGCGACTTCATACCCTGTTTCGCGAATAATTTTGCGTAGGTGTCAGTTCAAAATGGCCATTTTTTTCCCTTGTAAAAAACATTGTCTTTGTTTTGTCAACTGAGAATTTAAAACCCCATTTATATGATTTGTTTTCTTTTTTGCTTCATTGAACTTCATGAAATAACAGAACAGCGAAGAAAAACATATACACATATATAAATAATACAGGTATTTTAGCAGCAGATAAGATAAGAGGTTAAATAATTATACAAAAAATAATTTCAAGTATTTCTAGCACACTGTACAACACCTACAGTGGTATGTATTATTTTTAGAGCATGAAGTTTGGGAATTATACTCTAGTAAATGAACCAACTGGAATAAAAGAATATAACATTTAGACTTTGTAACAAATCAGGACACAGGAGGCCTAAGCAGAGTCCACTTTCATCAGAGACGAGCTCAGACACTGAGTGCAGTGTGGTGTGTGCTTTTATATGTGTGGTGATGAGTCCTTAATTTGTGACAGGTGGCAGTGATCAATACTCTGGTGAGGGTGAGTGCTGGGATTGGGTGATGGTGGAGCCTGGTGTGTGTCTGTGACAACAGCAAGGTACTGGCCTCCTGAATATTTTGAGAAGGGCGAGTATCATGGGAAACAGGCAACGGTGTGGTCACTGGGAGTGCTTCTGTTCCGCATGATCACCTGCCTTTTCCTCGAGAACAGCGACATCGATCTGATGGACACTGATATCTGGTCCCAGACAGGCTTTTCTGATGGTTAGATCTTAATTTTTAACAATTTCTGATTAGACACAACTGCTTTATAAAAAAAGTCCTTGTGGATAATGCAGGAATCTTTCTCATTTTACAGCTTAGAAAGTGTAAAGTTAAAGGTAACAGTCAGAAGTCTCTCTATTTTTGCACACAGAATGCTGCCTTTTTATCTGAGGATGTCTAAAGACTGACCCGGAGAAGAGGCTTCATTTAGAGGAGATGCTCTTCCATGACTGGTTTAAGGTACTGCATCAAAGAAAAGCTAAAATCTATCTTCGTTTTTGGCTTTTTTATGTTTTAGTTTGATTATCTTAATATGGACATCAGCTAACTTTCAATACCTGCAGTAACTCATAGTCAATTCTATGATAACAAGCTGTATTTTTTGTTTAATTTGTACATGTTGTAATTGTAATTGGTAATTGTGTTTCAGGTCTCTCTGTAAATCATGGAGATTAGGGTCAGCATTGCGTCTGGCGGGCTGACATGGGTGACCCCACCATACCTCCAGTCTTAGCGTCTTGCGGGGCTGGCAGGCCTTGGTAGGGTCTGGCGCTTTGGCTTAAGGCAGCAGTTTTGGCATCTTGCGGAACTACTCGCCTAGAGATGTGTAAATCAGGGGCAGTCGTGGCCTAATGGATAGAGAGTCGGGATTATAGGTGGGGGTAGTGAATAATCAGCGTTCTCTCCACCTTCAATACCACGACTGAGGTGAGACCCTTGAGCAAGGCACCGTTCCCCCAACTGCTCCCCGGGCGCTGCAGCAATGGCTGCCCACTGCTCTGGGTGTGTGTGCGCATGGTTGATCACTTCTCACTGCTGTGTGTGTGCACTTGGATGGGTTAAATGCAGAGCACCAATTCCTAGTATGGGAAACCATACCTGGCCACTTGTCACATCCTCTTCCTGTCAAATATTGTAAATAGTTAGTGTAGTTTTAGTTAGTTAAGTTAGATCTCCATCCCTCCTGTTTTGGCAGGCCTTGGTAGGTCTGGCACCTTGGCTTGAGGAGATCATTTTAGCATCTTGCAGAACTACTTGTATAGGGATATGAATTGTAAATATTTCATTTAGTTTTAGTTAGTTAAGTTAGTGAAGTACAGCACCATCCAATCATATTTCTAAAACTAGAGCTTCCCAGAGCTCCCTGTCAAGCCTGTCCCACAGGTTCCTGGCATTGCCACCATAGAGCTTCCTGCCACTCACATTAAAGAACAATGTTTGTCAAAACAAAAACAAAATGTGTTGTTTCTTCAGGAAATTAATATGATAATCTGGACATTAATCTAGTTTACATTTAGCACTCCACTAGAAGAGTGTGTTGAGTAATAATAAGGTCAGTAAAGCCACACAAGTACAGATAATCAGACATGTTGTAATTGCACTCATCCATTTCTAAGCTTTTTTAAAATGCCTGATGGAAATACCAACATTATAAGATATAGGCTACTGTACATCAATGGTTTGCAGTTGTGGACTCAAAAGTACATTCTCTCTTAGTTCATGGAGCTCTAACCAATTCTCTGATGAACTGAATAAGTCTCAACCTAATAAAAGCATGACAGGGTCATCAGGACAATAACACAAATATATCACATCAAATGTGGCCTCTACAGAAAAAAATAATTGTAAAATGAGACTTGACTCCATATTTCACTTCACAAATACATGACATTACACATTAAAGCACATTTTTTTAATCGGAAAAAGAAAAATAACACATCACAGAACACAAAAGTGACATGGTATTTATCCATGAAGGATGTGTCATGTTTAATATATGACAGCATGTCTGATATAGGAGTCATTTAATACACAATGCACCAGTGTATGTCATAAGCATGGTATGCAATCTATACAATGACCATCAGCTAGAGGCACATAAATTCACATTCATTTAATATTATAAATAGAGCATGCATCCTCCAATCTTTTTAGTTCACAATGAACTGAGTAAAATCACTGTCCGTCTTTGATGCCCAGAAGGTCTCTGGTAAATTCTTGGTCATCGTTATCCACTATAGTGCTGCGAACTGAAGACATTTGGGGAGAATCTGTATCTGCACAGAAGAGAAGCGAAGTCTTACTGAAGGACATTTACAGTTTCATATATTAGAATAACTTCAAATGGGAAGCTATTCTCCCGATATCAGTCAAGAAAAGCACATACGTACTGTTTTCTGTGTTTATTGTCCTCACAGAGACAAGAGTGATGCTCTCTTTCTCAAAGTTGCTAGTCATGTTGCTAAAATAAAAATAGTTTTTAGCTTAAGTGAACTTTCAACAGATCTGTTGTTTAAATGCAGTACATATTATTATATTTTAGTATATACTTTAGTTCTTTAAATAAATTTGTTATGTGCCATTATTAGAGCAGGTTATATTGATATCATTAACTTTTTTTTTTGTCAATTGAATTTACAAATTTATTAGTCCTCACCTGTCAGAAATCACAGAATCACAGTTTTTAATACCTATAAATAACAAAAAGGTCCCACAAATCAAAACAGATCAATGTGTTTATAAAAGTAATCTTAAAAATGACATAATTAGAGAGAAACCCACTCTCATGCTGTTTGGTTTTTCTACACCGTCCCCTGAGGTTGATAGCAGTCACCAAGATCACCATGACAACAATTAAAATGAGTATAAGACTCATCACACCTGGAATTGCAGACTATATTTTAGTCGAGAAATAATGTGCATCATGAGATTATATCGGTATAAAACCTACCAAAGGCGAGCAAAGTGAGGCCGGTGTCTGGTGCCCGTGAAGGTGTTGCTGTCTCCTCTGACATGTTGATGTTTGAATTAGCAGTTGTTGAAGTCTTTGGGAGCACAGAAGCACCAACTGCACATGAAGCAAACATGTAAAATAGTGTTGTAATGTAGTCTCAGATGATACATGCTTGACTGTACTGGACAGCACGAGCAGTTCTTCAACACAAAGCTGAAAATAATCTGCAAATGCAGTTTTTTCATACATTTTAGATATACAAATAATACAAACTAATCTACATCTTGGATGGTCTGAGGGTCAGTACATTTCAGCTAGTTTTCATTTTTGGGGGAATTATTCTTTTATTAGCAGTTAATAATTATTACCTGATGTGTTATGCATTAGGTTGGATCCATCAGTGCTGTCTGAGCAAACAAAGGTACAGGTTACATTACTCTCAGCCACGTCCACTTGTCATCCCCAAAACTATTCTTAAATTAATTATATCTTGTCCATTTACACTTGTAATGATACTCACGGTTCATATTTTAGCAAAGAGTATTTTGTGTGTGTGTGTGTGTGACTGTGAATGTTTATGTGGTTTATGAGGACACAAATTTGCACAACGACATAACAATGACATAGGTATTACAATATGAAGGTGATTTATGAGGACATTTTCAGCGTCCCAATAATTCAACAGGCTTAAAAAACATAGTAAATGGTGTGTTTTTTTAAATCTAAAAATGCCTGTAAGGGGTAGGTCTATGTGTAAGGTCAGTGTAGGGCAATACCACGTACAGTATAAACACCATTATGCCTATGGAGAGTCCCCATAAATCACAAAAACCAACACGTGTGTGTGTGTAAAACCTGTTATTTTGGCTGCAGGGGATGAGGTTGAATTTAGAGTTGTAGTGTAGGATTTTGGTGTGGTTAACGTGAAGTTGGTGATGTTGGAATGTCCTGTAATACACAATTTTATTACTTTATTAACATTTATTGTGTCACCCTCACATTTTAGAGTTTTAGTAGACAAGCAAGATAAACAATCAACTTGAAGTCGAAGTAAGGAAATTTAAAATCTTCCCCCAATATATTCTCCAATATATAACCCAAAAATGAAAATGTATTCACCCTTAGGCTTAGAAGGTTCATATATATATATATATATATTTTTAAATCTGCACAAACTTGGAGAAACTTAGTATTGCACAACTTACTCACCAATCGACCCTCTGAAGTGGATGGATGCCATCAGAATAAGAGTTCAAACAGCAGATAAAAACATCACAGTAATTCTCTAAAAACTCCAGACCATCAGTTCAAGCTGCATTTTTATGAGAAACAAATCCATCATTACAGCGTTTTAACTTTAAACCATCAGTTTCTGGCCAAAAATGGCAGTCTGTAATCCATAATAATGCACCCTACAATGAAAAATAATCTCCTGTGTAATAGACCCACCAATATACTGTATTTGTTGAGAACTGTTTTCACTCGTAAATGGTGCTAGATTGGGCATTTCTCTCTTAAGACAAGACCCTGGAGAGAGCACATATTTATTACAGATAAATGTGATTACAAACACAGCTTTTTACTTCACATCAATTACTTGTGGATTATTTTGATGTTTTTATCAGCTGTTTGGGCTCTCATTCCGATGGCACCCACTGCAGAGGATCCATTGGTGAGCAAATGATACAACGGTAAATTTCTAAAATCTGGTCTGATAAATAATAAAGAAAATCATTTTCTGGAATGAAGCATTTTTTTTAACTATTCTTTTACCAGTGTGTAATAATTACCTGATGTGGTATGCCAAGATAGGTTGTATCCATCAGTAACGCCTGAGCAAACAAAGGTGCATGTTACTTTATTGTATGTTTACTACACCGTGTATTTACATTAACTGAAATTATACCTGTGTGGTTAAAAGATACAGGGGCTGTGGTTGTGAACACAGTTTTTAAGGTGAGATTGGTCACGCCATTCTCATATTGAGATGATGAAGTGTAAGTCACTGTTTCTGTAGTTTGGTCTTCTAAAAAAAAAAGACACTTACATTAAGTTTAATTTTCTTAACATATTAAATAAACACTAAACAAATAAACACTATTTTATTTATCCAAATATCTTACACTGTTACAGATACATTTAAGGCAGTTAAAATGGCACATACCAGTTGTTAAAAAACGCTCAAATCAACTTTAAAATGTGAAATTCTTATTTAGATATAACGCAATAATATAAAAATACTCACCAACAGACAACTGAGACATAGTTGTGTTTGGAGGTACCGTAGTTTTAATGTTTGTGTCATTTCCTGTGCAGGTTGCATAGAGAAAAAGATACATATAAAATGGCTACAAAAAAATATTTGGGCGCTAAAGGCAGACTTTTGGGGACCACCATACATAGTGACTATTGCAATTTAAGCAAGAAAACAATTCTGATCACTTTGACCCCCTTTTTCCCCATGCACTGTTTGGTGCATTTATTTATGATATTCTGCTTATATAAAATTGGCTTCCGATTGACTTACCTTCCGAGATTATGGATGAAGATGCAAACAGGGCAATGAGAAGAAAAAAGAGCTGCTCCATGTCTCAATACAAATCGGTTTTACTCTCATCCACCAACACAGGACAGGTCGTTTGTATCCCAGATATCAGTAACTAACTACAGCGCTTATGAAAAATTAAAAAACGAAGCCGAAAAACTATGGAAATGTTCTTGAGTGAGCGAATTTGGTTGAAGCATTAACCATTATGTCCAAATCTGTTTCCTGCTGGATATAATACTAACACACAATGGAGTGCACATAGTATTACAAAGCCCTGCTGAGAAGCGTGTGTTTGGGTGTGTGTCAGTGGGCGCTGAGCTCTGGTTTGAGGGAGAAGTGGCTACGGCCCCCCGAGCTTCCTGTGGAAGAATAGCAGGAAACAGGTGGGATGCCCTCATGGAAAAAAGCCCTCATTGACTGAGCCTTTGAAACTTACAAGTTCATAATAAAACCTGTGGACTTGCATTTCTTCACATTAATGTTACATGGCATTTTCAGTCTTAATTAAGCAGCAGTTGAATAATAAGCTTACTATTCTTGAAAGAGAAAAACTATTTTGCAAGCAAATTTCCAGTCCAACATTGAAAGGGGAAAGACATTATTAGTTCATGCATATTTTATTCAAGAGTAAAAAAAGTGATTTGTCCCATAGGGCATGCTTACAATATGTGTTTTCATTTAGGAAGTCAAATGCGAAAACTTAGTTCCAGAGAAAATTACAAGAAAAATAGTCACAAATCCATAAAATTCCTTCTTTGAAATAAACCACGTCTGGACCAAACAAGGATCAGAAAACAGTGGAAATGAAAGAACCGTAAGCTTAATTGTAAGAATAATAATAAGATCATCAAGAATCATAATGATAATATAGTTTTCCTCTTCAAAGTGAGACACTGAATTTTCCTCGTGTCCAATTAGTTTACATTTGAATAAACCATGCGATCATGCTTTGGCAGCCTGAATGTTGCTTTTCACTGAGTAATATGTTCATTCACACTACTGAACAACTTCTGTACACCAACTGAACAGAAAGAACGAAACAGAAAGAAAGAACGAAAGATGGCAAAAAAACACCTCGGAAAGAGCGCCCGTGCCTGTACAGCGAAACTATACAAAAATAAAATCAACCATAATAAAATGATATCGATGAAAAAAAAAAAGAAAAAAAGAAATTAAATAAAATATTACAAAATCATATCTATTTATAGAGATATAAAAACAAACTAGACCTTTACAAATATAATTTGAAGGGAAATAATTCAAGTCTACTATATTGAAACACATCACAATTATAATTTCACATATCAATAAGGAACTTAATTGCATGCACTGATGCGTTCAGTACCATAGATGCTGTTAAAAATCATTGTCCTCGACCGTTGTTAATAATCATATATTTAAATATAGTTATATATATTCATATATATATATATAATATTTATTTGACTTGCGAAATGTACTATGTGCATTCTCTCTCTTGAGATACAGGCAGGTGAGAAACAATCAGGAAGGTGGCGCCAAAGTTGAGCTCCAACTTGAGCTCCGTCTGAGCGGTTGCTTTGATCGAGAGTCTACTGCAGACAAGCATCACCGCTCTTCTCCTCTACTGCTTCGTGGCATCTTACCAAAAACCAAATCAATAAATAAAAACCCCCAGGTAAGATTGCATCGTAAGTAATAAAATGTAAAGGATTCATCGTTAAATGTCCTTTCTTACAAACATGTTTTGTTTTTAGTCATTTCAAATTTGTATATTAATTAATACTAGTAGCAAAACATCATCAACAGTGAGATCGTGTCATTATGAGATGGGATCATGAAGAAAAACTTGCAATCAAAAGAGGAAAAAAGTGTGCATGGATCCGGTAAGGGCTCGTCACCCGCACCGATGAACTGGATGGATCAGGCTTAAGAGAGATTTCCTAAACCCCACCCACTTGGCATGTGGGCGGAGCCGGAAAGGAACTGAGACCGGCCTCTCTCTGATAAAGACACTTTCAGCCCTTCACAGGCAAATCACCCCCCACCCCTCCTTCCCATTCGACACTTCCAAAAATGGCAGAAACTTGCCGTCGGCAAAGCATCCGCTTTCGAAAATTGCAAGCGGCAAACTGACAGCAAGAAAACAGTCTGCCTCTTTTCAGTGAAACGTTAAAGATAGTTTGGTTCTCTAATTGGACATTGGGCAGGGAGGGATGTGTAGGTGATGTCATTAGGGGTTTGTTGGAAGCAGGAGGCCTTAAATCATGGGTTTGGCGTTGTCCTGCCATGCGTCGTGGCGTGCAGGTGAGTGGGCAGCCGTTTCATCACTGGACGTTACTGTTGTCGTCGGTGCCATTGGTCTCGGACATGTTCATCTTGCCCATGGAGTGGCCCACATGGTTGACTCCATCCTTGCGGGGCGGCATGCGCTCGTTGATGCGGTCCAGACCTTTAGCCTCTTCGAAGCTGCTGATCTTGTGCTGTGGAGAGAAGCCACGGATGGCTGCGGAGAGACGGGAAAAGCACACAATGAACAACTAGACTTTTGTTTCTCATCAGCTTCCTGTTATTACATTTGTAAATAACGGCCTGTAATGTCTTGTTATTAGAGCATAAACTTAGAACACATAATACCATATAAACTTCAAAAGTATGATTTTTTCTTAAGAAAAAAATATATATATTTTTTTACTCTGCTAGTATTACAGTACCCACAGTGTAAGATACTTAAAAAAAAGTAAACTGTACTATATAGCTTGATTATTCAAAAATAATCTATGAAGGATTTATAACATAAAATTCAATAAAGAAATCAGTTATGGATTTATTAAACAATTTCTTTTACTTTTTTACTGAGTTTTAAAAATGTAAAAAAAATCTGATTTAAAAAATGAAGTGACAGTAAAATAACGCATTAATGTAAATTATTTGAAATTGACAACTAGAAAAAAGTACTATTTAGTAAAGTTTTAATCCAGTTACTTTTATTATTATAAATAATATAATTATACATATACATATATAATATAGTAAATAAAAAAAAAGTTTACTTTTATTTCAATAAAATAATACTTTAAGAACACATTACTAAACACAACTTTTAAAATCATTGGTCAGTTGCACATCCTAATCCATTTGCCAACTGCTTTTTTCTAGATTTATTTTTATCCAATTGGAAAATGCCAGTGAACCTCAAATTGAATTTTACACACCACACCAGCCTTAGAGGTTCCTCTGAAATAAAAAATGTTAGGCCATTTCAGAGAAAACATAAATATCAAGATCAAAAACTGGAAATATGGAAATCACCCCACCCTACCAGCTATTTGAACTGTTTTATATATTTTTTTTATTATTATACAGAGGAAGTATAAGAGAAACCAGTGTCCAAACCCCTTGAGTCCATCCATGTGTGTATCACTGAGGTGAGCTGGTCTCAGAAAGCGAGAGGTTGTAGAAGAGGAGCACACTCTGGTTGGCTGAGAGTTCCTGATCGGAGTTAATCACATGCTATGCCCACACTAGAACCATGAGGGCCAGAGGAAAAGCAGCGCCCGACAGAACATATCCAAAATCATGCCTTCAATTTAGATGCTACCTCAAACCATCATGCAAGTAATAAAAGGCATGTTTCCTTAAAGTCACCACTCCAAAAAGGCACGGCAAATATCTGGTTAAATTACATTTACTGCAAAAACCCACCCAAAACTCTTAGCCAAAATTATTTTTCTCTAAAAATAGCATCCTGTGATGCCTTAGTCACATAATGGCCGTGTCTACAACCTAAAAACAATGCACTAGCAGGTAATATATAGAGGTAGAAAGGGATCAAGGCAAATCTGAATATGAGGACACTAAAAAGTGTTTTCTGAAGCCGTCATACATTGATGTATCTTCATACTGATGTATGGCTTCCTGCATAGATTTGAGGATTGGCTGCAAGTCAATTAATTTGAATTTTGTATGTTTCAGTGTCTAATTGCACATCAACTTAGTAGATATCAAGTATTTCAAGTATTGTAGTCATTGCAGGACTCAACAATAAGGATGGAATATATACATTTAATTAATATATTTTCAAGTAAAAAAAAAAGTTGAGTCCAGCATTGAATATATGCTTGGTTATCTCTAAAACTCACTAAAATGTGTTTATTTGATGATTTGATGTGATGTTTTGGTCAGTAAAATTCATTTTTGCTGTATGTTTAGTAAAAAGGCAGATGCCTTGTGTTTCAGACACAGCCATAGTGTTAACTAATAAGCAATCCAGACTATGATTGATTACTTGAAAACTATTTGAACTGTTCCCAGACAAGTGCAGTGCCCCTTCATAGTGATCGGTTGCTTCCTGGTTATGTTGCTCTTCTCTAATGTAGTGTGTTAGTTGGTTAGAGCAGTGAACTTCAGAATGTGGTAACCCTGGCGGAAAATCCAGCATACGATGGTAGATGCGTTTTAAAATGTGGTCCCACCTGGCAACAAACCAGATTCCAAACCATCCCTCATTTTCCAAAACATATCTACCATTTTAGGATGGATTATGCCCAGATACATGTCCTGGAATTACCTTCTCCGTCTTCGTCCGTCTCGATGGCTTCAATGGCTTCGATGGTTGCTGGAGGGAGAGGAGGGAGTGTGTTACACCTGAACAAGCCATGCAACAGCAGTAACGCACAGGCAGCAGTTGTGCACAAGCAGCGACGGGTGCCGGGACACATGCACGCCAACCAGACTATGGACCACAAACTGAGACAATTCCCTCAACCATTCGCACTTCGCAAGAGACTTCTCCTGCTTTCCACGCTTCCTGTGCTCTTGACACCCTACGGACCTCTCAGAAACTCATTCTCACCCCAGTTTACCAATGACGGGTAAACCGAACCACTAATGTGTCCATGCTTTGGGGGAACCAAAAGAGCAGCACCCCAAAGCTTGGAGTTGTCAGAGGATACAGAAAGAGACAGATGGAGAGACAGGTGGAAAGGACAGGTACAGACATAACAGAGATAGTAGAGGAGGTAATACAAAGAAGAAAGAGAGAGAGGAGGAAGAGGAGACAGAAGGAGACAAGAACCAAAAGAGGAACATTGCCAGCACTGGATAGTGTTCTCACCACTCTGTAGAGTCTGCTTGCCTCCAGAAAGCACCCCACTGGGGAGCATCCCGGTAGGGGTCAGACCCTTCAGGGTCAACACATTCTCACTCTCCTCTCTGCAAAGACAGCATAGAAATGATAAAACACACATACTGAAATTACACTACCATTTAAAAGTTTGCAGTCTGTACATTTATGCTTAGCAAGGCTGTATTTAAACTGTACTGTATTTAAAATAAAATCTTTATAAATTGTGAATTAATTCAGTTTTTTGACTCCAAACGTTGGCCTTTTAGTGTACATATGAAAACTATTATTATACAAACATTATATTGAGTACATTAAAAAAAATCAACTTCGACAAGTGTTCACGAGGGTACTCTTGTGGCTTCATAAAATTAAGGACGAACCACTGACGTCACATGGATTATTTTAAAAACAGCTCTCAGACATCATCAAAATATCTTAATTTTCTTTTCTAAAGATGAAGGTCTTGGCTTTGGAACTACATGAGGGAGAGTAATTAAAGAAACAATTTCCATTTTGGGGTGAACTACTGTATCCCTTTAATAAATGTTTTCTTAATAATCTAACTTTTCCTGAGTTCGCAGTATAAATGATCATATAAAAAACAGCTACCCTTATACTTTAGTCTTTCTACATAAAACGTACAGTTTTCGGTTACAACCACAGATGTCCATTGAGACTTCCATGCTATACCTTTTGAAATACTTTCTTTAAAATACCTTCCGTAGCTTTAAAATACTTTCTTGCATCCAAGTTTGTGTTGCACTGAATATCAGTCATATGTTGCTTTTAAGAAGCCTCTCCTCTATTTATCTGATAAGCAAAAGTGGTCTCATAAGCATGTGACCCAGCTGACCGCAGACTGAATGAATCAGCTGGAGGAAGCCCCATCTGTACCTGAGCACGGAGAACATCTTGGCCATCTTCCCAATGGCACGGATCTTGTTCCTAATCACCTCTTTCCGAGCAGCTGCTGCATTGGCTGTGGGCGGAAAGAAAAAAATCAAGCATTTTCAGTATAACCAGAGGCTAAAAAAACCCCAGAAACTTTTCTTTTCTTACAGAAGTTATGTGTATTGTGTTGGCGGCAGTTTTGGGAGCAACTAACCTAGAGAAGCGACACTGCTAAATGTTTTTTTCCAAGTACAAGCTACTTTTTCACTCACATCGTTACACTGTATAAAGTGTTTAGCATGAATAAGATTCCTTCAAACAAAACCCTCATTGTTTTTTGAGTAAACTAAACAATACTGCTAAAAAAATTATATTACAGCTTGTAGTTGTAGTTTACATTTCTTTAAATTCTAAGTAGCTTGTAACTTGAAAAACTTTTTAAACTAGTCTCTGCAATACTGGTACATCAGTTACATTAGCAGCAAGCAAAGTCCTAAGTATTATGAAACTATGAAACTACAAGCACAGTTTCACAAGAGTGCTACTTAACCGGACATATACTGAAAGAACTATGAGTCATAATTCAGGATGTACCTGATGTCAAAGAAAAGGCCCTTTCTGTCGAGAAATCATAATCATCTTTCATGCTGGGGAACTCATAAAATACATTTATCTTTTACATGCAATATAAAGGAACAAATGATTGAAGATGTCTCACCGTCAAAGATCTCGTCTCCATCATTCATCAGCTCATCATCGGAACAGATGCTCAACACATTTACCAGCATCTCTGTGACTGCAGGCAAAACAATCACAACATATCAAAACAACATTCAGTTGAAGGTATTGGACATTTTATGATTTTAGCATTAAAGGATTAGTTCATTCTGAAATGAAAATGTTGTTGGTAATTACTCACCCTCAGGTCATTCCAAATCGGTAAAATCTTTTTCAACATAAATTACAGTATTTTGATTAAATCCGACAGCTTTCTGGCCCTATACAGCAATGTAACCACCATGTTTAGGGCCCAGAAAGGTAGTAAGGACATTGTTAAAATAGTCCATGTGATCAGTGGAGAACAAAAAATGTCAAATAAAGTTGTTATTTCTGTTTTCTGTAACACTGATGTCACATGGACTATTTTAACGATGTCCTTACTGTCTTTCAGGGACTTAAAGGTGTTAGTTGCATTGCAGTCTTGTCTATGCAAGGTCAGAAAGCTCTCGGATTTCATCAAAAATATCTTCATTTGTATTCTAAAGATGAACAAAAGGTTGACATGTACAACAGTAATTAACTACAAAATTTTCATTTCTGGGTAAACTATCTGGGTAAAATTTGTCAATATTTAAATAAATTATCCTTTTGAACTTCCTAGTTATCCAAAAAAATATATACAAACATTAACAAGCATAAATGTATATATTAGTGCTGTCAAAAGTAGCGCATTAACACATTCAATAGATTTTTTCTAGTAAAAAAATCTATTTAAAAAAAATCTAGTAAAAAAAAAAACTCACAACTGCTGCTTCCGTCTCTTTTTTTTAAAAACTAAATTCTGTTTATTTAGACGTGCAGAATGTCTTTATGACTACATCAAACAGGAGACTTTTCAGACACGCATTGCACTTTGTCTCAGCACCAGGAACGAATGATGTCAAACGTGATTTCTTCAGTAAACACTCATTTTCCTCTCCTGTCTGCTGTTATAGTGTGCTTGTAACATATGCTCTTTAATTGCACACACAAATGTATACTATTTCATATTAAAGTGCAATTATACATAAAAGGTTGTGGCACAAAACAAATAGGAAAAAATATACTGTCCTTATGTTGTTTTGTACATGCATTTGAAGATTATTGAAAATTATTGCAATATAAAATTATATTTAAAAACTTTAATGCAAAAATTTATTTTTCCTCATAAACCACATAAACAT
>JAUYWG010000022.1:3977140-4002996 GCA_034779775.1 Enteromius afrohamiltoni | reverse complement strand
ATGGCAACGACCAGGTGAAGACATCCATGAAATTTGGCAGCCAGTAAGGATGAGGGGAGCAGTTAAACTGCCGGATGTTCATTACATTGTTCTCATACTTCAGGACGGCAGCTGAGGAAGTGAATAATAAGAAAAAGTGAGCCTCCAGGTTATGAAAATTCGCAAATCAATAATATGAGATATAATGTCAAGAGTGCTTGGCTTCCTGAGCCTCTGGGTTTGTTTCCTAATCGACTAATTCAAGTGGAATCGTCGTCTGTATTTACGATTGAAACAGTGTTTGCACACAATGATGAGATAACACCCAAGCTCAATGTGCTTTATAAGGAAGAACATGTCAGTCAAACATGGCAGTAATACATCTGTATATACAGTATATCAATTTTGGAAGTGGCTGAACATTAATTTTCACAAAAAGCCTCCACTAGATGGTACTGCTGAGAGGTTGACCCTGTTCCATCAGCGGATGATGAGTCCACATGGACGGAGTCACTCAATCTGATGTTCCTGCAAGGAAAAACAAGACTCACCTTTATTGTTGTAAACATCAAGGTAGTTTGGTGCAGAGAAGATGGTAATTAGGGAAGGGAAGCCAGTGGTCTGACTCTTCCTGTACATCCGGTACCTGTTGCAAGGGAGAGAGCAAAAGCATTTTCATTTACTTTTTATAGACAACATTGGAAAAACTGTATATGTATGAAGAAAGTGGACCTTTAAATACCTTTAAAAGCACACCTAAGTACCTAAAGGCTGCATATTAATACACAAAAATGGAAATACAGAGTGAAAGACAGGTAATACATACCCTGCATCTTGTGCTTCATGTGCTCGAATGATTGATAACAAGTTATTATTTTGTAGGAAGTCACAGACAGCCGGATAACTGCAACACAGAGATTGAGTGAGGGAAAAGAGAATGAGAAAGAAAATAAGAGCCAACATTCTGAAACTGTGGGTGGACGTCTCATTAATGTTGTATTGTTTTTTCAATGCTTTCTTCAGTCAGCCAACCAAAACATTCATGTGTGAATGGAGCACGGGTGCAGTTCAACATGTGTCCAGCAGGGGCAGTGTGGGCAGGGAAATACGAGAGAGAAATCCTGTTCTATTTATTTATTTTACATATCGGAAATCCAGAGTTCATATATCTAAAGAATATATATAAAATGCATTTTTCCCACAGTCTCAGTAGATCTAACATGATTTGCATTTTAATTAAATTACTAATTCTAAGTATTGTAATACTTTTTATCTCACAGTGCTGAATCAAAACTTTTTTTTATATTTTGCGGTACATTTTTCACAAGCCTATTTGGTAAAAAGAAGGTTACTATTCAGAGTACCTGAAGTAGTTATTTCCCTGTTTCCACAACACTGTTGTTTCCACTGTTTAACAAATGTATTAGTTAACGCTAGTTACATGCTAATGTTAACTAATGGGACCATATTGTGTAGTGTTTTGGTTTCTTTTCAACCAAATTTAAACTCAGAATGACAATGGAATTGCTATACACTAAAATAATAAAAAACACTGCAAAATCATTGCAATATTGTAATATTTTAACTTCTGTAACCGTTGTGTTTTCCTACAGAGATTGTATAAAAAGTCTTTTTTAAAGTGTTATATGCCATCACCTAAGCCAAACTGCTACGAGGTGAACCATAATATTAGTAGCTTTGATTTAATGCAAGAAAGTATTTAGAAATCGCACAAAAAAGTTCCAGACAAAATTACAGCAGTGTACTTAATGGCTTTGGTGAACATAAAAACATACCTTTATCCACCCATATTCTGAACCTGCAACATTTACTTTATTCTGTCAGACAAGGAGATTTTAGGCAGAATGTTCATGCTGCTCTTTTCCATACAATGAAAACTAATGGAGATGGATGCCGTCAAGCTTCAGTGTGAGATAGTGCTAACATATGTTTGCCTACAACCCACAGAGTGTGTAAAGGAGGGTGTGAGCTGCTCTCTCTCGTGTCGTCGGCTAATGAGGGGGCACTGCTGCTTTACCGCTGCTCTCTACCAATCATTTCTTCCTCTGCATCTCTCTTTCTCTCTCGCTATCACTCGCTCCAGTTTGGGAAGAGGAAACAGGTCGTCATGGCAACACCACACTGAAGAGCCCTTGGGGATTGTGGGATAGATCGCGAAGCTGAGTTGCTGCTGCTGGCCGCAGTATAAGCCCTTCACTCACTCCCTCCTTCCATCTCACTCTTTCTGCTGACTACAGTACAATGTAATAGGCTGAAAGGGCATCCCCCCATCTCCTCTTCTGACAGCTTCACCCTAGTCTCGCATGACCAGACGTTTGATCAGCATAAAATCTGGTCCACTTCCAATTTATTCTAACAAAGAAGCGTCCACTTAGACAAATATGTAATATCTTTACACATTAGAAACCATGGAGCAAAATATGTGAATTGTGAGTATTTTGTGCAGACATAATTTAAAGGAATACTGTTTGTGGCAAATTCATCTCAACTGACAACACTTGTGTTGGTGAACCTCCCAAAAAAAAAAAAAAAATCTGTCTTACAGTCAGTAACACAATTGCGGCTTTTCGGCGAATATTCATGGTTAAATATGAATCCAAACTCTTAAATTCCAGGTGTCATTTTCTCTAGGCAGATATCGCAACAGGTTCAAGTTTGGCATGTGTATTCGCTGTGTTAATCAGCAAAAAACTGACTAATAGTGCCTTTTGCGTGAGCTAGGATTTGCACATTGCTACACAAACAGTATAAACAGTAGACAATGGGGTGCTAAATTCAGCAGACATTTCTTTAATGTGAACGGGAAGTGAATGGAGCAAATCAGTCCAATTTGAAATACTCAATGTTTCAATAAAGTAACAAGTATCAAGACATAAACAATATGCATGTTAAAGGGGTCATATAAGACTTTACATCCATAGTGAAACATGCTAATTAGCACATTATTAGGAAAGATTCATTAAAGACATTATACTGACTGCTTTTGTAGGTGAGGCTGTCTGCAAGTGCATAAAGTCAATCACATAAACAAACAGAGTGAATGGAGTGATTAAACACCAACATGGTGTTTCAGGGAGGTGGGCAGCAACACAGATTAAAACAAATGGCTTCTGTGCACCTTGCATAACAGAGATGTGTGTGGGTATGTATCTTTCTAAGTAGAGTATGCAGCGCCGTGTGTATGTGTGATGAATTCAGCCGTGTCTGTTCTGTAACATGGCTGCCTCTGGTATTACGCATATAACACAGAGACACTAATGAATGCAGGGCTCAAAACCACTGGCCTAAATCTGCAGTTTACACTAAACACAAGACAGACAGATACTGTTTGGTTTCAGAAGACTACATGCTAATGCTAAAACACAACCATTTATATGCTGAAAAAAGAAACAGATCGATTTTGACTCTCGCTCAGAAACAAACTCTCATTCTCACATACACCAGTGTACTGTCATTCCATCAAATTTTCAACAGTGTGTGAAATATTAAAAGGCTGTTGCTCTATGGAGTCAGAGCAGAGGACAGAAAACAACATCAACCCTGAACACCTGAAGAGACCCAACAACCCCCCACCGACCCAGCTGTGCCCACACATACATACAAACACATATATCCGCCCATATACGTGAATAATATTTCACACAACATCAATGCACACGTATGCACATTCATGTCTTCGCGGCAACGGAATTAAGACATAAATACAGAATCTCACAGAACTATGGGAATAAAAAGTTACAATTACCATTTATATTTTTTATTCTGTGGCAGTGATAAAATTCCATAGGTTTCAAATGCCACATTTAAAATTTACTAAAATCATAATACATTTTTGTACATTTTGTCCTCCAAATTAAAATTCTATATTCTGTATATTTTATATATATATATATATATATTTGTTTTTAAACAAGAAAAACCCACTCAGACGTTTGGGTGGGTTAGAAATACTCAATACTCAATATACGATTTCTATGATTTTTTTTTCTCTTAGAAATAAATACATTTATTTAGCAAGGATGTGTTAAATCGATCAAAAGTGACAGAAAAGACATTTATAATTTTGGAAAATATTTATATTTTAAGTTTATGCTTAAAAAGGAATCAGGGTTTCAAATTCCACAAATATTTTCAACGCTGTAACAATAAGAAATGTTTTTCATTAGAATGATTTGAATGATGAAATCATGTTTTTAACTATTTTGTACTTGAAATGGCTGCATTTGTTGCTAAGAGGAGGCACTGCAGAGAAGTGTATGGTAAAAGGCATTATTTGGAATGCAAGAAGAAAATATTAACTGAATCCTTAGACTAATTTGTGCTGCGCTTGGTATAGAGCACTGGTTTTTGTGTTGCACCTGTGTTCTTTAATTTGCGCATTGCCAGTAAAATATTACTTTCACGAAATATGCTAAACCCAAGCATACTTGTAATGTATTTTTACAAAGTGTACTAGAAATACTTTTGTACCAAATATATGCTTAATTACACTTTTAGGGAATATGCCAAATACAAGCATACTTTTAAAATATTCCTAAAAAGTATAGTAAAAATACATTTTGAATAAATATATTCTTAGTTACACTTTTAAGGAATATACTAAAATTAAGCATACTTTTAGTGACGTTTTAGTGTATGTACTGAAAACACTTGTGTTACTCTAATTTAAAGTATATTTTATGTGTACTTTGTGTAAGAACATCGAATAAATACACTTTTAGTGGGTTTTTAATGTAATTCATATCCATGTCAACACAAAATGCAAAATATTTGCAATATGTACGTATTTATAATTTTAAGTATTTGAGCCACTGCTAAATGTAATTTTTTTAACTAAAATGAAATATTAGATAACATATATCTACAACATATATCTAAAATATCACTTGTGTTTAAATTCTAACAACACCCTGACTACACCTGATTGGTTCCAGAGCCACTGAACGGCTTTGATTGGTTCGTGTGAGAATGAGTTAGCGCCGGAGAACTCAGTATGTGAAATATTAGGTGCGTGAAAATGTCCCTTGAATGTGAATATAAGTCTTAATGTAAGCAGTTGTGTCTCTTTAGAACACCTGGAGGAAACCACGTGATTCATATTGATTAACGTACATGTTTTTTTTTTTTGCTGAACTTTTTAAACGTCAGCATCTTTGGTGAATTGTCTTTCATTGGAGGATACAAGCTTTTCTTGAAGATGAACGAAAGTCTTTTTGGAGGTTTTAGAGCATCTTACCATCTCTTATACACTTAATATACTTTAAGTTGTTCCAAAATAATACATTTAATATGCACTTAGTATAGTATAATTAAGTATGTATTATATGTTTATATAGAGAGAGAACCATATATATATATATATATATATATATATATATATATTATAATATATTTAGTATGTCTTAAAAAGCACAATTTAAATATATTTATTTTTCACCTGGGTAGGCTATTTAACGGCAGATTCTTTTGACAACTTTTAGTACGACAGCATACTCCCACTCAGATACCCTTAAACACACGAAAACCACCCACCTGTAGAAGTATGAGCATCCTCTGACTGTGTTGTGGCTAAAGTACTCTTGGCTCTTTTCATTGCCGAAGTCCTCCAAGGGATCGGACCAAAGCAAATCACACATAGGCCCGAATGCTGGGGGCTCCTTAAACCGGTCCAACTAGGCCACAGAGACACAAATATAATACCAAATACAGAAATACACACACACATGTACTGCTTTCTTGTAGCCATGCATAAAATCTTTCTCCTCCCACACACAGCGCTGCTGTTCACGCATGGCTTGGCAGTACCTTCTTTATGTCGTCTAAGGTCTGTATTTCTGGGGACAGGCCACCGTGGACACACAGGAACTGCTGGTTCATGAGAGCTGCCAAGGGCAGACAGTCAAATGCACCCATACAGGCATCGTAAACCTGCTCAGAATACTTGATTTTACCTGATAGACAGTGAAGGAGAAAAACAGCAAGTGAGTGCGAAAGAAAATACGTCATTTTGCTCATACTTCATTTGGGGACCAGTTCTCACTATTAAATAATAGATCACACAAAAATGTACATTTTGTAATCATTTACTCACTCTCTTGTTTTTATAAACCTGTATGAGTTTCTTTCTTTTGTCAAACACAAAAGAAGATGTTTTGAAGAATATTGAAAAACCAAACAGTTGCTAGTCCCCGTTGAGTCAATTCTTCAAAATGCTTTCTTTTATGATCATAAGATACTCATACAGGTTTGAAACGACATTGGGTTGGGATGATAAAACCTTCATTTTTGGCCAAGCTATCCCTTTGACTATTAACTACAACTTTTGTCTCAACTCCTATTCTGCTGCTTATTAGTTAGCAAGGTAGGTGTTAGGTGTAGGTTTGGATTAAGGGATCTAATATATGATCATGCAGAGTAAAACATAAACACCATAAAAGCTAAATACTATTAACAATTCATAATTACTTTTAAAGATAAATATCAAATTAGTTTAAGCTGTAATAGTAATTTGTTAATTCTGTGCTTAAAACAATTGAAGTGCAACATTTTTGTGGTGTTCATGTGCATTCTTTATAATTATGTCATATATTGTATAATTATTTAAAAGTACCGTATGTAAGAAATTTATTGTAATAATCATAAAATGTACAGCCTGGATATTCTCATTTAAAAAGCACAGTTGAAGCCCTCAACTGATGTTTATGTTGTCATGTTTTGATCCCAAGCGCCACCCTCCATCTATCTCCCAATCACAAGTCAGTAGTGTTTCCGCTTCCAGGTTGCCCGCTTGGCAGAAAATACAGTGCATTTCGTTTAATTAATTGTCATGTTGCTCATTCTGCTCATTCCTGTTGGTGTCGTCAATCATGGCAACCTGAGAGTGCGTTAGTCTGAGAAGGAGGGGTCGGGTGAAAAACCCCTCTCCAGGATTTTGAATTTGGACTGCAATACCTAGTTCATCCACTCGGTGTCAATCCTACATACAGTAACTTTAATTATAATTTATTATATATATATTTTTTTTTTTCTTTTTTACCTGAAAACCACTTTTAATGTTAGTCAACAGGCTGTATTTGCTACTGTACATTTAAGGCAAGGAAAGATAAGATGTTGAATATTACTGGTTATTTTCAGCATTATGGTGTACACTCTAATGTCATATTCTAATGAAATAAAAATTCTGACATCATAGGTATGACTAAGACTGCATTGTTAATATTAAAGCACAATGCATCAGGTTGCAAAGGTACGCCATTATGACATCATGTTTTTTTACAGTTATTTTTCAAAAACAAACTAATATTTGTAGCAAGCAACAGCTATTTTGTTATAACAGCACTTATCATGTTTTTCTCCAGTCTCATTAGATTCCTACTGGGACCAAACTTTAGCGGTCAGCCCCATGTGTCTGAGTGCGTCACAAACACTCACACACAAGATAAACAGGGTCTCCAGACGGAGGAGGGGTTTTTTTTTCTCTCTGTGTGTCTATGCGTGTCCTATTCTCATTATGTCTCAATACGCCACCACTCAAAAGCATTTGTAACCATGGCGACAGGTCAGTGGAGTAGACACAGAAAGAGTTTGCCGTCAACTCCGCACCTCTCCCTCCCACCTCACCTGTCTCTGCGCTCCGCCGCTCTGCCTCATGGGAAAGCTCCATTCTGAAGCATTACCTCATACTCCACAACCCACCCCTCCTCCACCCCTCCCAACTGCTCTGCGTTATAAACCTCATTCTCTTTAAATGGAAAGATTTGTCCTTTCAGAAACAATAGACATTGTATGAAATTATCAATGGGAATTGAGGGTTGTGGCAAAACATGGAATACGAAAACAAATAATAGGTATAAATATATATATATATATATGTAATAAATATAAATACACACAAACACTCATACACACACACATTTATATATATATATACATATATGTAAATTATGTTATATTTTTATATTAAATATATTTATGTACATATATATACATTTAAATATTTTTAAAACACATAATGTAAGAGCATAAAATATAGCGTAAATCAAACATACAAAAGAATTTACAAAAGTTGAAATTATTAAACATACATACACTTACTATTCTACAGTTTGGGGCTGGTAATTTTTTTTAATGTTTCAAAAATCTCTTATGCTCATCAAGGCTACATTTATTTGGTCAAAATATTAGCCTGGCTTCCGCGACTATAAAGCTCATAGGAGCTTTAGTCTGGCAAAGCTATGTTACTACGAGGCGGGCTTAACCTGCGTCCATAAGATGCCTCTGTATACTACTAGACGAATCTACAACCAATTAGACCGCTCATTCCGATGAGGTGCATAGCGACGGAACTTGAAGACACCGTAACCCATTGTAGCTAGCTTCATTAAAGCAGTAGGAAAATGTCTTTACTTACTTTAATTACTTCTGCTCTGTTTTCAAAGAAAACCTGTCATGAAAATTTCAGCAGAGTCGAACGATTGTTGCTGCTCGGTACACGCCATGTTTGAAAGCTGGTATGGTGACAGAACTGCTGCGTCATCGCATTACACCCGCCTCAGTCGTGCCGGGGGGGTGGGAGCTCGTTACTCATTGGTTCCCACTTTTTTGGGAATCTGAAATGCTCTAAAACGGCAGCTTGGCCAGACTAACGTTGCTCGCGAAAAGAATATAGCGTCAAAGGAAGTATGGGTGGGCCCAGGCTATCAAAATGTAGCAATAACTAAAATGATTACAATTCAAAAAATATGTTTATTTTATTTAATTTAAAAAGTGATTTAAATAATGATTTGCATTTCTTATTCTTATTTAAAAACGTTGTGCTGCTAATATTATTCAATTAATTATGTAATTAATATATAATTTACATAAAATATAATTTTTTCAAACATTATTAACACTTTAACCCACTTTTAATGAATAAAAATATTAAAAGTACAAATCGCACAGACCCCCAACCTTTGAAATAGTAGACTACTAATGAAAAAGTTTTATTTTGATTTTTTTGTTATTACAAATTATATTTGCACCATATTAATACAGCATCGCAAGCATGACAAGGAAAATACTCACATTCTTGTTTGAAGGTGAAATATTCTGTCAAATGTCTACATTCATGATTTCCTCTCAGTAAAAATAGCGTCTTTGGGTAGAGGATTTTCAGTGACCAGAGGTACAGAACACACTACAGAGAAGGAGAGAGAAAAAGAGATGAGCAATACAGCCACATCCATGAGATACCTACAAACACCATGCTAATGCAGGCCACACAAGGTCTGTGTAGTGTTAATGATTCTCCTCCAATTACATTACATATGTTATCACATCTACTGTCAGTCCCCATCACATTCACTGGCTGCCCTCGGGCCGAACCATACATGGGCTTCCACCTCTCCTTTTACTTCTAATACACACACAGTTAAACAAATAAAGAAGAATTCTTCAGCAAAACATCGGGAGCTGAGTGATTTAATTGAGCAGTCAGTGTTGAGATGTGTTCGCAGAGCTAATCATGGCCTGCAGTCAAAGATGGCAGAAATTGGACATGAATGTCAGAGCACAGTGCTCACAGATGACTGATTCTTCCTCTCTGTTTGAAGCTGGAGGATGATGCCCTGACATGTGTGACAATTGCCCATTCTTGTTATCAAAGAAACACTTGAGAGTTACAAGATAACTGGGATTAGATCAGCCAATATCTGAGCCTGCTTGGTCAACAGCAAGTGTAGTTTGTTTTCATGCAAGTTTCATTGAAAATGTAAAATGTAGATTCATTATTAAAGTGCCCCTAATATGCCTTTTTAAAGGTTGCTAATATTGCTTTATCTATCTATTACCTATTCCTCTTAAAACAGGTTTACATGTATGCAAGGTCAAAAAACACTAAACGTGTGAAGCAGCCCGAAGAATCAGTCTGTCTAAACCCCTCCTTTCCGTGAGCCCTCACTGCTGTGATTGGTCAGATGGTGCAGTCGTTTATGATTGGTCTACCGCTACAGCGTGTGTCGGAAAACGAAATGCCCATTGCCATAACTGAATGACAGCACAGGATACAGCGTCTTCTTGACATGATGTAATTGGAAGTGGAAATTGTACTGTTTGTGGGCCAGGAAGTTGTTTGCGACGTAGAAAGTGGGCGGACATTACGCAAATACATTTATTAGTGACGCGGATCAGTAACAGAAAAAGACAAGACAAAAACTTCATTTATCGTGCACTGTCGACGTCACAACTTTGCTAATAGTTTATGTTCACATACAGCTATATGACACACTGTATGAAAGATCATATTTGAAAAGGCAAAATGGGGCACTTTAAGAGAATTCTAAGAATTTAAGAAATGTAGATTGTTGAGGGAGGACAGTTATGCTTCAGTTGCAACAGAAGTCAATGGATGTTTGTTTATTATCGTTAGTATATTGCTAAATGTTTATTTTATTTTGTATTTTATTTCATTATTATTGCCACCTTATTTTAGTCTTACTTTTTTAGTCACGTGACGCAGTTGCAGCAGTGTCTTGCAATGTGGTACTTTATCTTAAAAAAAAACATATTAATGCTGTTTTATGAACACTTATTGATTAATTAAATAGTAATAAATCTACATGGAATATATATATTTTAAATCTTACACTAAATACACTTTTTAAGCAAAAAGTGATATTATATGTGATGTTATATTTATTTTCTGATACATGTCAAACTGGCTGTGTCAATAACATCACCACTGATTGGCTTATGTGATGACATGTAATGCAAATTTTTCTTTTCAGTTGTAATTTTTCAACTTGATCGGAACACACAATTGATGCATATATCGCGCATTTGCTGCAACTGCGTTGCTCAATTCACATACTTCTCAATATAGTCGCAATTGCACTGTATGTCTACATGCTATGGCAAGCCGTTTTACCATTAATATTTAACATCTACAAACCCGCAGTAGTATCTATTTTCATGTTACTAGTACTTATTTTTTAGATACTATTATATTTTCCATTAACTACTAGTGCTTATTCTTTAGCTACTAGTGCTTATAATCTAGGTACTAGTGTCTTTGGTTAAGTTACTAGTACTTAATCATTAGATACTAGTGCTTATTTATTAGGTACTAGTACTTTTTCATTAGATAATAGTACTTATTGATCAAATAATAGTACTTATGTATTAGATAATAGTACTTATTTATTAGATACTAGTATTTATCCATTAGATACCAGTACTTATTTCAATAGTGACTAGTGGCTATTATATTCTTACTGGTAACAAATGAAAAATAATTGCCATTGACTTCTATGGAGATCTGTCATTGAGATATCAGCTATTCAGTTTTGACTAGTATGTATTCCACGTCTGACTAGTATTTGATGTACTAGTAGGTATTTATTAGGTACTAGTAAATATTTGACTAAATTAGATACTAGTACCTTTTAAATAGACACTAGTTCTTATTCATTAGATAGTAGTGCTTATTTATTAGAAACTAGTGCTTATTCATTAGATACTAGAACACATTTATTAGATACTAGTATTTATAGATCTCTACTAAAGCCATTTGGACTAGTCATAATATAAGACGAGTATAAAAGCAGATCTGACTAGTAAGATAAGAATTGTCACTAGTTGTAATTACTAAAAACACTAGTGTCTAATAAATAAGTACTAGTACCTAATGAATAATTACTAGTATTTATTAAATAGGTACTAGTATAAAAGTAAGTAGTAGTATCTAATAAATGCTTACTAGTAGCAGTTAAATAGATTTAAATTACTAGTCAAAATAAAAAGATGATATCAAAAACAAAATAACTACCAGTACCTGTTCATTTGGAGATACCCTCGACCAAATAAAGAACTAGTGAGAATGTGTTTGGAGATGTCTTAATTCAAACAGATCATTACATAAACAACCGTCCAATCAGAGTCGACAAGGCAATACAATATATGAATATACTGAATTACTTTGATTAAACAGGGCTAAACAGCTTCATATGTTAGCCCATCTTGCTAATTGTTTACAATGAAAACACAAGGAAAAATTACAAACCTATTGTCCAACAAAAAAGTATACTGACATGTTTTTACATGTTTATTCACTTCGTAACATCAGTCAAACATTTGAAATAACTTTATCAGTATATTATATTAACAGAATGAGGCAAAAACCATGTCATTTTATTATAAAGCCTGTCAACTGGCATTGGATTTTAAATAAACTTTATTCTTATACAAATACCAGAGATGTCTTCAAGAACACAGATAAATCCATACAGTGTCGCAATCATTGTTAATTTTCTTCATGTTTCATCAGTAAAAGGTCTATTTGCACATTATTCAGCTTGGAGGCTACAGTGCTTAAACTGCTAAAGCTCACTTGTGAAGTTTCTGCAAGAGGGCGCCCTACAGCAACGAGAATGAAACAAAAGAAATTACATTAACCGAGTCCTCATTGCTCACAAAACCTAAAACCTAATTTGGCTAAAAATAACAAAAATAATTAAGAGGTTCACATTTGCAAATCCTTTTTCTCCAGTGTAGAGTGGGTGCAACGCCTTATGTCTTTTGATTTGTCTGTCATTGTTTAGTTATGGTTTCGTTTTCTCTCTTCCTGTGTTTCTTTATGCGGTCTTGTTCCTGTTCTTGTTAAGTTGATTAGTTCACTCGCTCCACCTCTGTTCCTCACCTGTTCTGAGTTCTCTGAGGTTTGGAAACCTCACGTCGTCACAGCAGGACTGAGCAGGACATGATGATTGATTTTAACTAATTTTAAGTTAATTATGATTTTTAATTATGAAAGTTAATTATGACAAGTTCTCAGTGATTCATTTTATACAAGCAAAATGCAGCATACCGATGAGAATTCATTCACACGAATGGTCACATCACGCGCAGAGCTTGTGCGAATAAAATTAATTTTTTGAATAGTTTCGAACAATGCCTTATTCTTGAACGAGTGTAAGCTGTTTCCACTTTTATAAGGGAAAAAAAATCAACTGATCCTGCCGGCGCCGCATACACATTAGTAGAGGCACATTAGTAACTCTAAAATTAGAAAAAAAAAATTAATACAAAGTAACATATGTATAATACAAATTAATACAAAGTAACATTTGAGAGATAACTTGTCTTTTTTTCCCCATATATAATATTTTAGACACAATAAAATAAATATGATTTATGCGCTTTGAACTAGTCTACAAAAAAAATTGATAGATATATTGCATGTTAATGCAAGTAACCTCAGCCAATGTAGAACAAGCATACATCCAGATTATGAATGGTCGTTTTCATATTGGAAAGGTGAGGTGGAGCTGTTTCAGAACAGAGAAAGTGAAACAGAGACAAGCAGTAGCTAGTCCCTTAATTTGTTCATGGTTGTTTATGCATTTTCAGGTACACTAGTTCGTTTAAAATAAAATTTGGTTTAATCGTGGAAATTAAGTCCCACATTATACAATTTTTTTTCCCACACACATTTTACTTGACATCTTGGTGATCGTAGCAGTAGCCTATTTTTTTTTTTGGTCAGAATTTATCATTATAATTAACTCAGCCTGGATCTTCCATCCCCAAAGTCCCTAAACATAAAAATATATCCCATCTAAATGCAGGAAATGGGATTCAAATCAACCTGTTTTTTTCCTTATTTGTGATTCCAAGCAAAACAATTTGTCAAACTGTAAAGTTTGGATTTTGTGTGCCCTGTAAAGTGCATCAATGTAAAACATTCAGTGTTTGCAGCACCAGTGCAATACTTAAAAAAACAAAAACAAAACAAAAACAAAACATGGTAATGTACAAACCTGATATGATATTTATTGTTTTTACTGGGTGAAAAGAGAAAAATAATAGATAATAAAATTTGTGTCTCCATTCGTCCACTAGATGTCGCTCGATGACCAACAAGCACGTGAGGCTAGCTTGGTTACGAAATTAAAAAAAACTGACAAAAATATATTTTCCATGAGTTTGTGTACAAATTAATGTTTCTTTCCCTTGGTTCCTTGTTCCTGTTTCCTGTCTAATCTTTCTTATAGCCTATGTTGCTGATTCATTAATATTCAACATACACTTAGCATACTGGGCAGAAACGCAAATTAAAAAGTACTAGTACCTATTAAGTTCAGGATATCTCTGGTCTTAAAAGCTACTAGTAACTAAAAAATAAGAACTAGTTCTATTTTGTCTTAACAAGGAGAGTATAATTAAGTACTAGTCACTATTGGAATAAGTACCAGTATCTAATGATTACATACTAGTATGAATAAGTACTATTAACTTTAGAAAAGACACTTGTACCATAAGAATAAGCACTAGTAGTTAATGAATAAGCACTAGAACTTAATGAATACAAATAAGTACTAGTGACATGGAAATAGATACTAGTGCGGTTTATAGATTAAATGTTAAAACGGCTTGCCATAGGCACGCTACCTGCAGGACTATCGACGCCAACTATTAGATGTCATTTTAATAATTTAATGAACTGAATAATGTCTTAAGCTACCAGAGTTTTTAACAACATATTTCAATCCATTCTGTAGCTTTTCTCCAAATTTATTTGAGATAAAGCTTAAAGGGTTAGTTCATCCAAAAATGAAAGTTCTGTCATTAATTACTTACCCTCATGCCGTTCCAAACTCAGAAGATCTTCGTTCATTTACAGAACACAAATTAAGATATTTTTGACAATATCAGAAAGCCATCGGTCCCTTTATACACAGCAACACAACTCAAGTGATTCCAGATCCAGAAACGTAGTAAAAACACTGGTAAAACAGTCCATGTGACATCAGTGGCACAACTTCAGTTTTGCGACGCTAGGAGAGTATATCTTTTTTTTGCGTCAAGAAAACAAAAATAGCATATCATCAGCATACCATTCTTTCCTGTGACTTACGTCTTCCGCCATTTTAGAGAACACAATGCATACACACACTTTAAGGCATTTGACGAAATCAGCCTTGTTTTTATGCAGGGGGAAGCACGCACATGAACGTAATCTGTGGTTGTTTACGCCTAGAGGAAAGTGTACGCATGCGTAGGGATGCTAGCTAAAAAGGCAGAAGTCGAAAGTCAGGGGAGAAGAGTGGTATTACTACGTTTTTGGATCTGAGATCATTTCAGTTGTATTGCTGTCTATGAAGGGTCAGAAGGCTCTCTGATTTCATCAAAAAAATCTTCATTTGTTTTCAGAAGTTGAACGAAGGTCTTGGTTTGGAACAACATTAGGGAGCGAATTTTCATTTTTGGTGAACTAATTCTAATGCATATTTAGTCTGGACCTAGTTATGACTCAAGTGAACCTTCATTCAAACGAATCATTTCTTTCAATTAACTTAATTAAAAACGGTGAAACCATAGATGGGTGAATGTATATACTGTCACAGTGGAACTTTTCTCTCACCTCGATACTGAAGTAACCCCGGTCCACATAGTCGCCCAGGAAGAGGTATCGTGTCGTGGCTGGAGAGCCTCCCACCTCAAACAGTTTCATCAGGTCAAAAAACTGCCCATGGATGTCACCGCACACTGCATAAAGAAAGAGAAATACAACACTGACTATCTGAGCTGATGCAAACACCCTCAACTGCTTGTTCAATCAAAAAATAATTCATGGCTGATTCATAAAGCCATAGCTATTAAAATCATACTGTAACTGCAGCTCTGTGCTTGGTGTAATCCCTTAATATCAACCACTAGACTGCTCAAGCCATAACGAACTGATCGAATTGACAATGACAGCTGTGCACATCTGGGAGAGTGAACCTATATGAAACATAGATGGCCTGAAAATCTATGTTAGTCCTTTGCAACATAATTCTCTCTGTGTGAGAGAGAGAGCGAGAGAGAGGGAGCGAAATGCAAACTCCTGTTGCCATGGAGACATGAATTTGATGAGAATAAAGAATGAAATAAATGAGGAGTTTGCGTTGGCATGGAGATGCTGCCTAAGCGTTTGCCCCAGAGGCCTCTCAGCCTGTAGTGTGTGTGGGTGTGGCCACGGACAGAGAGGGAAACACACGCATTTAAAACCCTCTGAGCTCACGCATCACATAAGAAAACCCAGATACTGAGCCCACATCAGTGACATACAAAGATAGAGGTTGAAATTAGCAAGCGTATTTGTTCCGACTCTGAGCTGGTGGAAATTTTTTAGTCGCTTGAGGAATGTGATTTTACAGCGAAAGGTCCAGATTGTGCGATATGACCTACTGTAAGTGCGTCACCATGCCTGTGAAAAAAATGTGGAGCATCTCACTTCCTGCTTCTCCCACTTTAAAGACACCAAGCCATCGCTCGACAAGCACTTTTCCTTCCTGTGTTAACAAACACTTCAGTGTAAAAGTCCGGGGTCCACAAGATTTTTTTTTTTTACGTTTTTCAAAGAACTCTCAAAGAAGCGTTCACCAAAAGCTGCATTTATTTAATCAAAACTTTAATCAAAAAAAATATTACAATTTACCATAACTTTATATTTGGAAACATTATTCCTGTTGAATCTTCAGCATCATTACTCCAATCTTCAGAGTCACATGTTCCTTTAGAAATCATTGTAATATGCTGATTCTTATTGCAAATGTTGCGTGCCCAATAATTTTCCAGGAAGCATGAAACATTTCCTGCCTGATTTTCTGATGAATTAATAGTTAAACAGAACTGTACTTATTTTTAATAGATTTTTTTTGCTACATTTTAAGTGTTTTACTATATATTTTAATCAATTTAATGCATTGTTACTGAATAAAAATATATATTTTTTTATTTAATTTAAAATTTAATTAAACCTTATTAAACATCTGATCCCTCTTATTCTTACTGACCTCAGTTTTTTGAACAGTATATAGGTCCTACTGAATCTCAAAAGCAAAACATACAGAACATGGATATAGGACTGCGCAAACTCAATAGTCTCAGGCAAATAGGCAAATCACAAACATTTTAAATTTCAGCAAATTAATTCATTTGACTTCATGTGATCTCATTTAATATGACTCATATTACACAGCCACCATGTAAAATAGTTACCCTTTCCCATGAGATTGTGATAGCGACATTGTTTTTTTTTTCAAAATACATCATTTTGAAGTAGCTAACTAATCGGTCTTTAGGGAGCCATGTATAACAGGCTGGTTTCAGGTTCACCAGTGCACATTCTGTTTACATATGATGCCTTTAAAAAACAGCCATGTAGAGTACAACAGAATAAAACACTGCGTCTCAAAACGCACCAATGTTGGTGGAAAACACAAAAATCAATGTTTCATTACCAAATACATCCATCCTGAATATATACGGCTGTAGCTCAGTACAGGGTCAGCACGCTAATTAAAGCGCCACTGTTAAAAATATCATTTAAAAAATAAGCAAGAAAAATCTACAAATAATTTTTAATAATAATCAATATTCTGCATGCTAAAAATCACTTTTGTGACCTATATATCTAAGTGTAATGGCTTCTCGAAAGAGAAAATGTTTAGGGCCATGGCCAATTGATTGGATTGTTGTTGTTTGCTAACGGATGCAATCTCATGAGAGTGACAGGTTGCAAGAAATCATTGTCCTGCCCCTCCAGCCACTGCAAACGCCATCAGAAAAAAAGAGGGGGCGGGGAAGTTAATGTTTCTGATTAAAGATTAAAGGGGCACATGAATTTTTAACGAATAATTATGTGCATGGATAAATAATTCAAACACGAAAAACCAAGAATTGTCCATTTTGATTTCAAAGCAACTTCTAAAAGAGAAATTTATCACCATTTAGGATTACACTAAAACAAAAAAGCCAAAAAAGTGTCATTCAAACTGAGTATTTTAACTCCTTCCATTTCCCAAATGTCAGTTTCCTAAACACACCAGCATGTTTCTCAAGCTTAATAAATCTATACATTGTTGACCTCCTTTTCTTATAACGCTAACTCACTAAAGGCACACTGTCAGGTTCTACCCAAACAGCTCTTTACTTAGAGATCAATACCCAAATCAATAGATCCATTCTCAAATGACCATTCATTTAGCCTTAAGCGTCTCAAGGGAAGCGGCTTAAATTAAGATTCCTCACATCAAACGAATTAGCAGACTTATCTGGCCCAAATCATAAAGCAGACGCAAGCAGTCCACCGAGTCTGACATACATGCAAAATGGGCCATTAACACGAACCATTAACACACATTATAGAGCAAAAGTCCTAGAAGTAATCAAGCGCCAAGGCACAGTCAAGAAGAACGAAAGCCTTGAGAAGAAATGATGTCGAGAAGGGCTAAAGGGATCGTTTTCTGGAAGGCCGGGGCCACGGGGGCTGCAGTTAGCGCTGTTTCGCTCTCTTTCCTTCTGTTGGAGCATAACTGATGAATGACAGGGAGGTGACAAGTTGAACTCTCTTGTCTGCGTGCTCTCGCTCCTCCACCGACTGGTAAAGAGATTCTTCCGCCCCCTTGTATTCAGCTGCAACCGCTCCAGCCTTCTCAGGCTGTGCTTATTTCCCCCCCTTTACCCTGCCTCCTCTACTACACCCAAGCCATCGATAAAAATGCAGATACATTATGGGAAACAGTGCACGACACCATGCCATTCCGTCTCATAGGAGGCGGGAGATCTAGTGCAGAGGATCATTAAAAACACTAAATGCATTTATTTGGTCCGCACCGCTGTTGTTATGCGGAGGGTCTCACAGGAGCAGGACTTCTCCGTGTATACCCAAGTGGGCTCTTTCCCTCCGGGCATCTGGTTCTCTCTTGACGACTTCAAACTTGCTTGTCTGGAAGCTACGGGTGACGGGCTGTCTGAAAGTCCCGTTGTTTAAGTCTTTGTAGATATGGATAGGTTTATATAATCCGAATCGGAGGGAGAAAAAAATGCAGATATGCCCAGTCACGTTGCAGAATCAGAGCTGCTTAATGCATGGGCAAATCAGATGCGCCCGGGCTGTGTTAGTAAGCGGCGTTTACTGTATATAAATGAACAGACCCTGCATATTGAGACATTACATTATGCATGAAGAGGTATATGAATTGTGCATGAAAATGATCCCGGGTCCTGGTGTTAAGTGCTTCTGTTTAAACGAGCCGGCTGCTTTGCTGAGTTGATTTTAACTGTGCTTGAGGAGAAACAGGTATTAAATGCGCAATTAACATGCTTGTTCACATTCTCGGGTCACATGCCGCCCGAGCGCATGAGGAGAAGAATGTAGATGGAATCCGCTGTGTGTCACAGTGACTCCACTGTTACGATCTCCCACGGCGCAGAACGAATGCTGTTTGTCTCTGCGCTCCTGCTTTACTCCTGATATCTGATCAATCCAGCACCTCACTCCTCTCACTCCTCCTCTTGTCTCTTTTCATGTCTTTTATGCTCATCTTCTCTCCTCTAACATTTTTTCCTTCCCTTTCTGCATCTCCTTTTGTCTCTTCTCATTCTCCAATCTGCTCCTTTTCTGATCTCTCCTCTCTCAAATCATCTCATGTGTTTGTCTTTTTTTTTCTTGTTTTGTCTTTTCGTCTCCTCTCCTCCTCTGGAATAGAATCTCATATTTTTCTCTCCTCCTCTACGTTCCTCTTTTACTGTTCATCTCCTATTTCTCCTCACTGTCTCAAATATTAATTTCTATTGTTCTTCTTTAATTTGATTCCTCTCATCACTCCCTTCCTCTGCTCCTCTCCTCTCCTCCTTCTCTTTTGGAGATGAACAGGATCTCATTTAATCTCTTCTGTTCTCCTCTTCCTCTCACTGTTCAACTCCTCTTTTCTCATTTTCATCTGCTCTTCTCCTCCTCTCATCTCCTGTATTCTATTATCTTCCCTTCTTTACTCTCTCAAATCAACATCTCATGTTTATCTACCCCCTTTCTCTCTTCTCTTTTCACCCCTTCTTCTCTTTAAAGAATCTTATCAATTCGTCCCCTCCCCTGTTTTTCTTTTACTCCTCATACTGTTTCTCTTTTTTTTCCTCTCATCTGGATCTTGAGTCTCCTGTTTTTTCCTTTCTTCTTCTCTAACTTGTGTCTCTCACCTTTGATCTTTCCTCTTCTCTTTCTGATTTCATGTTCATCTTATTCACCCATCTGTTCACAACTTCTCCTTTCTTTTCTCCTCCCTGCTAATCTGTCTATCTTCTCCTCTCTTCTTCTTTTTCTCATCTATTCTTCTATATCTACTAACAATCCCATCTGTTCCTCACCTCTTTTCTGTCCCTCTGTCATTTTTATCTCCTCTTTCTTCTTTCATCTTCTCCTCATCCTCCCATCTGTTCATTTCCTCCTTCACAACTCATTCTCTCTTACTTCAAACGCTCTTGCTCCTTTTCTGTCTTTTGCTGATCTCCTCTCCTCTCCTCTCCTCTCCTCTCCTCTCCTCTCCTCTCATTTCTCATATCCTCTTCTTTCTCTTCTTCTTTCTCATATTCTCTACCTGGGTTTTCTGTTCGCCTTCTTCCCCCAACTCACCTGCTCCTTATCTTCTGTTCAACTTCGCCTATTCATTCTCTCACAATATAATTCTCCTCTCTTCTTTCCTATCTGCTCCACTTATTCTCCTCTCAGCACAACTACTTGTTTTCTCTCCTCATCTTTTCTTCTCCTCTTTCCTTTCATCTGGTTTTCTTTCCCTCTCATCTGTTTCATTTCATATGTTCCCATCTGCTTATTTCTTATCCTCTCTCATCTTCTCCTTTCACTTTATCATCTGTCCTTTCTCCTCTTTCATCTCATCTTCTCTTCTCCTCTCCTCTGTTCATTTCTTTTACATCTCACCTTACTCCTCTCATCTCAGACCATCTCCTCGTTTCTTCCTCCTCTAACTTCATCTGTTCTTTTTCTAATCTTTCGTCTGATCTCTTATTCTCCCATATGTTTAACTCTTCTCCTTTCACCTTCTGTCCTCTGTTCTTCTACTCATCCTCCTCTTCCCCCTCTTATTCTCCCACTTGGACTCCTCTCTTCTCCTCTCCATTATGTAAGCTGGACTTAATGAGCAAGCTAGAACACAGTACAAATCATTCTCAGCATAAATGAATGGGCCTAAACCAGCGCTCTCTCTCTCTGTGTGTTTGTGTGTGTGTGTACATCTGTGTGATTGTGCAAGCAGTTTTGATTAACAATAGCATGAGGTGATAGCCATACAGCTGGGTGAAGGTAGTGACAAACGGCAGCAGATATATCTTTGTTTGCCATTATGTTGCATCACAAAGGAAGCGGATCTACAGACAATGACAGGTCCTTGTGTACACTGTGCCTCCTGCATATTTCATATCCCTTTGATATTAATAATAGACGATCGGCAGGCATAAACTTCACTTGGCCTAATTTTGGCTGATCTGGGCAAATATTCTGAGCACAGGGACAGACATCACGCAATCAAGCACACACACACACACACACACACACACACAGTAAACTCTAAACAGTGATAATTGTAAGTATCTCTCTTCATGTGTGGCAGTGACTGTGCAGTGCTGAGTGTGGAGGGGGGAGATGCTTATTCTCACATCACCCACTGCAGGCACACAGGGTGCAAGCAGAACTGGATGATGGGAAGAGATTTAGAGAGAGAGGGAGAGAGAGAATATTGAGCTGTTAGATGCAGATGACTCAGAGGTGTAGGTGTGTTCTGCAGCAGAGAACCGCTCTCTCTCTCTCTTTATCCCTCTCTTGCTCTGTAGGTCACTCTGATCAACTGATGGATTTTAACAGCTGCACTGTAGCAGACAAATCTAAGTGCACGGTGGAATTGAACTCTTCCTGTGAGACTGTGACTGAACCGGAGTGAACTTAAATGCTTTGTGTCTTAAAAAACACAGCAGTGAGTGACTCCTGATGCACTGAAGCCTGCGACTGCGTGACTTTTTTGGCTGCCAAAAACGGCCTTTGGTGCAGTGACTTTAACATAAGTCTCACCCATACTGCAAAACACAAATTTTTCATCAGTATTTTTGTCTCGTTGTAAAAAAAAAAAAAATCCTAATAAATATATAAATATAGTTAGTTAGATGGATTTGCATCTTAAAACAAGAGAAAAATATTTGCCAACATAGTAGGAAAAATAAAAAACATAACTCAAACTAAACAGTAATACGTATCTTTAAAAATGTTCTTCTCAGGTAAATGTATCTTGTTTTAAGAATTATTTGAAAATTCTTACACTGCAGAAATTACTTTAGCAGTATATTGCAAATTCACTCCTATAGCACAAATAAAAATGTACAACGGAATTAAAAATACATCGCCAGCGTGAAGGAGATGTACCATCTGGGTCAGCAGAATCACATTACAAAGAAAAATTAATCAAGCTATGTCCATTATCGCTGCGTAATTTTTATTTTTTTTTTATTTTTTTTTTTGGTACGGTTACACAAGAGCATTTTTCTTTCAGGAGTAAGCGGCTCATACACGGATGAGACAGCGGAAATCACGGCCAGATGGTGTGCTGACACACTCCTGCAGATGGACGCGGGTATCAAGTACTCAACTCTATTGATTATCCACAGACACTGATAAAAGTGTAAAAACGCTCAGACGCAGAGGCGCACGATCCATCGAATAGACAAAGACATGCTTGATGTGGTCCGTATATTACCCTAGTTTTAATTTAAAACTATTTTTCGCCACTTCTCGCCTCTTGATGTGCTGACAGGTAAGGAGGGAATTAACACACGCGTTTCCATGTATACAAGGGATCGAACTTCAAAGTGACAGCTGCCTTCACAGGTAAACTTCATACAGAAACACCTCGAGCACTTGCTCACTTTGCCTCTTTTTGTTTCCGTCGAACTTACAGTCGGGTGTTTTGGAGTTTATTTTGGTATTTGAAGTCAGGATTGTGCATTCTCTCTCAAGCTCTCGCTGCCTTGCTGCTCTTTAGTCCTGTTTGCTGACGGTATCAAAGCAGGTTGTCACGGATATACAGTTAACACATGCAGACAGCATCAGATAACAAACTGCATTAGGTACACACACAGATGCTAATGCACAGACGCTCTTTATCGACTAATGTCTGAAAATACATCAGACCCTGCTGCAAAACATGGCACACATAATTACGGAAGCCTGTTTTTGCCACTAAATATGAAGTAAAACTAGATAATTGTTTTTTTTTTTATCTCACAATTTTTCCCAGAATTGCAAATTTACATCTCACTATTCTTTTTTTTCAGAACTGCATGATACAAACTTGAAATTGCAAGTACAAGTCTAGATGATAAATGTTGATGTGAGTTTGTATCTCGCAATTTTGACATTATAACTCGCAATTGCAAGTTTATATCTCACAATTCTTTTTTTCCAATTATGAAGGAAAAAAGAAACTATTTTCTAACAGTTGTGAAATCATATCATGCTCTACGGATTTAAAACGAATCTACAAACTTAAGTCAGTTGTGAGATAGCTATGAACTCGCAACTGTAAGAAAATAGCCTCTTTTTTCCCTTAGAATTGCGGGAAAAAAAGAGTTGTGAGATGTATAGTAAACTCGCAATTCTGAGGAAAAAAGTCGGAACTGTGCGTTCATTTTTATTCAGCGGCAGAAACGGCCTTCCATACATAGTCACTTAAATGCATGTCAAGTAAAATCATCCTTTAAGTACTTTGTATATTTATCTGCATACTGTATGTGAGGAAAGGGATGTACCTGTGACAGGTGCCTCTATATCCAGCATGGTTTTCTCCTGGCGTAAGATAGAGGCCCCTTCATTTATGATTCGGAGGGCCACGGTCTCCTCCACTCGGCCCTCTTTAGTGAGGTGGGCTTTCAGCAGATCCACCCTTGGTTTTCCCTCACAGTCAAACACCTCCTTCATGGTGAGGCGGTGACTCAGGGGGAAGGGAACGGCTGAGGAAAACACGAAACAGAAAGAATACATCAGAACATGATTGTTATAATCAACAATTGCCATAGCTATAAAGTTTGTATAATCTCGTTTTTTTATATATATATAGACTCTTAAGCCGTTTCTGTCAAATGGTTCACCAGCTGATGTGCCTTAGGATAGTAATTAAAAAAGCTAACAACCATTAGTTTATGGAAACTTTATTAATGAAAACACTACTATACACTGGGTGTAGGCTATAACAACTTACGCATTTTATGTGTAAAATTTTTAAGTAAAGTAAAAATGCATAATTCTATATGTAGTTAAACTGCGATGTGAAAAAGCTTTTTGCGTATTGGTAGTCGCTTCAGCAGCAATAAGGTATAGCTAAGAGCGCTCCATACCAACCTTATGAACAAATGACTCACAGAAGGTATACTTAACTAAGAAGGTTTCGGAAAACGCGTTAAAGATAAGGTACGTCTTAAGATACAACTTAAGAACGACGTAGTGTTAAGGTGGTTTCGGAGAACGCAGCCCTGCTCTTCAGAGTCACATGAGCTTTCAAAAATCATTATAATATTTGGCAATTTTACTTATTATTAGCAATTTTAAAAACAGTTTAGTGCTGATTAATATTTTGGGGGCAACCATGCAAATTGTTTCTTCAATGTATAGAAAGTTCAAAACAACAGAATACAGTATTTGAAATCGTATTTCCTGTCACTGTTAATCAACTGAATGTATTTTTGATTAAAAAAGAATGCATTTCTTTCAAAGAATATAAAATCAATGTATGTAAATAAATAAAATGTATGCATGCTAACAGTTACCATGCTAAATAAAACACCACCACTAAAAAAAAGAAAAGAAACAAAAAAACGAAACCGGCCTTTAATTAGATGATATTAGAGGAAACCAACCTATAGTTTGCCCAATTTTAAAACATAAATGGCTAAACATAAATGAAATTAACTTAAATCCTCACATGTTTTTAATCATGTCGCCTAGCATCATCGTTTGTTCGTTAAGCTCACTTACAGCAATGCAAAATTGGCCTTTTATCACAAAAACAAAGCTGCTATGAGTTACTTGACTGACAACTCATAATAACAGCTGCTTATTAAGCTTCCAAAGAGCTGGATGTGAATAATTGATAAAGGTACCGATTCTCAGCTGCGTGAAAATTCAATTTAGAAATTAGATGGCGAAAACAATATCTGCACCCAAAATTGGGGCAAAGGCAGTTTCTTTCCATTATGACTCACAAATGTGTACACTGATAATGAGGGACTTGGCTCCAACAAAACATTGGCATGGTGAATTATTTACGAATGTGTGCTTGCGAAGATTCGCCCCACACTGTACAGAAATAATTACTGAGTGCAGTTACAGTGCCATTGAGAAGAAACGCTACACATTGTTCATTGTACATGATGACACAGTCATCATGCAGGATTTCAGAATAAGACTTCAGAGATATGGGCAATTCTGTGAGAAAAACATACATTTTGGATAGCTGAGTAGAGGCTAGCAGCAACATACACAGCTCAGACAGAGAGAGAGAGATACAGTAGGGGAACTGGGGAGGGAAGCTCAGGGCAGAGACTCAACGTGATCAACACAAAGCTAAATAATTAATGTTTGACTTGAGGGGAAAAAGAGAAATCTCATGTTCCTGCTGCTGGGATAATGAGACTAGGCCTAGCATAGCATTTTAACAGCAGTAAAAAAAAAACAGCACATTTAAGTGGAGATGGGTACTGAAACCATGCTAAATTTTAAAAGACAGAACTTAACGGGTCTGTTATCAGTACTGCAGAAAAAAAAATACATTTCCTATTTATTGCTAAATAATCATTACGTAGCTTATTTTAACACAGCGCTTGCGTACACACAGCACCAAAGAACCGAACCATCTAAAGCAGTGGTTCTCAACTGCCTTGGCACCCACAGTGTCCCATGGTCATCAAGCCGCGACCCACTATACAGGTCCTTTTCAAAAAATTAGCATATTGTGATAAAGTTCATTATTTTCTGTAATGTACTGATAAACATTAGA
>JAUYWG010000022.1:3940653-3969756 GCA_034779775.1 Enteromius afrohamiltoni | reverse complement strand
CGGGGTTTTGTGTTCAAACCACCTGCTTGTCTGTCGTGCTCTCTAGCGCCACGGCCCACAATATATATATATATATAATATTTAGCAAATGTATGCTGCAATAAGAATATATAGAGTATTTTTAACATTGTAAAGTATGTTCTTTGTAAATTTTTATTGAAATATGATACAGTCATGATTCATATACATGTGTTATAGATAACAAATTACATTTTTTTTCAAATGTGATGAGTGAATTTATTTTATTTTGGATTAACACAAAATGTAAAAATATATATTTATATACTGTAGATTTACATATTTTGAAAACAAATAGTTGCTATACTAGTAAAGTAGCATAACACATGTCCTTTACAGAGAATGCAATCCCAAATTGCACTGCAGCAAGCTAAGATGTTGGATGAAAAAGTGCTAAATACTGAACAGCATTAATAAAATAGTTCATTGTAATAATTCTACCAAATACTATGTATATGTATACATATATGCTATGTATTTTTATGCTTATTAGAGTACTAGCTTAGCAACATGTTAACATCACACTGTACTGAATTAAATCAGTAATAAGCTTTTATGCATGAAGTTGTCTATGTGGCACTAGGTAGTAAGGCAGGTAAGCAGATTTTGTAATTGAGTTTATATGTTTAGGATTTACAAAAAAAAGGAATGCTTCTATATTTTGCTGGATATTCAAATTTAGCAAATTACCAGAAAACTAAAAGAGTGCATACAACTAGGCATATTTCCATACTATATACTGCAGCAGTCAAAAAAAAGTACAAACCAAACATAGTACCTACTTAATCTCCTGGTGAACTGAGAGCTTTCATTATTCATTTTGTTACAATAATTTAATACTTTAATCACTTTTCACCATTACCCCTTGTCCATGTTTTGGCCTAATGTAATGTGCACTACAGGCTAACAATTAATCTGTCACCGGCGCTTGACAAGCCGTTAACGTCGCACAGCAGATCTTTTATCAGTGTACCATTTTAGGTGTATCAGAGGTGGTGGAAAGCTGTGGAGCTTGTTAAAAAGAACAGAGAGAAGTGGACATGTTGACAGGACATTATTAATAACTGAAGAAACTGCATTACATAACAGCTTCCACAGTGTCTACCACATTAACTCTAGGGGGATCAAGCGCACGGCGTGAAGCAGCGCAGCTAGGAATCACTTTGGACTAGCGATCACCCTCCGGTCCAGGCGCTGTTGTGTCCGACTTCTGTTGTTGTTTGGACTACAAAAAATAATATTGATCTGGCAACCAGAATTGGAGCACTTGCTTTATGAGACTCGACTCAAAACATGAACACTGTTTGTGTCGAAATGTGTCAGTGGTTTCCACAACATGCACAAACCTGGACTGTGCCGAGCCCTTACGTGTTTGTGGGCTAAGGCACTGTAGCAGCTTGCAGGCCTGAGCACAACCCATGCATGAAAAGCCAATATGCTGGATAAGGGAGAGATGAAAGAGATGGAGTTAGTGTGGTTGCCCGGCCCTGCTGACTGGTATTAGAAAGGGGGGCAGGGGAATACAGTATATATATTGGAATAAGATCAAAACAGTGCTTCCCTTCACTCGGAAGCATGCAGCGCGTATATATTTATTTGCTTGCAAACCATCAAAATAAAGGCTCCGTGGTTTAATGTTTGAAAATAAACTCACCAACATTAGTATTGTAATATAAAATAATTTTTTATGTAGTATTGTAATCAAAATAATAAGAACTGCATTTTCAACAAAAATAAATAATTCAGTAAACGCCAAGCATGCACATACACATTTGGAGATGTTTTTAATGAAAGAGGTATGTGAGCCCAAAAGCATTTCCTACAGTTTTGTAGGCTCAGTTTATTTGACATTGTTTTTTAATGTAATATTAAAACTGGGGTCCGTTATTCGTACGTCGCTAACTACATCCAAGATCAAATGACACATCCAAGATCAAATCATCGCACTAACTATAAGCTCGCTATTCCGGTTCTCCGAATGCACCTGTTGTTAATGATTAGTATAGCTAGATTGAATTGTCTAGGATTATTGCGCGTTCGTGCGAGAAACACTGATCACAACCCATTCAATAGGTTGACGAAATGGCATAAGAGCGAGCTAAATTCTTTTCTCAAGCGGAGCAAGAGCTTTTATTAGAGGGTTAAGGAGAATTTCAAACTAATAAAGACACTCAGGCCTGCAAGCTGCTACAGTGCCTCAGCCCACAAACACGTAAGGGCTCGGCTGCATACGCGCTGCATGCTTCCGAGTGAAGGGAAGCACTGTTTTGATCTTATTCCAATATATATACTGTATTCACAGCTAGTGCTAAAGACAGCTAGTGCTGCAAAAGCCAGGAGAGAGGGCTGGCAAAAAGTAGCAGACAAATTAAATGCGTTAGTGCTGCCCAGGTTACATGTTTTTTCCTTGATATATATATATATATATATATACATGTGATTATTATTATTATGAGAGTATTATGAGAATGTGATTATTATTAGACATTAGACATTAATAATTAGACATTATTAGACAATATAAGCCATTAACACACAAATGATGACCACAGCCATGCGCACACAAATGTATATATATATATATATATATATACTGTATGTATGTGTAAATACAGCTATCCATATATATATATATATATATATATATTTTAGGGCTGCTAATTATTTTTTGTGGTTAATTACATTACTTTTTTTAACGCATTCACTTTGCATCAGTGACACGTGGGTACTGAAGTCTTTTAAGCTGGTTGTATTAAAAACTGAGGAGCGTCATTTTGCAGAGGCTTGTAAAGAACAGTTTCTGTCTGTTGGACGTAAGTGGGGGCAAAAGGACAACCATTGGAACTGACAGTGCAAGCGACATGGCTTTGTGAATGCTTTGGTAAAGTGATAGTTTGCGCGATAGTTTCGTTGCTGAGTCTATTTTGTCTATCTACAATCGGCGCGTGCTGCTTCTGCTCTGCAGAACGCAGGCTTGTGTAAAGAATTTTAAGCATACCCGGCCCAGAGAAGATACTCGCACCAGTCCTGTTGATTTTCATGGCAGTATGCCCGTAGGAAGAGGGTAAGTTCTTCATTCAGTCTCTCAACTTGTCCGTTTGATTGAGGGTGATATCCGGAAGTCAGGCTTACATTAATGTTAAGTTGCTCACAGAAGGCCTTCCATACACAAGAAATTAACTGGGGACCGCGATCAGATACAATGTCCTTAGGCAGGCCATAAAAATGAAAGACTTGATTAACCAAGGTGAGTGCTGTCTCCCAGGCTGTGGGTAACTTGGGCATGGGGATGAGATGGCAGGACTCATCAAAATCTGTCAACAATGGTGAGAATGGTGGTCTGATGGTTAGAGGGAGGTAGGTCCATTACAAAGACGATCGCAATGTGAGACCATGGTCTTTGTGGAATGGGTAGTGGATGTAATAAACTTGCGGGTCGTTGATGAGAAGACTTGCTTATATTGCATGTGGCACAGTCCTGGAAAAAATGATTACATCCTGTGACATGGTGGACCACCAGAACCGATTGTTGAGTAGCTCCAGGGTGGCTTGGATACCTGGGTGGCCTGTGCTGGGGTTGTTATGGATGAAGTGTAATAACCTGGAACGGAGGGCTCCTGGAACGTAGGTGCGAGCAGTCAGAAGTCGTTATGTTGAGCTTCCGAGATCTCAGCCATGATGTCTGACTGTACCGGAGCCAGGATGATGGATGGGGGAATGATGGAAGCCGGCTCCTTCTCCTGTACTTGATTGTTGAATTGGCGGGATAGAGTGTCGGCTTTGCCGTTTTTGGAGCCTGGTCGATATGTAATAGTGAAATGGAATCGAGAGAAGAATAAAGACCACCGGGCCTGATGAGCATTGAGGTGTTTGGCTGTTCTCAGGTATTCTAGATTTCGGTGATCAGTTAGCACAATGAAAGGAGTTGCTGCCTCCTCCAGCCAATGTCGCCACTCCTAGAGAGCTGCCTTCATGGCTAGAAGTTCCTTGTCCCCGACATCATAGTTACACTTGGCGGAGTTCAGCTTCCTAGAGTAAAAAGCGCAGGGGTAAAGTTTATTAGGTTCACCTTGCCGCTGAGACAGGATGGCCCAGATTCCAGTATTGGATGCATCCACCTCGACGATGAATTGGTGGTTGGGGTCTGGAATTTGTAGGATGGGTGCCGAGGTGAAGCGTTTCTTGAGCTCCTGAAAGGCCTGTTCACAGTCAGGGGTCCAGTGTAGTCGGGAAGACTTTTGGCGAGTGAGTCAAGTGAGAGGTGCGACTACCTGGCTGAACCCTAGTATAAATCTCTGATAAAAGTTTGCGAAGCCCAGGAATCGTTTAAGGTCCTTGATGGTCTGCAGTAACTTTGCTGTCGTCCATTCTTACTCCCTCCGCACTGATTATATATCCCAGAAATTATATGGTGGTGAAATTCACATTTAGGGAGTTTTATGTACAGTTTGTGTTGAATTAATCTCTGAAGGACAGTTCTGACATGGCTGATGTTTTCCTGTAGGTTCTCGGAGTAGATCAGGATGTCGTCGATGTAAACGAGGATGAACTTGTTTAACAGATCACTAAAGATGGTGTTGATCATGGCTTGAAAGATGGAGGGGCTGTTAGAGAGTCCAAAGGGCTTGACCAAGTATTCATAGTGCCCAGTGGTGGTGGAGAAGGCGGTCTTCCACTCGTCGCCAGCTTTGATGCATACTAGGTGCTTGGTGCTGAGAGGTCGGCCTTACATGGAACAGACAGGCATTGTTTTTGACAGGTGTGTGACCACTGAAGAAGCTTTCGATCCCTCCAGGAGATAATGGGGTTGTGCTTAATGAGCCAAGAAAGACCGAGGATGAGTGGATGTCCGGGTGATTGGATAATGTGAAATTTAATGGTCTCTGAGTGAACTGGTGATGAGTTTTAATTCCTTGGTCGTTTGAGTGACTTTTCCATGTCCTAACGGCTGGCCGTCAAGGGCTGCCACAGCCACAGGCGTGGTACATGGAAGAAGAGGAAAATGATGAGAATCAGCAAAGTCCAAGTCTAGAACGTTTCCTGCCACTCCAGAATCCACATACGCATTCTTCATAATTTGACGTCCATTCACCAGCAGACACACCTCAAGTAACAGACAGGAGGACAAAAGAAGACTGCTCACCCTGGTTTCAGTGGAACGTGATGGTCTGGTGGTGCAGTTTGCACGCATATGACCCGGCTGGCCACAGTAGATGCACAGTCTGTTGCATCTACGTCTCACCTGCTCCTTCTTAGTCAAGTATATTTGCATGTGTTCCTCCGTGGTGAACCTGGATAGCGGCTAAGAGACTGAAGGGTTGTAGTGCCCCCTGCGTGAGTGGAAGAGGTTGTCGAGCTTGATCGCTAACTCCATGTACTGTTCAAGTGAACAATTGTTGATGATGAGCCGCAAGAATAGAAGCTTGATGAGTTACCTCAGTCACCATGCTGTGAACAGCTGCTGGATCCTGTTGCAGCTAAGTATTCTGTAACATTGACTCAGAATCGGTTGAATCCATTTGCAAGGCTTTATTCACAAACTCAAACAGGCAGGAATCACAGTCGCCAGCAAACAGGTATTTCGTAGACAATCCAATAGAATAATTAGTGGGCCGGCAAAAGTCAGTGAGGCAGGGGGCAAGAATCAAAGTCGAGATAAACAATCCAAGGTCATACACGGTGTCATGGCTGAAGGCCGGGCATTTTTATAGGCGAAATAACAAACAACACCTGGCGCGAATTGGCTGAGGTCCGTGGGTCAGAAGTGTCCAGGTAGGAACCCTTAATAGTCCGGCGAAGGTTCCCGCTGCTGCTGATCAGAGAGGGCCACAGAGGCACCGGTTGTGACAGTATGTGTGTGTGGTCATCATTCATGTGTAAATCGTCGTAGGCACTTTCTTGCAAGATAGACATGGAGTTTTACTTTAATCTGATTTCTGAATCTGCTAATAAGAAAGCTATGAAAATTGTGGGTATTTGTTCCACACTTAAACTTTTTGTGTAGGCTATCCTTTAAAAAAATATAGCCCTTTTTGCATTTTTTATCTTTTTTTCCCTTTCTTTTTCTTTCTTTAAAGAGTATTTAGTGTTTTCTTATTATTGTCTGTTCAAACAGAAATTGACAGTTTTGTTGATAATTAGGTTTTTTTTGTGCTATCTGTATGTTGTTGAATTTAGCAATAAAAAATAAAAACTTTACTTTCTCTTCCCATGCAACTCAGTCCGCGTCAGTCATGCTTTTTAACCAATCAGATGTGATCTCGCCATTTCAACCAATCATAAGCCGCCAGGAGAGCAGCCTAAATCCTGTTTACATGAAATAAACCTGCTCCCAAACAGGTTTACGCTTACCGACCTATTGAAAAACAAATCTTTACATTTTATAGGCACTGGAGATGTGGCCTGCAAAAGGCTTTTCAACGTGTTAAAATTATTTTTATTTTCTATACATGCACTTCTGCATACATTAATATGCTATGCTGTATATTCTATACATTTCCAGATCATTCTAGAGAAATGTATTCTTTTCAAATATAGCTTTTATATGAAAGCCCATTTCCACCACTGGATAAAATAAATTAAAAAGTCAATTTTGACTCACAATTCTAAAAATTTTCTTGCAACTGCGTGCTTATATCTTGCAATTCCATAATTTTAGATATTATAGTCACCTGGTAAAATTTCCACATTTCATATTGAAGACAGTATGTATATAAAAAAAATTTTTTTTCAATATCATCAATGTATAAAATATACAGTTTGGCTGACAAATAATTATTAAACTTGACATCAAGCAAACCAGGTTCAAACAATGATATGATACGGCTGACACAGTTTAATAGAACAGACCAAGGCTTTTGAAATTAACTGTCAAATGTGAACCAATATACCCTAAGAAATATTCACTGAAAGCAAACAGTGTGACAACTAGCCCCAGTCTCCCCTATGTCGAAGCATGTGTGATGGTCAATGACTAAAACATTGAGATTAATTCAACAACTTGAATAGTTATAGTCCACCTCAAAATGCAAATACTGTAATTATTTACTCACGTTCGAGTTGTTTCAAACCTGTTTGAGTTATTGGGCACAAAATATATTTTGAAGAATGTTGGTAACCAACATTGTGACAGCATTAGTGATGTTTGATGTGTGTGAAGGTTTGTGTTTGTTGAAGCAGGATCACTATAATAAGCAGACACTTCATCCACAGACCTGTCATGTATTTGTGCAATTTACAAGTGTTCTCATGCGTGGCTGTCCTTCTGTCTCTGCTTCTTTCCTATCGTCTTATTTCTCTCTCTCTATCTCTCATGTCCTGCATGTCTACTTCAGCTTTCATCAGTCACTTTCTCCTCACGTTCATCATATTCCCTTTTGTTGCCCTCCATGATCCTTTGTCCACCATTCTCCATGGAAACATGTCTATGTGTTAAACACCTCTCCAGCCTTCTCACTTACACACACATCCCTGGTCCCTTTTTGTTTTTTCCCTTGGCTAAGAATCTATTCACACCCAGCAAAAAACAAAAATGCAAAACGATGTACGAGTACATGCAAATATTATATATACAACAGATGACGCACAAATCTTTCAGCATAAGGAAATACTTACTTTCATTATTAATTCTCTAATACATTTGCCTAATTTTCATTAATTAATAAATATATATATTAGTTTTTGTTGTTATTTATAAATTACTTTTTAATTATATTTTTTATGATTTATTTTCAAAATCTGTCATCAAAATGATGTCTTTTTTTCTGTGAACTAAAACAACAGCATAACCAATGTACGTTTATACTTTGTAAATAAATCATATAAAAATATAATTGTTAAAAGCAATTTATGAAAAATGTAAAAATACATATATATACACAGTATATACATATATGAGCATTTCTTATTATTATCTATAAATTACTTTTGCTATTATTTAAATGATATTTTTAAGAGACTTATTTTCTAATTCTATTTTTTTTTTTACATTTCAAACATGTACTCTTTTTCTGGTTGAGTACAAAGGCAACATCATAAACATGAAAATATGTAACTTTGCAGCAGCGACTTTGAAAACATGATCAAAAGCTATTATCTTGTTGGCCAATGGAAAATAAAGTCTCTCCACACAAAAAAGAAGCCTTAGATTTGTCGGCAGATGAATATTCACAGCCAGATATTCACAGGCCCATAGAAACCTAGTGTTTTTATTCAACATTTGTCCTCTGACTGAATATTTGCAGTGAATATTCACACTGGTGTGAATAGGCCTTAAGATTGTTCATCCTCCCTTTCATCTTTTCTTCTTCGTTCCCTCATCTCCCTCGTCTTCTCCATCTCATCAGCAGACCTCGGGGAAGTGTTGTTATGTAAGAGAGCCATGTGAACTGAAACAGTGCTGCAAACCAATGCTTAAATAATTCACCCACACTACTATATAAAGCCTGCATGTACATATCAGGCAAGCGGATCCCCAGCATCCATCTCGCTCCCTCTCGATCCTGTCAGTAATTACTCCACCTTAACATCCACCCTCATGCACCTGCCCCCTACCACTGCCTCTCAACGGACTCCTTCATCTACCTAACAGATTATGCTCATATTTTGCTTTGAGCTTACTGCTCCAACAACAGCTCTGGACGATCACTCAATGAAAAGCCCAAGGGATCACACTAATTCAAAGGGAAAACACAGGCTTATTAACTCATTAAAAATGTATATGATGAATATGGGAAACTGCAACAGCGTGGCCAGAGAAGGCTCGTGCTGAGCTATTTGTAACAACCGATAAAGAAAGCAAAGCTTAAGTGACAAAGCATTTGTTTGAAACCATTTGTTTGGGTGGATGGAATAAATACAGCTAGTTTTACTAAGAAAAGGTAAAAGGATTCTATTACTATTAAAGATTAGGGAATGCTGACACTAAATATTGATGCTTTTTGAGATATAGACAGGAGCGGTAACTCACACATTGTATGGTTTATTGATGAGAGAAGTGATGTTTCCAAGTAACAAGATTTATGATTTTCATTAACATAGCCACTATGTTGGAACTGTGATTTAAGAAGTAGCTTAACCAACCAGTTAGCCAAGGGGTAATCAGTCTTACTTTTTGGATTAAAATTGTCTAAGTTTTAATATAACTGACTAAAAAAGACCACTATTAAAGAAAAATAAGACCAGCTGGTAACTAGTCTAAGCAGTTTATGTAACCGACCAGAAAACACCATAGCAACTGCATAGCAAATACTCTAAAAACCAATATAAGAACATCTTAGCAACTGCAATGCCATTGCAACCACCCACAACACCTGAGCATAATATCAGTGATTATTACAATTCTGGCCAATACATTATAAGATATGACATTATAAGTTTGTCAAAATAAATATAAAGCCAAACCATGAAATTAAAATCATCTTTTTAAACGCTACAAATAAATGCATCACCCTTCTTAGGTATGCTTAGCCAGCTAATGAATTAACTAGCAGCATTAACTAACAATAAATATTTGTAATTTGGTATTAAGAAATCTTTGTTAGTTGACAAAATATTTTTTTTGTTAGTAACCTTTATCAAATAATATTAAGACATATAATCTTTTATTTAAAAATATAACAGGACATGTTGAAATTAACTGATTAATTAATGCTTCAGAATAAATTTTGCTACACTTTATTTTTAGGAGTTCTTGTTACAGTGTAATTACACTGTAAAAAATGGCCAAAAATGAAGGTTTTCTAGAGTATTCCCTGACTCCTAATTGAGGGTTGTCAGAGTTGTCAGTTGACTTTCAACTGTTCAAACCTGACAGTTCATTTCAACACCAAAAGAAGGTTTGTGCTGGTGCAAGGTTTTAGTAAAACTGGTACTCTGTTGTATTTGTGTTAGCTTTAAGTGATGGCAAAGGTAGTTTACATTTAAAAGTAGGGGAAATGTATGTACAATGATGTATCCAATATTGGTGAATACCAATCAACTAAATATTGCCCAGTAACCAATACACTGATTTATTGTTTCTTTCAAGCACCACCCATTTTGTTCTCAGAAAATGAAATAAACCAATTAGTTATTTCAGTTTGCCAAGTAAACAACAGCACATCTTATTTAGCAACATTCCTTACTAGTTTGTAAGTATGACAATGTCAGGTCAACGGCATTGAAACAGTAATCTTCATGTGTCCTAATCAGAACGTGATCCAGAGAACCATCACATCTGGGTGACTCACCTTTCTAAGTGTCCTGTTTAAATCCTGACAATACCTCTTGTGCCCCATGTGGCTTTCCAAGCCCCATCAGAACTAACACAGTTAATGCCCTAGAATTGGGCTCTGTAAAGTAGGCCGTTCTAAGCCTGGCATAAAGACATCCCAGAGCAGTGAGTGGGCCAGTGGCATCTACACACCAGAATGCAGAGGCTGAAGCAACACTTGACCTACCTCCTCTGGGCTTTAAAACAGGCGCTGATCGACAAGTTGTATTTTTAAAGAGCTCTAACTGCACTAAAAATGACTTTACCTATCATATCCAGAAACGTATCTGTTTAATATATCAGCAAACTACTGCACCTGTTAATATGTATTAATTTGTTCAAAATGCCCTCAATTGATCAGTAGATGTTCAGACAGAGAGCTCCTGTGTACTCAGCTGTGTTAGACTGTGTAAGTATGCAACGATAGTATCACTGTAGCGCAGTTTTTACAACTGAAAGTTGTGTACCCTTTTGACACATTCGTAACCAACAATAACAAAGTACAGAAATATTGCTTGTGTGATAAATATAAATTGGAAGCTAATTTCATTTTTAGTATAGTTTGCTTCAGAGGGGTGTGGGTTTGTTTGAAGGATGCACAAAATGTTATCCTCTAAACTGGCCAATTTCTTGACACGTCACGTATCTTTGCATGAAACATAAGCACATCAACATGCTTGATGGCAGAACATTCATGTAAAAGATATGCTCCTTCTGTTATTGTTTTTATATGCTAAGAATTAATTGTTTTTGTAGATTTCATTTAATATTATTTATCAAATATATTTTATTATATGTCACCATGTATCAAAATAATCTTCATGGAACATGATCTGTACTTAATATACTAATTATATAAATATATATATATATATATATTTTTTTTTTTTTTTTTTTTTTGGACCCATACAGTGTATTATTGTTGGCTAAATATACTGGCGTGACTTCTGACTGGTTTTGTGATCCAGATTCACATATTATATAAACATGTAAATGCTATATAAAAATGATAATAATACTACATACCTATTTTTAGTTTTTAGTTTAGTTTAGGTGAAGTAATGACTTAATTCGGTTTTTAGCAAAAAAGGGAGACTCAAAATGGACTAGATTGCAATTATTAATCAAAACTATATAATATATATATATATATATATATATAAACAATTTATTATAATAATTGTAGTTTTGTTATATTGTTAAATATAATTTGTTTGTGTTTTGCTTCAGTTTTATCTGTCAGTTATGAAAGAAGTTTGTGTAATTTTGTAAACATCACTAAACAGTGTGGTAATGAATTGAACGGCTAAACGCTGGAAGAAATAAGAGTGGGTAAGACCATTTCATAAGTTTGGAAAACAAGGAAAAAGAAAAAGCTAAAACTAAATTAATGTAACATTAAACCAAAAGGTTAATGCATATTATTAATTATACAAAGATAATAATAATAATATAGTTAATTGTACAGAATTAATAAAGCCACAGAATAGCCACAAAATTGTGCTATGAAGCATCATGACATCCCTAGTCTGTTCATTTCGCCTCTGCGCATGGTTTTCTGCCTTCATACCAGGATCATTAAGACAGATTCATACGCAAGCTGGAAACGAGTATGAGAATGTTAACAGTGTGGCTACAATATAATGACTTTGCATACAAAGAGTGATGCTCAGCACAGCTCCCATGAGACGAGGCTATAAACCAGCATTTCAAAACACTAAATGGAAAGCGCCATAAAATCCATTATGCCAGGGCGGGAATGAAAGGCCTAACTCTAGTTGCACTTAGTAAATGAAACTGAAAATGACACACCATGCAGTGTTTTATGAAATCCTGCTCTGCTGCTGTGGGGATTCTACACAGAGACAAATTCTTTGTTTGTCTCCTGCATTTGGCGCCGCACACTGCTAAATATGAATGCTTAGCTAACCTCATCACTGGGATTTTAGATGTGGTTATTTATTGATGCATTCTGTTGATGATAAAAGCCCTCAATAATACATAAGGAAGGGGGTGGGGGAGATGTGGCAGAGGTAGTTCAGAGAATGGCATTACAGCTAGAACTGCCAGATCTAAAGTACCTCTACGAGGTAGCCGGTGCGTTGGAGGGGGGTCACTACTGTGACTCATTACGTGTGGCAATGACTAATGCAACCTTAACTCTTAGAGAGGTCAGATGACTTGTATCAAACCCTGAGTTATAATAGGCCTTGTCATAAGATTTAGCCTGCAAAGGCACATACAAATCAACTGCTCTGCCAAAAAATGTCCATGTCAACAAATCAGCACTGAGGAACATGATCCTCAGCAACATTCATGCCATGAATCAGCCTAATATCTGCTTTTTGTGCCATCGTCATATGGGATCTAAACAGTAAATGGTGACTGATTTTTGGGTGAGTACTTGTTTCACAAAAGGGTGTTTTAAATGCTAATAGTATTTATCAAATCAACACAGTAGAAAGCACATTTAAATGCGGCCGCATTAGCATGCAAATTGAGATATCCTGGAAATTGTTTCAAAAGTTCACAAGCCCAGAGATTTTTGCAATTCAAATCAATCAGCTAGACTGGGGTGTTAATTGTGGCTGGTGTGTAAAAAAAGAAAAACGATTAATATCGGGGCTTTACTGTGTTGAGGACACGGAACACCTACAGAGTCTGCCAGAATATATCTGTCATTTATATCACAAATTATACACTGCTGCATCAAAAAGACAAAAACCTGAGAGGAAAAGGGAGAATCTATGAAAGTGCAAATGTGAAAACGTGACCATCAAAGAGTGAAAAAGCATCAGTGAAAGCCAACATGTTCCTATTAAAATGCTGAAGCTGTTTTCTTGTTCCTTTGTTACCTTCAAGGACAGAAAGGAGCACTAAGTAAATTGTTGTTTATATTTATCTGCTCCAATTCATACAAAAAAAATTATAATACTAGTGGTTTTGGACTGTATATACTGACACCTATAGGCCTGGATGCATGCAATTTGCTCACTCACTGCTGACACTGCTGAATCTGTTCGTGCATATTTTGTTCTGATTTTTCACGTTTATCTATATTTCACATTTTGTGGCTTAGGTTGTCAGTATTCATTTTTTCATTCATCTGGTGAGTCCCGCACCTGTTGATCCACACCATGGCACTTTTTTTTTCTGTTGTGTCAGTTGTTGTTAGAATGTACGTTTATATTTATGCTTTGCAAACCATCCTGGCAAAATTAGCCTATTATTTTATTAGCAACACGGTGAATTGTAGCAGACGACTGATCACGTGATCCAAACATAGCAGCGCCAAGAAGGTGCGACCCGCTCTATGTAGAATAAAAACAGCTTTTTGCTATAACAATACTAATATGAATACTGACACCTCTTGGGTGTTATTTCAATATATTTTCACTATGAAAGTGCCATTTAAAAAAATGACCTAGTGCAACCTAGTAAGTCTAGTTTCTATATAAGACCGAGGCGCTTATATTCAGCCTCTGTGATCTTTGCTTTTATGTTCCTACATGGGAATATTAATGTGCGCTACGTGACCAGTAAATGTGCGAAAATCAATCAGACGCAACGGGGGCGTGACAGTTTCCATCTCGAATGATTTACCTTCAGACTGGAGGCTTCCCTCGAGAAAGCAAACATCTAAATATGAACTGAGAACCTTATTTTTATGTTTGAAGAATACAGGAAGGGCTGCGTGATGCCACCTAAATCCTGCTGCATCACCGCCTCCACTGGATCTGCCTTATTTAACACATCTCCCTCTGCCTGCCCGTGACTCAATTACCATCAATCCATAGCAGAGAAAAACATCGCTGTCTCAAAAACATTTAGTCTCAAAGGTGAACGGTCTATATTAATAAACGCAATAATACGGATACGTCTTAATTAGCAGTGGCAGTACTTGAACGATTAGTGCGTAAATAACGGCACAAAATAAAGACGCAGGTATAGAGGGAGGAAATGTAGACTTACATTTCACTATCCGATCGGTGGAGTTCAAGACCATGTCAGCGTTAGACATCTTCATGGGCAGTGGATCTCTCCAGGCGTATGTGTTTCTCCCTCCTCGCAGAAGAAGCGCTTTATTCTCGGCGTGTTTTCGCGGTGGCGAGATGCGGTTGGTGCAGTGGCATCACTCGGATGCGTCTCCTCCTTGTCTCACCGCCGGATGATGGTGCCGCTGCTGCTACCTAGAGAGGGTGGAGGTGGACGATGCTGCTGCTGTTACTGCTGCTGCTGAGACTGAGACTGTCGTGAGGGGGAGGATGGAGCTGATGGGGTGGGGGCGGTGGAGAATAGGGAGAGAGAGCGCGCGCGCTCGGGAGATCCTTTCAGCACGTTGCACCACCCCGACATGGCGAAGCGGGGAACTCCCACGCACCCGTGTGAAGGGCCTGGTGATGCTGCCATCAGGTGGAGGTGAAGGGCTTTCCCGAAAACGCGCTGCTCGCTCATCGCCATGACTGATAATCAAGTCGAAATGCCACTCAGGTCTTTAAGAATGTAGATTCTTCAAGGGGAACGGCGAATTGTATTTTTCTGAATCACGCTTTCTGTGCTTTTTTAAACGGGAGTATTTTTATTTACGATCACTGTAATGACATTTCAATATTTGGAATTAGCCTAAACGTCATTAAACAAATGTGTAAAATATTTAACAGTAGCCTAGCTGTAGTATGGCATATTTAGACGTAAGTTGTGTAATGCAACAATAAAAAAAACTTATTGTGCCATTACTAAAAATATTTAGTATAATATAGTATATAGTGTATATAATATACGGTGTTGGGTGTAATGCAAAAAGTAATTAATGCAGCTTAATTTTCATGTTACTCCTGATGCAGTTGCATTACAGTATATAGAACAATTATAAAACAATACTTGACTTAACATCAAAATGTAATGTAATGTTAAAATGTAGCTTATGTTTTTAATGTATTCTTTGGTTTGTATAATTTAATATATTGCACATTTTATTTATATTATACAATTTTATACACGTTGAATGAATTAAAAAATGTATTTAATTGAATTAAAAGCTGTTCCATGTCAGTACTTGTATTGTAACTGTCAAGGTTGATATGAGATTTAGCAAGTAATAAGAAGCCTAATGAAATACTTTTAAGAGAGAGTAATTAGTAAAGTTATCTGATTTCACTGAAGAAGTTGTGCTAGCTATTATGTTTTTACTGTTTTAGAGTAACACTGTAGGCAAATATTAGCCAAAAATGATAATGATTTTGCAGAAATATTTGTAGTAAATAAGGTATTTCAACAATATCTATCAAAACAGTGTACTCTGCTAAAAAAAATTATCATGAAAATAAAAACTGCTTAAATCAACCTTAGCTTAGTTTTTTTGTTGTGTTTTTTCTCAGTTAGTGGTACTTCACATAAAATGGTGATAACCGGGTATGTCAAAATTGGCATAGAAAAATCAACAGTGTTAAACAACAAAGGCTGATGGTAACGTGATTTAATTCTATTTACTCCGTTATGTTGAATAATATTCATGTTTTATCATCTCTCAGTTATTTTGAGGAAACTCATATTCTGGATAACACATGGGTGCATCTAACGTAACAGTAGGCTAAAATGCCAGTAGCTTTATAATATTGCAGAGTTAAAAGATATGTAGTTAGCTTATCTACTTTTTTCACATTCATTGTTTTAAAGCCTACATGTCCCAGGGCTACACTGACCCAATGAGGTGCAGAAGGCAGTCAGCTTTGAACTAACACTGCGAAAAGACATTAATGCAGTTTTTTTTTGCTGGTGGAAAACACAGCTGCAGGGAACTCCCATTGGTTCAGGGGGCTGAACTGCTTTTGCATTTATATACGCATTTCTAGAGTATTGCAGTACCTTATTCTTCCCATAGAGGTCAAGGCAGGCTAAAGTTATGCACGCACAAACTATACTAAACTAAAATAATATATAACTAAATCTATATCTATAATGTGACATCTTACAGTGGATAAGCTGAATTGGTTACTTTTCTGAATTATTTTCTTTTTCAAGAACATTTGTTGCATGCTGACATTCTTTAAAACATTTCCCTTTGTGTTCATTGTGGGCAACATGGCTCTAAAACAATATGAGGGTTAGTAAATGACAATAGGTACAGTGGGTACGGAAAGTATTCAGACCCCTTAAATTTTTCACTCTTGTTATATTGCAGCCATTTGCTAAAATCATCTAAGTTATTTTTTTCCTCATTAATGTACACACAGCACCCCATATTGACAGAAAAACACAGAATTGTTGACATTTTTGCAGATTTATTAAAAAAGAAAAACTGTAATATCACACGGTCCTAAGTATTCAGACCCTTTGCTCAGTATTTAGTAGAAGCACCCTTTTGATCAAATACAGCTATGCGTCTTTTTGGGAAAGATGCAACAAGTTTTTCACACCTGGATTTGGGGATTTTCTGCCACTCCTCCTTGCAGATCCTCTCCAGTTTCTGTCAGGTTGGATGGTAAACATTGGTGGACAGCCATTTTTTGGTCTCTCCAGAGATGCTCAATTGGGTTTAAGTCAGGGCTCTGGCTGGGCTGTTCAAGAACAGTCCCAGTGCTGTTGAGAAGCCACTCCTTCATTATATGTATGCTTAGGTTGTCTTGTTGGAAGGTAAACCTTTGGCCCAGCCTGAGGTTCTGAGCACTCTGGAGAAGGTTTTGGTCCAGGATATCCCTGTACGTGGCCGCATTCATCTTTCCCTCAATTGCACCCAGTCATCCTGTCCAATCTTATCTCTCACCATCTTGGAGTCCTTCAGGTGTTTTTTAGCAAACACTATGCAGGCTTTCATGTGCCTTGCACTGAGGAGAGGCTTCCGTCGGGCCACTCTGCCATAAAGCCCCGACTGGTGGAGGGCACTAGTGATGGTTGACTTTCTACAACTTTCTCCCATCTCCCTACTGCATCTCTGGAGCTCAGCCATAGCGATCTTTGGGTTGTTCTTTACCTCTCTCACCAAGGCTCTTCTAACTTCTATATGGGGTGCTGTGTGTAAATTAATGGGGAAAAAATTAACTTAAATGATTTTAGCCAATTGCTGCAACATAACAAAGAGTGAAAAATTTAAGGGGGTCTGGATACTTTCCGTACCCACTGTATATCCATTTCATAATAATCTTACTTTCTTTGGTTACTACACAATAATCATATACCAGATCTAAATCCATTCTAGATTTATTTTTCACAAGCAAACATTTGCCTGTCAATAAAATTAATTGCTTATAATTGTCTCTGCAGATTAAACTGTTGAATACATTCAACTAACAGACTTTAACTTTTTCTGTTAAGGCTGCAATGTATCCAACTGACCACTAGATGGTAATCTTTCATTGCAGGTTTTTCTCATCTCTAAAAGACTTGAGAACGTTAGATTCCTTCTTCACTACATCATTATGCATCTGTTCTTTGTTTCATAGTCATTTGCGTGGCTGACACTCTCAACATGATGTTTCGCATTTAGTAATCCAAGACGAGAGCCAAGCATTTTTACATTGTGCTCTAACGGATCTGTCTCATCAGCATCTCCTATGAAAACATTGGTATTTGGCCACACCTGTTCCTCTAATGACAATCCTAGTCATTTGGCTCTGGAGTTCCTCCTCCTCTAATTCACTTTTGCTTGCCAGTTCAGATGGAGCTTTATGGTTTCTCTCTCTCTCTCGCTCTTGTACTGCTGGGTCAAAGGCAGAGAGACAGCAAAAGTTTTTTGCTGTCATCCTGTCAGGGTCAGCTTTTCACTGACTACCATATGCTCTTGAATGCAGAGGGAGAGTCAAAGTACTGCATGTACCATAATCTGACACTTTGGATGGGGGAAATAGGCTTGATACAATCCAGAAGAAACAAGGGACGCTTTAAACAGCACTGCAAATGAAAAAACAACAACAAATGAACAATTGACACATTAGTGAAACAGATCATCCAGACTGATGGGAAGCTTGTTGTGCTGAGGCGGCGGTGGGAGGTGAGCATGTAAAGGAGTGTTGGGCTGTGCCTCGGGGCAGAGAGGAGAGAGCGGCACTGCGGTGTTTGTTTGGAAATCTCACACAGCTCGCAACATTCCTGAGCGTCTGCGAAACCGGACATCTTTCTCTCTTCGCTCTCTGGCATTTCTTTTTTCGGGCAGTCTTTTGGGGCACTCCTGCGGTGCTAGTCATGTATGCAGCTGGAGTGGGAGGCAGTGGGCACAGTAAAACTAATACCCCCCTCTCCCTTTCTCTCACTCTCTCAGGAAAGTGCCTCTGCCTCGTCTCACGCAGAGCGAACGCAACAAAGATCTGAGTGTGGCCGTAGCCCCGGGGCGAGCGCGCCCACCACGGCCTCTCCTGTGTCACGCATTGCTGCTCCCTACCAGAGCACTCTTTCTCTTTCAGGCAATGTTCAGGCAAACAGGCAGCTCAGTATTTCTATTTTGCCGTTCCTTTTAGGACACATACTTGGTATTTCTTTTAAACATGTAGTTAAAGGAATTTTCTCTCAAAAATGTAAATTGTGCCATTATTTATAACTTGTACGAATTTCTTGCTGCATCTGCTGAACGCAAACAATATTTTGAAGAATTTGGATGACCAAACAGTTTCAAGTCCCCACTGACTTCTATAGTATGGAGAAAAAATATTATGGAAGTCAACTATTTGGTTACCCACATTCTTTAAAATGCATTACTAGTTGATGGTGATAGCCCTGTGGGCAGGGCGCCGACATATAATGACGTTGCACTATGAGTTTAAATCCTGACTCGAGGACCTTTCCTGATCCTCCCACCCCCTCTCTGTTTCTGTTCCATCCTGCTGCTTCTACACTGTCCTACACCAATAAAATAAAATTGCCATTATGCATTACCAAACAGTTCCTGGATCCCATTGCCTTCCATATTATGGGGCGAAATGCTCTGGAAGTCACTAACAGCAACTGTTTGATTACTAATATTCTTTCAAATGCATTGGCAAACGGTTTCTGGTCCACATTGACTTCAATAGTATTTTCTACTGTACTATGGAAGTCAATGGCTACCAGTAATTGTTTGGATACCCAAATATTTCAAAATGCATTACCAAATGGTATTTGGTGACCTCCAGAGTATTTTTCCTCCATACGTATAAGGACTAAGGACTCAAACATATACTATTCCTTGCCTTCTTAATCTCTAATGTGGATACTTAAAATTGTGAAATTAATATAATAATAATAGAAATTAAAAGCATAACATTTAACAGTGCAATTTAATTTATTACCTATTAACATTTATTAACAAGAACCAACACTGAAAATGATTTAAATAATTGTAATTAATGTTAATTTTAACATTTACTGATATATTTCTGAATTTAAAAGTTATATCTGTTAATTTTGTTTCTTGGACTTAGGCAACAATGAACATTTGTATTTGTGATCTAGCGTTAGAAGGATTATTAGTTAATGTTATAACTAACAGTAATTTGAATTTGTTTTTTTTTCCTTTGTCAGTTGTAAATGTATCACTTATATACTTATAAAATTCCGCCACTGTTTAGTGCAAGTTAAAAAATTTAAATGTCTACTTTTAATAAGTGTATTCAGGAAGTGTAATCCTAAAAATATTGATTTGAATATAATTAAGTAAAGTGGATTTCCTGGGGAAAATTGTTCTGTTGAGAGACAAACAAGAATTTTAGATTACATATTGATAGATGATGCATCATGCTGTATCAGCTATCAGATTTCTGAATTCACTGCTTTCAAAGAAAAGAGTCCTGGTGCAAAGATCATCACTTAACTACTGCACGTGTAAGTCAGCATTGCATTTATATTCCTCAAACATTCTATTTTCATATTTCTTCTGTCTACAGATTTCTGCAATTTATTCAGCTTAAACCACTTAACATACCGTCTATATTCAAAATGTGTTTTGTACAGCAGCCTTAGGTGTTTAATATGCTGGAAAATTTATAGTTAAATAAATATACTGGGTTTAATAAAAATCTATATACAGCACATATGGCAAAATGTTGATTCCTTTAAAATGTAAAAAAAATTGAAAAGGAGAAATATGACCGAGCGCTTCATTCGGCGAGCCCGCGCTAACCGAGCGCTACATTGAGCCTGTGCTGAGACTGCACCCGGTGCCTAAGCCCAGGAAACGCTTGCCCGCCAAAGGGTTGCCAGGAATTCTCCAACCCCCCGCTGACTGCCATTCACCCATTTCAAGTTCAGTTGATGAAACAAAGCCTGAGTATCTCATCCCGTTCCTCGCGGATTCTGGGGGATCAGTAGGGATAGGCTCCTGGAAAGGGTGGGCGGGACAGGGGTTTGGAGCTGGACCCCTGTAGATCCGCCATGGCCGCCCGAAGCTCCTGATCCGCCATGGCTGCCCGGTACTCCAGATCTGCCCTCGTGGCCTTTAGGGCGCCCTAACTCTACATCTCCTGCTCTCTCCTTCACTGAGACCCACCGTTACAGCATATGGATGTCAGATCTTAAACCTTCTGATCATTCTTGTTCTTTCATGTTTGTTTTGTGCAGTAACTGGTAGTAAAGAGGAAGATATGACCTGTTCATGTGCCGCTTAAACTGAGGTGCTACGGGGATCTGACGTGACACATTAAAATGCAATAGAATAATTTTTTGCAATTCAATTTACTGTTTACATTTCTTAAAAATTACACAATTTCATAGCAAAAGTAACCTGCTCTGCCTTGCCATCACATGGTCAGTGTCCATCATGCTCTCCGATGTATTTGTTTACTGAATGAGAACATTGCTGTGTCTAAAATTGCCCCCATTCTCTTATATAGTGCGCCAGTTGAAGAGAAAGCCATTTGTAAACCATAGTGGACATGATCAAGGGCATTCAATCAATCCTACGGGCTAATCAGTCAGTGTGTACCTATTTGTTTGAGACTGAGAACCATTTAATTATCAGATTTCCTGTTTATACAGTTGTTTCATATTCATGTTCACATTTGTAGCAGAAAACGTGGTTTTGTATGGTTTCGTTGACCAAAAAGAGTTACCCAAAAATTTCTATTATTACCTATCGCCCTCAAGCCATCCTATTTAATTTAATTAATTTATTATTATTATTAGGATTAACCCCTTGAGATGTACCATCTCGTTTTCGAAGGGGTCCTAGGTGTATGTATGTAATTCGTGAATAAAAACGGTGAAGGATTTGTATATAAAGCAAGAAGAAACTGTTTTTTTACTTTTACTTACAATGTCAGTTTCTTATCCTGACAATTCTACAGAAATGCTGAGGTCAAGCTTGGAATGCTATGAAGTCTCAGGGTCAGTCTCATGCAATTAATCAAAAATGGTTTCAACACTGATTTTGGAGGGAGCTAATTCAGGGTTAGTTGAAACTATAATGGAGAAAAGAATGTTTCTGTCAAGTCTCAGGATTTCATCAGCTTACTGTCATTCTGTTACTTTAATTACATCATCCTGATTAGTTAATAGTAATTCACTCACTTCTTAGATTCACTCCTTTCTGAAGCTGCCTCACAACTGTTCCTTAAAAGTGTTCCTGAATCCTGAAACATATAAACACATACACACTGGTTTCCATGTTTTATGGGGTCTCTCCAGACATTGCAGTACAACCTGTAGGCTATTTTTCTATCCCCTAAACCTACCCATTACAGAAAATTTCCTGCATTTTTAGATTTTCTAAAAAAGGTCATTCTGTGTGATTTATTAGCTTGATTCCTCATGGGGTCCAATAAATAAATAAAGTCCCCACAAGGTCAGAAATTACTGGTATTATTTATAATTGTGGGGATATTTGGTCCTTATAGGGAACAGCACACTGTAAAAAGAAATCCGTAAAATTTACGGTAAAAACCCGGCAGCTGGGTTTACCAGAATAAAACCTTGAAAAATACAGTAGCAATATTTTTTGTGTTTTGATGTTAAATTTACAGTTAAACACCATAATTTCTAATAATAAACCGTAATAACTGATATATTGTTAATATACCAACCTATTAAAGTAGTAAAATCTATTTTGTAGTGAAATACACTGATAAGCAGCAAATGCATCACACGATGAACCAAGGCCCATCACAAGCTTTTAAATAGTAACATATATAGAAGGTGCTCAGTGTCATTCACACAAACACCATCATGTTTAACAAAATTACATGTAACATAAACATTACTGATACAAAAAAAAAAACTAAAAAGAAACAGGTATGTCAAAGAAAAAAACATTAAATTCAAACTAAATTTAAAATACAATGCAGGGAATTCTGGGAATGTCAATTTACGGTGTTTCCAACACAATCTCACGAGCAATCCGTACATATTCGTACGAGATGCCAAATTTGTGCCAATTCGTACTAATTTGTACGACCTCGCTCGTACGATTTCATACGATTTGTCTAAAACCATGTGATGGGTAGGTTTAGGGGCGGGATTATGTTTAGGTCATTCATACAAATTCATATGAATTGGCATCTGGTAAAGTATGTACGATTTACAATAAATCGTATGTATTCGTGTGTGTGAGTGAGGTTGTACAAATTCGTATGAATTAGTCACCTCGTAAAATATGTGTGAATTGTCGTGAGATCAGGTGTTTCCCTGTAAATTTAACAGGAATTTATCATTTAACCATTTAACAGGTTTTTACCTTAGCATTTTTAAAGTTTTTTTACAGTTAAAATCACGGTAATTTTTTACAGTGCATGTACACACCCACATAATTGATCCAAAGTTTTATTTATTGAATTATTTATTAAATACAATAAAAAATTTGTTTCGCAAGAATGAGTTGATCAAAAGTGACAGAAAATATCTTTTTAATGTTGCAAAAACTTTTAATTCAATGCCGTTATTTTGAACTTTCTATTCATTTTTTCCACACACAAAAAATATTCTACAACTGTTTTAAAGATTGTTAATAATAAGAAATATTATTAATGATTTCTGAAGATTACGTGACACTCAAGACTTGAATAATGACTCCTTTGAATTTAGCTTTACATCACTGCAATAAATATGGTCTAATTCAAATAGAAAAATTATAAATTGTAATGCAATTTCCCAATATTAGAATTTTACTGCATTTTTGATCAAATAAATGCAAAATTGGCTAGGATAAGAGATGGTATAAACTAAAAAATAATCTAAATCGGTATCGCGGGATGTCATAGCCTACTCAAAACATCGCAAGTATGCGATTATTTTCCACGATTTTACAGATCACAAATATATCATAAAACATAAGTGTTTTGTTTAAACTTCTTTGGATACAGTTTTTCGCTTTGCTCGTCTACATATTAAAGTTGCATGAGGAAAAAAAATGCTCATAAAAATCATTTGCTCGCGCTAGCGTTGTATTCAGCAGTTTACACACTTCTGTGGTAACACAAACAGTTCCAATCACCAGTGCAGACACAAATGCCGGACTGTCGCAGAACATTTTCTGCCCCCCTCCTCCTCTTTTGGACCTGTTTCTGGAGAACTTGAGAGTTGGCGGAGCCCAGGCACAGAAAGCGGTCAGGCACTTCGACATGGAAGTGATTTTCAAAAGCGAAAGGAAGACGAACGGATTGACGTCTGCTTAATGTAAGATACGGTGAGGCCAGGCACTTTGCCAGAGCCATAGAGACACTCAGGGGATTACGAAGCAATGCGTGTCCAATTTATTCACGCCAGCCCGTCAGTGAGGGACTGGATGCGTCCATTGTGCGCTTATCTCTCTGACGAAACCCGTGCGTGTCAGCCCACGACCACGAAAATATGTCAGCAGTGAAACAAAAGCTAATTGTCAAACTTAGACAACCCGTGTAACGCAGCACAAACCTGGATTAGAAAACAGTGGCCTCTGTATGTGCTAGATATATTTTTTTCTCTACTAAAGAATCTGTATTGTTGATGTTGTATATATCTTTGACAGCTGATAATGAGAACAGATTTATATGCCACAACTTCTCGCTTAGCAACAGGTAATTTAATAGGCAAGATATTTAACATTAATAATTTGGTTAATGACATTTGGATAGGCTATATCACAGAGCTACTGCTGTGTAGGTCTTATATTTTCAGTTATATATATATATATATATATATATATATATGTGTGTGTGTGTGTGTGTGTGTGTACATATGTGTACATACTTACATACATGTTTCTACATTTATATTTTCACATTATTTTATTGTATATATAAATACATTTAATATATAAACATGACACATTTCTTTAAAATGTATACATGCATGTGTTTATATTCGTTCATACACACATAATAAATATAAATAGTACAGTACATATACTTTATGTAATCATAAACTTTTATTTTGGATGCGATTAATCGGAGTTGTAGTTTAATTACCATAGATAATTATTTCTGTACCTATTTATTTTTTGGGGCAAAACAGTTTTACCAACGCTTTTAAGGGTGTGTTACCATGGCATCACCACTAGTTGCTATGCCATTACCAGAGTGTTACTATGGGATACCAAGACATTTTGAATGATTCCCAAAGACATCGAGTATCTCTGCTATCTCTACAAGAGGTTATCTCTAAATCAGTTTGTAGGCTGTTTATCATGTAAATAATATACAAGCAGTTGCACAGCTCTGAAATTCCATAACATTATACAAAAGTGGAAAAAAAAAGATTTAATGTTGCAAATGCAGCAATGCCTAAACATTGAAAATGGATTCCAAAATCAATTTGACCAATTTAAATTTGCACAAGGTGCTTCAGTGGAAGACGGTTTTACACAAAAATGAATGCACTTTGAGTAGGGTAATTTTAATTTTTAATTAAACTTTTCTCTCAAATTATATGATAATAGGCCTATTATAATAGAAAAAACTGTTAATTTAGAGAGATGCCAAAATGGAAGCAATGGAAGCATGGTCTCAGACTTCTGGACCCCAAATTGAAGTATTGGCACACTTGCTAATATGAAACTATAGCTGCAGCCAAAGCACATAGTGGCGTTTCGTTTGGCTAACTTTGACACCTGGGAAAAATAATATCCTTTTTTAATGTTGATGAGTATGATAAAATATCCTTGCGTCAGGAATAAACTGTCTTTGATGTGCCTTCCGTGAAATGAGGGTTTAGTAGAGGCGATATTTGTGTGTGAGAGAGGCGAGTATTGGTAGCACATCCCCTCCCTGTCCTCTCATTCTCTCTCTTTCTCTCGCTGTCTCTCTCTCTCTCTCCCTCTCTCGCACGCGCGTTATTTTCCAGCTCGGAGCCTCAAACCCGCGCGGCTCGATCGATTCGCATTGATTGTCCCTGACGAGCTGCTCCACTTTCTAGCCAATGTCAGCCCGTCTGCGATCGGGAAGGAGAGAAATGAAGGAAAATCTCTGCCGCCCTGGCGGTGTCATTTCCACACACTTCGGTTGGCCGCCTGCCAGCAGACAGGACATTCAAAAGAAGCGGAGTGGACTGAGAGAAACCAGGAGCTGAACGACCACAGCTGACCCCTGTTTACCAAAGCAGACCACGCTATTCATGGCGGTATAATGTGTAATCTGCGTCACTAACGTGCACGGACGTTTAAAAAGACTTGCTTTGTTTAAAAAAAAAAAAGTTATTCACATGTTTGCATTTCACACATTGATGGGTCAGTAACATGTCCGAGTTTATAAAAAAAAGAAAATATATATTTCTTCAAAATCTAGTTTCTTAGAAATGTAGTCTTAGCTTAAATATGATTTACTATTTATTAAAAATACATCTAATAACTCACAAATAATAATAATAATACCTAATAAAATGTATTTTTATCAAGTAGTGTAACTATCATGCAAAACGTAGCATACAAAGTTATTTACACATTAAACACACTTCTGTGAAATTGTCTAAATATGTTATGTTATGAGGGCTCTATATGGATATATATAGTGTCACATGACAATTCATGTTGATTATGTCACGTTTTTCCACAAACAATTAACAATATTTTAAAACAAAATTGCAACAATGCTAAATTTATAAAAATAAATAATATGAAAAGATTATGTCAGCCTATAAATTCGGCAAGAACAAGCAACAACAACAAAAACTTTTCTTGAAAGTTTATTTACAGTCTTATTTACAGTCACACAAGTAGGAGATTTTTTGAAAAAATTAAAACAAAATCCCAAATTTAAAACAATTAAATGCATCTTTAATGGATTTTTCAACAACATTAGAACTGGACCAAAAATGAGCATCAAGCATCAGCCCATGAGATGTGTAGCATCTCCGCGGAATTTGATTGGAGCTCCACTGAAACTAAATATTAATGAATGAAATATATATTAAAATGATATCATTTGCATAACAAAGTTTCAAAAAGCTCAGACAGGTTCGGAACTTTCATACATTATTTCCCCCTAATTATATATTCCTCCGAGTAACACAAAACTCTCTCGAAATGAAACCAAACAGTAGGATTACAAAGTCATGCAGTCACCACGTGCATCCTTCTGACATTGTTTGATGGTAAATATGAATGTGTTGAAGGGAAGTTCAGTCTTAAAGCGGTATGACGACATATCAACTTTTGCTCCCAGAGAAAAAAAGTCACAGGCTGCGCGGTGCATAAGGGGACGGAGCCGCCACAAATCTCCGTCCGTAACATTAACCCTCAAATCTTTCACAACGTCCGCGCTCATCGACAAAAACCCTACGCGCTCCGCTTCGACGTTCAAAACGTCGCCAAAAAGAAACGCAGCGTGACGCGAAATGTCTTTGTTTATCTGTGCGTTTTCTCCCGTCTCAGCGTCGCCGAAAGTCCAGTTCGGTTTTTACGTGAAGCTCCGAAAATCTATGAAATGTGTTTGCATGTTCTTCTGGATGTAGAGGTGGGATTGCGAGAATCGAAAGGTTGGTGAGCCCACACGCTCAGCTTCCCAGAAAGTACGTTTAGCAATAATTTACTATTCTCTTCCTCACGCGCTCGGCTCGCTCGAAGGCTACATGATTTCTGGAAGTGGAGAATAAGCTTTTTCTCCCTTCTTTTTGCCATCAATCTCTACGACAGGCTTGGAGAAGGGGCGCTCGGACAGTGGAAGCCCTCCCCTCTGCTCGGATCTGCCTTGGTAGGTGCGAATAAAAAAGGGGCCAGTGTTTGCAAATATGCAGATACATCGAAAGGGGGGGAATCATACTTTGTTGAAGTCTGCTCAAAGTTGGGATGTCATCTTCCTAACGATCTTGTTGGCTGGGAGAACGGGAGAATGATTGTGCCGTACATTGTCAGTCGTGCTGCTGCAGACCGTACACTGGCACCGCAGAGACCCAGGTTTCAGATCATTGAGTCTAGACAAAAGGTATTTTTGTGCCACTTTAATGTCAAATTAAATTAAGATCCGACACATATTTGTAGCGACTGGACGACATCGACTTGATCCCGCAGATTTCAGCTGTATTTTCTTTATGGGAACGAGATTACGCTTCCCAGGAAGTAATATTGCTTTGGTTCTTCAAAACGCAAGTATCACATTTAATCAATTGACAGAATATACAAATTCTAATCGTATTTAAATGCCGCGGTGGGCTGTAAAACTTATCACTCTCTTGGATAATTTGCTAGTAAAATTATGATGCCGATGACGTTTATGATAGTTGCTCCAGCATGTAACGACAGGTGGTATTGTAGTTGATGATGCGTTATGTTATAGACGCGGAACTTTTGGTCTACAGCAGCAGCACACCTGTGCGTTACAAAAACGCGGTGGTCGTTAATATAGCGGTATATCGGCTATACTGTATTTCAATTTTCTGTTTTAGTCGGTCGTGGTTTATGGTGATTTGTTGAAGTCGTCGCGGAGGGATTAGCCAAAAATGTGCGCTTCATTGTTCGCCGAGAGGATATTATCAGGCTGATGTCGCCGCGGAGAGCGCGCGGGGATTTACTGCTGCAGTCCGCTGCCTACAGCGCGCGGCGCTCATGCACGCACTGTTTGTGTGATCGCCAGTCATTAACTTTCGCTATGACGCAAAGAGTTGGAGAAGTTTTCAAGCGCATTTAACTTTGAGCTATGCAAATGCTCGGGACGCCGCTCGGCAAAGTCCACATCTGGCGGAGCGAGCTCTGAAAACATGAATTATTGTCAACGTCCGCTGGATCTCGTGCGCAAGTGTGTGCGTGTGTAGCGCTTGCGTGTGAGAGCATGCATGCGTGAGTGTGTGTGTGTGTGTGTGTGAAGCGGTGTGAGGAAGAAAGACAGCGGCAGGGGGAGATAGATAGGTGTGTGCGTGTCTTGAGGGAGATGTTACGTTGGACTCCGCATTACCTGAATTACTTGATATCTGCCTGCGTGACGTTGCGAAGTAACCTCACAGGGATTTTTTCTTCCTCTTAGCGGCTGCAGCTGTTCAGTGGCAATGGTTTATCCATTACTTTTAATTAGTCTTGGACATTTTACAAATATTAGAAGTTTAGTGTTTGTTTCTGGTTGACTTGGAAAAAAAAATTAAATAAATGGATGAAAATATAATTGGCCATAGGTTATATTATGTTTACAGTATTTTATAGGCTATAAGAATATAGATGGGTGCTAATTTTTACAACCAAAAAATAAAAATAAAAATAATAATAATAAAAAAAATTGATAATAACGCATTAGTGAAAATAGTTAATTGAAAATAGTAGGTTTGAGTTCCACCCCAAGTTTTCTATTTCCCACTAGGGAAAAAAACCCCTGCTCCAAGCAATCCTAAATAAGACAAAACAGGTAGGTCCGTTTAAAAAACAACAACAACAAGAAAAACAAAACAAACAAACAAATAAATAAATACTCCATACGAAACTGCTGTTTAATAATAGAAAAGTATAATTAATTAATGAAATAATTCATTAATAATTCATT
>JAUYWG010000022.1:3929271-3940553 GCA_034779775.1 Enteromius afrohamiltoni | reverse complement strand
TATTTGAAAAGAACGAACCTGCAAATGTCTCAACTGACCAATCAGAATCAAGCATTCCAGAGAGCCGTGGAATAAATGTGTTTATCAGACTTTCCTTCAGAATTGGTGCACAGAATGAGAAGTTGATGTTTGTCTGGTCTGTGTGTCTCAGGTATATGAAGTATCTGTATCCGTATGAATGCGAGCGGAAGGGATTGAGTTCTCCGAGCGAGCTGCAGGCCGCCATCGACAGCAACCGACGCGAAGGCCGTCGACCCACATACAGCAACAGCCTTTTCCGATTCAGCCCCTCCCCCAGCTCCGCCCCTCACCTCCTGACCCCGCCCAAGATGCGCCTGTCAGCACTGGGGGCCATCGGGGCCCTGAATGGACTGCAGGCATCCCCGGGGCCATCTCTGAAAAAGGGACTGGGTGAGTGATGCACAAATAAACAAAGAAAATGTGACTGAAATCTTAAATTATACAGTTAGATCAAGCAACAACAATTATTAAACAATATTCACATGACATGCAGTCCTTAGTGTTTAGTCTGGTGTTACAGCGCCTCCTGTCATCATTGACATGAACTGCATCTTTGCACATCTACAGTAGTTGAGTGGTATTGAATTAATGTGGTCATTTTCTGGAAGTTTCATGTGGTAGTTAGTGTTTCTCCACTTGCTGATTGTGGCAGAGTTTCATCAAAACGAGTCAGATGATGTGCAAAATGTGCCATAACTTTTTCTGTTTTTTTCTGTTCCTTTTATGAATCTCTCTCACAGACAGTAATGTGGAACATTTTTTATTTATTTTATCTATTTTTTAAACAGCATCAATATGGTCATAAATTACAAAACTAAAAACAATTAAAAAAAAAAAAAAAAAAAAAACAACATTTTTGTTACTTAAAGTAAAATAAACATTAACTTAAAAAACATAAATCTTGTTTTATTCCAGCTATGGCAATGGCAACATTTCTTATTTTCATTTATTTTAACTAAAATAACTAAAACTAAATCAATAAAAAATATAAAAACATTTAGAAAATAAATAAATAAGAATAAAAAAAAATAGTTTTTTTTTTAAACGGTAATTTAAAAAAAACATAAATGCATAATAAAATTATTACAAAAATAAATAAATAAGTTAAATAATAATAAAAAGAACTAGGTTTTTATTAATATTCTGAATTAGATATCATCTTTGCATTTTACATTTTTGTTTTCTTTTTAGTTAATGTTTTAGCAATTTGGAATAGTTAATAGAGTAAATAAAAGTACATAAAGTAAAACTTTTTTTTTTTTTTTGCTGTGGCAAGTAGCTAAAATAAATATAAACATTAAATAAGTAATAAAATGGGAACAAAATGGCTTAAACTAAAATAAAAGTAAGAACAGAAAGTAATAGAATATCAGTGTCAAATAACACTGCTAGGAACGTGCTGTGTTCAAAAAAGCCATGTTTATTGCAATACCTATTTATATCAAGTCGCATTGACGCAGAATCTAATTATCATGCACAGCTGGTATGTGTAGTAAAAAATTAAAGTGTACATTTTCTATGTATGTTGGAGCATGTGTTATGTATTGATGTTTTATATATTAATCTTACCATTAGTCCAGGGACTGCAGATGCAAAAAAACCTTCTGGCTAATTCTAGCACATTGTACTTTTATATATTATTGGTGTCAGATAAACCACAGGTATATGTGCAACAAAAGCCAACAATCATATAAGGGTAAGGGTCACATTTCTTTTATGCAAAAATCATTGGGTTATTCAGATGTTGTAAAGTTCATACCATAAATATATCAAAACTTTATTTCTGATTAGTAATATGCATTGCCAAGAACTTCATTTGAATGATTTTAAAGGTGATTTTCTCAATATTTAGACATCTTTGCACTCTCAGATTTTCTAATAGTTGTCTTCTAACAAACCAAACATCAATGGAAAGCTCATTTATTCAGCTTTCACAAACCCCGACCCTCATGACTTCTGTGCTTGAGGATCAGTTAGAGAGTGCTTCTCCTCTCTGTCCTGCAGACGACGGCTGCTCGTCCTCTGTGGCGCTGGTGTTCGGTCAGCAGCAGGCCATGGGTCTGGCTCGAGCAGCGACTCTTGAGCAGCTCCGGGAGAAGCTAGAGACGGAGGCTCCGGAGAGGAAGATGGCTCGTCTGGCCGAGGAGCAGCAGAGGCTCCTGCAGCAGGCCTTCCATCACAACCTGCTGGCCATGGCCTCGCAGATCCCTGCAAACGTGCGCCTGGCCGCTCCGGCCCGCGGTCAGTGAGCTTGCTGATGAGATGCTCATGAGATGCTCTGATACCTGTGTGTGTGTGTGTGTGTGTGTGCGTGCTAATGAGTGTTTGTGTTTGTAGAAGAGAAGCAGGATCTGTCCGTGAGCGTCTCCTCCAGCGGAGCGGCGAGTATCAGCGTGTCTGTGGAAGTCAATGGCATCGTTTACTCAGGTATCGCTCACAGAACAGTCCCAGGATGCATTGCATATTATTATTACTAGGGCTGGGATGATAAATCGGAGTCATAAAAGCATTCTGAGACGAGGTGATATTACAGAATCATCTAAATGCTCTTCTTCATCAGCATTTGAGTGTGTGATAAACTGGATTAGAGCGCCATCTGCTGTTCAGAACTAAGAACAGACTCAACTCCAAAAGATTTGTGAAGCATTCATTATTGTTATTATTATTATTAGGGATAATATGGGAAGATGTTTATTGCACGCTTCACAACAACATTGAGTGCATCCCTGATTATTCTTAACATTTATCAATTATCAAAGTTCTTAATATGGATGTTATTTAGTATCATCGAGTAGGGGTGTAACATATGGAAGCCCGTTTCTGCCACTGTATAAAAAATGTAAAAAAGGTAATTGCAACTTTTTTTTCTCCGAATTGTGAGTCATGAAGTCAGAATTCTGAGAAAAAAAGTCAGAACTGCGAGATTTTTCAGCGTTACTGCGATGTACTTGAAAAATGTTCTTGTACAGGTCTTTGGGTTCAGTACAGCACTGATATCGTCTTCTCAATGTTTTCTGCGGCAGGAACTCTGTTTGCGCAGAAGTCTGCGTCTGCTGCACCTGGACCCAGCTTCACCTTCTCTGGCTCCGCCCCCAGCCAAAGCCCCGCCTCTTCCTCCTCCTCCAAGGGGCGGAGCTCAGCGGAGCCCTGCGGCTCTCCGTAACCCGTCTGCAGCCGATCACTGAACATCAAACTGTTGCACAACCATTACCTCAGTTACACGGACACACACGCATACGATAACACGGACGAGCCTCATTCACCAATCGCGAGTTCATCGTTCATATACAGTCTTATGTAAAAGTCTCAATCAATTCAATGCAACAGTTACATAAGACTGGATTCATGAACGATTCACATAGAAAGTCATGCTTGTGTTTCAGGAACGACGTCCGAAAACGCTAAACACAATCAGCCAAACGACAGGCAGGTTTTACAGAACTCGAAGATTTTTTCTTATTATTATTATTTAGAGTGTGTCTTCTGATTATGTTTCGTGATCTTTTTCACTCAAGGTTCCTCATTTTTCAGTCATACCTCGAACGTCTTGTACCTCAGGATCTGTAGTTTAGGCTTTCTCTGAATGAGTTTTATTTTTTGTAGAATTGGTTTGAATTGGTGGGGATCAGAAATGCTGACGGGACCTCGCTGATTCTCCTCTATGCATGGACCGTTAGGGAAGACGAGTCTCCGAATCTTATCAGGTTCTTGGGAATATTTCTGCTGTTCTGCAGCGTGTTTGTTTGATGATGTCTTCAAGAACAACCGTCAGATACCTCAGAAACCAGATGAATGTTCAGTAGATGTTTAAACGAGCAGTCGGCCCTCTGTGGGATCTGAAAAACAATTCACTTCATCTGGATCTCAGGGCAGGTTTTCAATAGCTGGGTGAATCTCATGAAAATCCATAACATATGCACATTTATATATATATATATATATATATGCAGATATCTGCATACATATTTTAGATTTTAATAAGTAAATCTAAAGATGGCATGAAATGTATAAGTGCATTGTTTCAAAGGTTTGGGATCAGTAGGATTTCATCAAGACTGTGTTTATTTAATCAAAAATACAGAAAAACTGTAATATTAGTGCAATTTCTAATACTGGTTCCCTGTTTTTATATGCTTGAAAAATAGCAGGATCCAAAAAAGATATTATGCAGCAAAACTCTTTCCAACATTGATTATAAACGATCATATTAGAATGATTTCTGAAGATGCTGAAAATTCAGCTGTGCGTCACAGAGATAAATTACATATTAAAAGTATATGAAAATACAAAACTGTTATTTTAAATTATAAGATTTCACAAAATGTTTCCCCCCTGAGAGATTAGGAAACTGAAAAACAACAATGTGTAATTTTTGTTTTTACTATCATTTTATTATATATTTATTTTTTATCATACATATGTATATGCGCATATTTGGATACACATTTTATCATAATAAATGCAAGCACATATTTTATACATGTATGTGTACATATATAATTCTATAATACATAAGTATTTGTAAAATGTAATTTTATTTTTTAAGTCTTGCAGATGGGTAAAACCTAGTGGTTTAAAGGATATTGGCAAATATTGGTAAATATTTAAAATGACTGTTATTTTGGGACTGAACTGTTATCCTTACAAAGTCTGTTTGGATAAAAGTGTCTGCTAAATATCTAAATGTAAATGTAAATATTCTTGTTCCAAGTACGCCTGACAATATTTATTTTTGGTGTAGACCGTTGTCACCCTGAATTATTTTTTTTTCTGTAAATCATGATAAAAATGTATTGTTTTGTCCTGTGCCCTACAGGACACAGAATGACAAAATGATACTTTACATAACTGATACCCTAGAAATGTAAAACCCACTGTTCACTGCAGAATTGTCTGTTTTAGAGTTATTATTCAATTGGGGGAGGACCAATTAGTCGTGCGTTTGTCCCTAGGGAGGAGACATAAGCTGTCTTTGCAAACAGCTTCCCTTGACTTATTACCATTAGAGACCTTGCAAACCTAAATATGCATAAATTAATAAATTTTGTCAGTTAACATAAATGTTTAAATAGCCTGCTGTGGAGACATACTAAATGTATATTCCAGTTAATCAGCCGAGATACTTGCATCAGTGCCAACAAAAAACATTGTAACATGTGTAAAGGCACATTGTGACTGTCGCATATGAAAAATATATGCTGAATATGGCAGATGGAAATTAGAGGAGAAACTATTCCTATAATTTAAAGATTTAAAGGATTTACAGGAAGCAAAGTTTAATATTTCCAAAACCATCCTCTCAAATTGCTGTTTGGGTGTAATTAGCCATTACTGGACTTCCTTCCTTTTAATGTAGTGATATCAGTCATAAAACTCTCCAGACACATCTTTATGTAGCTATTATCTTGTGCTTTAGTACATTAATGATTCTGCTGAATATGAGTGTAGCGGCTATCACAGCCACACTGCTTTTATCTTTTATACTTTTTGACACCCAGGGTATTGCAGTTATCCAATTAATAAACGCTGACCAAATCTACATTATCAGATTTATTTTACATATTTGGGCACATTTTGCTTTCGGCATCTTGCTATTTTCGAAATATTTATATTATTAGTGTCCTTGACTGCAAAGACAAAGTGAAAGAGGAAGAGACGAAACCTCTGTGCCATCATGTCATTACAGTGCTGATTCAGATTGATCAGAACATTAGCACAGCTTCGGTCAGTCAAACTTTAACAGTAAGAGCTCAGCATTAGCATCTACTCTAATTCATATATCCTTCTCACAAACTATACCAAGCACGAAACGAATGCCTCGTAAGTCGCATACAGTTTCCAAAAGTAGCCTTTTTCAGCGTTTAGCTAGTAGCTGGTTTCACGCAACAACCAAACTGTTTGCTAGCATCAATGCTAGCAGCTGTCATTACAACAAAATGACTGCAATGTCTATTTCCATGCTGTCTGCTCGGTGTTGCCTTTTCCTATTCAGCTGTAGGTTTTTTGACCTATCAACCTCCGTTTGAAAACGAATCCCCTCTTGTCAGTCCAAGGTCGTTACTCATTTTATTTGATCAAATATAATATCCTCAAAGGCTAATATCAACAAAAAAGGATATTGTAGTTTATGTAACCTAATGACAGCTTTAGGAAAGAGCTATTTATATTCCATCCTCACTTTTAATGGTTTCATGTCTGTTTTTAGATCATATGAGGTAATGCTGCCGATTTCCGTTACAGTACATTCCCGTTCTGTCCTTTGCCACCCCTAACCAGTCAAACATTATTGATTATGAAGAGCAAAGAGGCTCGCTAGCTGAATTGATCAGACTGATGTATTTTGGCAATCTCTGACACCAATTTATTATATTACTTTCACATTAAGGAAGGAGCAAGAAAAGCATTTCTTATATCTATATCTATATCTATTTCGTGTGAAGCGACTGACAGACGCAACCAATGAATGATTAATCAGCTGAACTGAACCATATGACGGATAAGATCGGGATTTGTCCATGAATGACAGTTTGTTCTCAGTCTGATTATTCTTTCAGTTGCTTTATTTATTGACTCATCTGACTTCATGCCTTTTTCTCTAATATTTCGCAGCTTTGACATTCCACATTAGCTATAAATGGGTCATTATGTTTCCTCTACTGAGCTGCTGATTACATGGTTAAGGGTCTGATTACACAAGCTCTATTTGAATGAATACAAAGCATTACAATCATTCATAACCATGCTTTTGAATGGGCCTAGGTTAATTGCGTTGGGGTCTGGCTTGCCATCTTTACAGCTGTGAGCGAGGCATTGTGCTGCCGCAAAGGAGAGAATGCAGTGTGTGGCCTGAGGTAGGTCATACACCTCTTAAAACGCGGCACAAAATCAGGTGCATTGAAAGTTTCGAACCCTTCAGCTGAGCCTTAACCTCACCACATCTGCGTCAGCTAGTTCTGTACCCTGAGTCATCTACCCCATTTTTAACATGAAAGGCAAACCCCAGGGAAAGGACCAATGTTTTCATGACTTCATCAACCACATTAGACGCTCAATAGAGCCATCTTGAATATTTTGTAATTTAATTGGCTTCCATTTAGGACCACAAACAATAAGAGGAACACATGCCACCCAATATTTAGAGGTGTTCAATCAATATGGATTTTTCAGTAATGACACATAAATGACGCAATGCAATAAAGGAACAAGCGATAAAATGATCTCTTCTGTGTAGATCCATTCGTATTCGTTCTGACCAGAGAAGTTTGACAGGGCATTTTGTTGATCACTTCTAATTAGAGATGCACACAGTATATTTGTGACGCTGGAGATGGGAACATGTGCATCCAATTGCATAGCTTTATTGGTAGACTTGGTCGTACAAGCAGGGACAAAGCAGCGGCAAACAGGAATAGCGAAGGCAAAGCACAGGAATGGTCCAGTATACAGCAGAGGTCGAGCGTTCAAGGGGTAAAAAACTGCAGAAACCAGGCGGAGATCAAAACAAGGAAAACACTTTGTAGAGGAATTAACACTCACAATACTCAGCGGTCAGAATAACAAACATGAACACTTTTTAAAGGCAGACAAAAGGGTTAATGAGGGGGCGGAGCTGATCAATCACTATAGAAACTAACAAGGGGCACAAACACTAGCAAACATAGATGCAGTGAGTTCATAATAAAAGTCCACAAAGCTTATATAATATAATATTAAAAAGCTGAAATATCTAAGCTGATAAATTATAGACACAAAAGTCATAGTACCTATACTTACACTACCAGTCAAAAGTTTTTTAATGTTTTTAAAGAATTATCTTCTCCACCAAGTCTGCATTTATTTGATCCAAATTACAGCAAAAGCTAATATCGGCAAAGTTTTTACTATTTAAAATGTCTGCTTTCAATTTGAATATATTTTAAAATGTAATTTAGATTTTTAGCGTAATTACCGCAGTTTTGCACGATTCTTCAAAAATCATTGTAAACATTCTGCTCAAAATTATTATAAGGTTGAAAATGATAAGGTAGAATATTTTTTTTTAGAAGAACAGTATTTGTCTTAAATAGACATCTTTTGCTACATCATGTCTTTATCACTTCTGATCAATTCAAAGCATCCTTTCTAAACAAACATATCACCTCAAAGAAATAAATAAATACGTTTGAAAAATATTAATTTTATTTTATGCAATAAAAGAGAATCCCTAAAAATATATTGACCTATTTTAAAAATGAATATAACAAGAAGAATAATAATAAAATGTTTCTTGCAAATCAGCATATTAGAATGATTTCTGAAGGATCACGTGACAATGAAGTCTGGAGTAATGATACTGAAATATATTCATATAGAAAGCAGACACTTTAAATAGTAAAAAGTTTTACAATATTGCTTTTGCTGTATTTTGGATCAAATAAATAAAAGCATTTTTTAAAACTAAAAATATTTCACATTACTGTTTATTTCTGTATTTTCGATCAAGTAAATACATTCTTAGTGTGCAAAAGATAGTTCTTTAAAAACATTATAAATCTTACTGCTCAATTTTTTTCTAATTTAAAGTAGTTTTCAATGTGAAGTTTGAATCTGGACTTTTATGGTGAGCATTCAGTCTTACAACAGGTAGATTGATCGTGAGGTTGTATCTTTGGAATGTATAGAAATATTATCCATATCACCTAAAATGTCAATTTTGTGCATCCCTTTTTTAATTTCTGTGGCCTTGTACTGCTTTGAAATGTCATTTGCTGTTCCAAAAACATATCTTCATAACTGTACATTAAACATGAAGTATGTTCTGAGATTGTGTCACATCATACTGCCATTTAGAGTTCAGTGTGGACAGACAAATTGCTTTTACTGGTCATTATAATAACATAGCTAGTAAAGACTGAAGGATTTACGCACATGCAAAATGCACGGCAATTATATGGAAATAAAATACTGTCAAGGAGGAATGAAAGAAATGAGAGTGTTGCAATGACAATAATTTGACTTAATTCAAAAAACCTGTGACTTAATTAGACAAAAATGTTGGAAGAGCGTGGAGTGCGCGTGGTTAACAGAGTGTGGGAGTTTATAGATGGATGGCTTGATAAAATCTGAGGGTCAGAGGAAACATCATTTGACTTGAGTGTTCAGTGAAGTCTGTGACACAGGTGCAGAGAAGCTGGAAGATAGTTTAACTTAAAGGCGGACCTGATGTTGAAGAGGTTACTATGATTGACAGGAACCGTTGTGGAGGCAGCGACAGACAAATTCACTTATTTCAGCTTTTACGAGACCTCTGCGAACACAGGTCATATGTTACAGGAACAGATGGAGACAACAAACTACAGAGAACTGACAATGCTTAGTAACCATCACACACTGTGTTTGCATTTTATTTGCTTTGAGATCAATGCTATAGCGTTTTACCGCAGATAGCATCCGGTTCACTGGGAAGCTGTGTGACTGAATTTACTCCTAACGGGGAAAAAAAAACTTCTCAAAACAGGAGGAAGCAAATCGATTCATTTATGTCCAGTGGGCTTATTTGCTAAGTCATTTTGTGGGCCCATTTCCATCACCCTAATGGTTACTTTGGGAACAGTAATTAAGCAAGTAGTGCTAACATTGAGCCACCTGTCCCTTGCCTTTTTCTTACCCTGTGTGACTGGCCGCTCTGCCTAGCTCGTACACATTTTGTGTTTTGACTTTAACTAAACATTACACAAAAGTTAAACTGCAAAAAATGCTTTTCTAACCAATATTTTTTTACTTGTTTCCAGCCCAAATATCTAGAAATTCCTAAATCAACAAGGATTTTTGAGGCAAGAAAAAATATTGTCTTTTTTTCTGAAATAAAAAAAAAAACTAGTCAAAATTAATTATTAACAAGTAAAATAATCTTGGTTTCTGTTTGAAATAAGTTTTTTTTCCTTGCCCCACTGGCAGATTATTTTGCTTGTTTTAAGCAAAAAGTTGCTTCATTTTGACTTATTTTCTGAAAACAAGACAATATTTTAAATTTGATTTACTTTTTAGATATTTCAGCTAGAAACAAGCCAAAATAATCTAGGCTAGAAAAGCATTTTTGCAGTAGTAGGATGTTTTCAGGCTGCGGAAAAGAATGTCATACTCTCTCAAAGGCTGCAAATGTTTTATAACAAAATACAGAAAAACCTGTGATATTTCTTTAGATTTTTTCAATTGTTACTTTTTTCTGTAGCTGCAAAGTTACACTTTCAGCATCGTAACTCCCATCTTTACTGTTCTTCAGAAACCATTCTTATGTGCCGATTTGTTGCTCAAGGAACACAGTCTTTGAAACATCTGTGCTGCTTAATATTGGATAATAATGGATTGTTTGATGATTAAAAAGGTGAAAAGAACCGGATATATTTGAAATAAAAATATTAGTGACATTATAAATGCCTTCACTGTCACCTTCAATCAATTTAATGCATCTATTCTGATTAAAAGTAAAAAAGAAGGCTTCTGAATGGTAGCATGCACCAGTCTTGGATTACCGCATATCATAACCCGAATTTCCAAAACAAAACAATAACACAGATAAGAGTGTACATCGTGGGGATGGACTACGACATGCTGCTAGGATAACGTTTGGTGTGTGGTGGTGTGCGGCCAACTGTTGGCTTGGTGCAGCAACCATGAGAGTGGAACGGATTTGAGATGTGCCATATTGCCATTCCAAGCCAGGATAAAAGAGAAACCATGGGCTGTCCATGGCAAGCTAGCATGGTCCGTTAGAGACATGTTTTTCTCCTTAGCTTTGGATGGGAAGTGAGTCATTGCTGCTAATACTGAATGAAAACGCTGCTATGTAATTTCAGCACTTTTGGGACTTGAAGGTCGGGTGCTTCCACAGTCCCAGCAAGAGATGTGTGCGGCGGGGAAGGTTTGGCAGGCATGAGGTAAAGCAGCCTGGTGCAGTGTGGCCCCTGGTTTGGGAAGGAGAAAGAGAGAGCGAGTGAGCAAAAGAGAGAAAGAGGCTGGCTGTGGTCCGCTGGCGCCACAGACCCCTGAGCTGGGGAGAATGCGGGGGCTGCGCTCCTGCCTTTGAAGCTTTACCTCCCACTAATTCTGGCCTTCCAATTTCCACACACTGCGTAGATCCCCTCCACCACCCCCTATCCTCTCCTCTCTCTCTCCCTGTCCCTTTGTTTCCCTTATAAGGACTGGCCCGGCCATTTCCTCAGCTTTTCTCAGTGGGGTTGTGTGTGTGGGTGTTTGTGGATGTCTCTGTTGTGGACGGGGGG
>JAUYWG010000022.1:3912387-3929171 GCA_034779775.1 Enteromius afrohamiltoni | reverse complement strand
GGGGGCAGCCAATAAAAAACAAGAGTTGAGTGTTTGGCGTTTGGATTGTGTCATGAGGTAAAAGTCTGTGTCCGGTCGTTCAGCGGCGTTCTGTCGTGTCTCATATTTCACTGCATGATTGACAGCGGGTCTCTTCGGATTATGTTACGAAACAGGCGCCTTTTCAAGTTTGCTAATGTGATTTTAAAAGTTCATTTCTCAGACATTTTAAACATTCTAACAGATAAAGTGTTAATAAATTACACAGTTCCATCTTAAACTACTGTTAATGCATTTGAATTATTCTGGGATAAAACACTCTAGGAATTAATTAGGCCCTTGGGGAGGTAACAGGGTTGACAGGTTTTTTTTTTTGGACATTACAAGCTTTGCACTCAAGGTCATGAAACTACATATGTGCTTCATAGAAATAGAACTCGGTTATGATAATTCTACAGACATTCACTTGTCAGTTATCAGCTATTTACTGTTAGAAACATGGTAACATGGTTGACATTTTAAGATTGGGGACTATTCTCAAAAGTATAATGATAAAACAGAGGAGGCATTAGGTGTCCTTTCGAAAGTTAACTTCCTGGAAATATGGTGTCTTATAAGAGTTTTTTTTTTATTATTATTTATGAAGTTATTAGTTTAGGCACAAAATATGATGGCAACAGGGTTGACATAACTGGGTTTTAAAACAAAAATTTAAATACTGTATAAAAATTTTGTTTGTTTAAATTGTGGATATTCGCTAAAATATTCAGGGGTGGCCCTTTCTATATTACCAAGGAGTAAAAAATAGCATACGCTGTTCATTGTTGAAGTCATTTAGTCATTTAAGGACACAAATCACATCTGTTTTGCAGAATGACATCTTTACATCTTTATGACAAGCACAGCAGATTATTAGCACAGCAGTTATTACAAATTATCAAGAGTATCATGGTAACATTGAGATCTAAAATAAAGTGGCAGTGAAATGTGTAGCAGAAGTATACATATGGGAGAGAAATGCCCTGCACCCTTCAGAGTACTTACTTTATGTGTGAGTTGTAGATTGTTGCTAAGAGAATTTTTCCTGTACTCTCACAGTTACTGCAGTGAATAACTGAATGAAATAACAGACAGGTGATTGAGTTTATGTTTGCACAGGTGACATCACACTTTTAAGGTCGATTGACTTCATTAGGAAGTTGATTGAAGTTTTGAGAATCATTTTATTCATTCTTTATGATACATACGTATCATTTATTCTCTTCAATCGATCTCTATCAATCGATATGATATATGTATCTATATAAAGAGAAATTAATTGGTTCCTCAGTTAAGCTTACTGTACAGTATGTCTGCTTTACCTTGAGTGAAGCAACTGTCTCAGCTTTAACAGAAAATAGTAAGGCGTGCTTTTCTGAAAAGTCAACCAATTTGCTTTGGAAACGTACTAATTGTGAAATAGTGTTTTCATGGCTTACTTTTGGCCATTTTATATTATTCAAGGTGCTTTTTGTCACAGCATCTTGCTGTGCTACTGTTCACATCTGTCTCATTTTTGCTTTACTCCGTCTACATAACGTTTGAAGATAAATGTACGTACTGTATTGATTTCCCAGGCACAGTAGGGGCATCGGTACAGCACTCAATAATATGTTGGAGCCATGCGAAAGAAAGAATCAAATCGCCACTCACTGTTCTCAGTCTCAGCTTTTTTGTTGTCAAGGTCTCTTTTAAGCATCAGAATGCTTTCAACATCTTTCCGTTTCTCTCTTTCTCTTTCTGTCTTTGTGTCTTAGTTTACAGGTTGCCGGCGGAAAGATGTGGATGAGGGCTGAAGTCTAGAGTCGAGGGCATCGGGGTCTGCCTGCCATTGGCCGGCGGTTTTGCCCGTTAAGGGGAGGCTCCACCCTCACCTGGGTACTGAGTGGATTGCGAGCGCTGCCTGGCTCCTCCCTCGCCAGCCCCCGTCCCCTCCCCAACCCCGCCCCCCTTTCCCACGTTCACACCCCGGGGCTGGACCATGTCTGGCGGACAGCCGGAGGGCAGCCGGACACCCAAGGCCCAGGACCAGGACACGGACCAGGACCAGGACAAACGCAGCTGTGGGGAGGACAGCCCTGTTATCGAACGTCGCAACCGGAGCGGCATCATCAGCGAGCCCCTCAGCAAGAGTCTGAAGAGGTCTCGCACTCTCTCGCAGTACACCGCCGCGTGCCCCCAGACCGCCAACGGACTGAAACACAACGGCCAGGCCAAGAGCCACGCGGCCAAGCCCCAGCCCGCCCAGCAGCAGCCGCAGCAGCCTTCCTCCTCGGCCTTGGTGCCGAGCAAGCTGGACCGAACCCTGGAGCAGGTGCTGGAGGGACAGAACGGCCTGTTGCACTTTGCCCAGGCAGCTGCGCTGCTCAAGCGGGCGGGGATGGAGCACATGCTGCTGCCGGGGGGAATGGGAGTGGGCGTGGGCGGGGGTGAGGTAGGGACGGTCGACCTGGAAGGGGCATCGGTGGCCGACGCGGTAGGGGGTCACACAGACTTCCCGTACGGTGTGGGTGGGGGCGCCTTCCCCTTCAACCCGGGGCTGTTCATCATGACGCCTGCCGGAGTCTTCCTCGCCGACAGCGCACTGCACATGGCCGGCTTGACGGAGTACCCAGTGCAAAGCGAGCTGGCCTCCGCCATAAGCTCCGGGAAGAAGAAGAGGAAACGCTGTGGGATGTGCCCACCTTGCCGGCGCAGGATTAACTGCGAGCAGTGCAGCAGTTGCCGGAACCGCAAGACGGGCCACCAGATCTGCAAGTTCCGCAAGTGTGAGGAGCTCAAGAAGAAACCGTCTGCTGCACTGGAGGTAAACGATACTGAGACTCTGTGACCTTGCTTAGTTGCATTTGTACGCTAATGTTTATTGGCCAGAAAGCATAATAACCTTCCTTGCTTCTAATTTGGGTGAACTTTGTACACGGTGGCGGTGTCTGCTGAGGGTTAGGCTGGGAGATGAGGCTTTGGGGTGACAGGTGGCATTGACAGTAGCGGGGGAGGGAGATACGGCCAGACATGCACCATGGGGTTTGTTCTAATCTGCCCCCCACTGCGGCATCACGTCACTCTTCCCACATCCTGCCTCCCTGACACTACTAGGACACTCCTCAGAGACATGACGCCCTCTGGTATGGCTGCTTTTATAGGTCCCTGCATTCATTAGTTTGGTTTTACAGAGCGATGCAGTTTGAGAGATGCTGCTCTCGAGCGGGAAAATATTGAGGTGGAATGTTTAAGGATGTGGAAGTGGGAATGATGTGGACGTATATGTGAATGTTTTTTTTGTACGACGTAATCCATCTGGCCACAGGGCTGTCATCTGGAGCACCAGGTGTCAGTGACCAAAAAGCCCACCCCTCCTCTCTCTCATCAGTGGGGGCTGATGGTCCTACAAACTTCTCGCTGAGGTCAACCGGAGTTGTTCAGAATGTACATATAATGCCCAAATTTAAATAGTGTTTGAATTGTGCAGGATGAATTTCACGTATTATTTATTTTAAAGTCTTATAGTAAATTATGTTATTTCATAGAAAAAAAAATTAAGGATTTATTATAAGGTTCAGTTTGTGCACATTATTTAATGCATTTTGTAATGAACTACAACAATTTTACAGCACTTCATCAATATATTACTGTCAATATATTTAATGTTTGTGTTTGTTAAAGACGGACCAGCGTATGTAGAAATTTACCTTAGCCTAGATTAATGCTGTGGAAGTATTCAGATTGTTTGTTTATTTACAGTTGCATTATTTTTAATGTTAACTTACTGAACCTCATTGTTTGTCCTTATACTCTTTAATCAATAAGTTGCTCTTTCCATCATAGTCTAGTGAATAATGTTAACCAACCACACTATCATTCAAAGGTTTGGGGTCAGTAAAATATTGTCATATTTTGAAAGAAGCTTTTTATGCATAAATGTGAGGCTGCAGTTATTTGATCAAAAATACAGTAATATTGCAAAAATATCAGTGGTTTAATTTAACTTTTTTAAACTATAACTAATTAATGTGATGAAACATTACTGCAGTCTTCAGTGTCACATGGTCTTTAAAGCATCATTAATATGCAGATTTGCTGCTTTACTAAAATTTATTATTATCCATATTTTATTTTTCTGTCATATTTTTGTGAAACCTCTGTGTAGAATACAGTTTTTTAAATTTATTTGAAATTAAAACATTAAAAGAATAAATAAACGTCTTTACTGTCACTTTTACCTTTTAAGGGAAAGAAAAAGTTACCTTAACTTTCCCGTAAGCTTTTGAATTGTAGTATATTGCAGTTTCATTACGTCTACATTTTTGAATATATTCTAACAGAAAACAGTGCTTTTAAACTGTATTAATATTTCACAATATTACTGTTTTTACCGCATTTCGATTAAATTAATACAAGCTTGGTGAGCATAAAAGACTTCTTTCAACAACATGAAAGGTCAAGTATTGTACATCCCAGTAGTTTCAATTTAATTAGAGTTTGACATGAATTGATCTGTTGTGACTCTTTATTGTCTATCAGAACTTAGTTTATGTTTGTACAGCCTGGTTGGAAGAAAAAAATACATTTACAATCTGGTCATTTGTGTCTCCAGTTATTATAAATAGTTTGTGTCTTGTCACACTCCTCATGTTTGATGTTTACGTATTAGGCTCTTTTTAGATTAAAAAAGGCAAATTATTAAATTAGCTTGAAGGTTCTCATGTTTCCTTTCAACTGACATCTGCAATATTCACAGGGATTTTAGATTTGTCCATTTGATGTCTTCCACATAAATAAAACCTTTAGATTTTTATTTATCTTTTGTTGTTGTTTTGTTTGCTGATTACAGACTCATTGAAATACCATCCGTAAGAATAATAATGGCAGGGTGTTGCTGTGTCACTAACGTTTCAGTCATTAAAAATGGTCGGATAATTCCACGCCACGTCTGCTCCCCCAGCTGTCCAGTCAGTGTGGAGTCAAACAAGGTCACGTCTGATGGCGTCTCGGGGAGCCCCTGTGATTAAAATGTGTCTAAAACATAAAGCGCTGCCGGTTTATGGTTTCTTAAATAGATGTTAATTCGAGCGCCTATCATGATGGCAATAGTTTTGCACTAAGCGTCTGAGATGTGCTGCACCTGCTGTTTTATTGCTACTAGACGGAGTTAAAAACATCGCTGTGGAATCCAAATAGAGCACAGCACATCAATTCATATTTGTTTTCCGAATTTGTGAATACAAGTTAAATAGATTGATGTTGCAATATTGTTGGCTACAGATTAATGCAGTGTTTATGTCTGATTGTTTAGGTTGTGTAGATAAGGTCATCATACTGTAATACAGTAACATTGTTATATATTTTCTTTTGATAGTGAAGCTATCTGTTACTAGATGTTGTGCCCAACATTGGTTCGTTTGGTTGCTAGATAAATAGAAAAGAGCATTCCATTCTATTTATTATATTTTGCAATTTTCTGTACACTTTTGACCTCAGAACATGTTAAGTAATCAAAAAAAACAGGATTCAAATTAAACGGTGTGATGCTTTTGGTTATATTGGCACTGCTTTTAACAGAATTAATACTTTATATACTAAAATGGCAATGGAGTCGATGTTTAAATTTCTGCATACCCAGCAAAAATGTGTTCTCTGGTTCTTAGTCTTGCATGAAGCTAGCTCATTGGTTACCACCAAAACACTCCAGCTGGTTAAGTTAAAAAACTTGGTGGGGACAACAGTACACCTCATAATCCTGCATGATGATCACTAACATAAAAGTGTGCTGTGCTTTAAATGCTGGTGAACTGGTGTCCCCACTAAATTTATTAACTAGTTTAACCAGCTGCCATTTTAACTGGTTAGAATTTTTACGATCTTATTCATGGACCTAAAATGCTATCTATCAGCATGTGGGTTTTAACTTAACTTTAACTTAACCAGTAAGAGTAACTTTGTCAGCTGACTTCATCAGTAAGGTTGTTCTGTTTAATGCCGAATTCACACTGCACGATTTTAGCCCCAATTTTGACTCGCAGAGAGGTTTTGAGAATTTGCCGACAAACGCCAAATCACAGGCAAATCGGTGCTCGTGAGTGAAAATCACACACTGTGAACTATCAAAGATGCAATCTGAAAGAATCGTTGCCGACACATGTGAGATATCTGGACCTGTCGGCGATTCAAAATTATTCCATGGGAATAGGTGCGTTCGAGATGCAATACACTTGCCTGCAGGCGAGAGCAGCCCTTTGAAGTCGGGGGAGGAGTAAAGAGACGGCCGTCAGGTCAGACACTTATAGGTCTCCGTAGTGACTTTTATGTAATGCAATATGACGTTTATTATTTGTATCTTTGTTTCGGTAGTTATCTATAGGACAAATCTAAGCAGTTTATTCAGTGTGGTGAAGCCTCTCACAACATCCATAAAAAAACGGCCTCCGGTCGACCAGTTTTACTCTTATACAATACGAATATATATTTACCATATCGCCTAATCTTCATTTTCATTTTTAATAATAATCCCAGTCTCACGTGAGAACTCCGGTCTTGCACATGTGACCTCACGTTGTTTCCATGTCACTTCTCGCGTGTGTTTGGCAGTGAGACAAAGTTGTTGGTGATTCTTCCTCTTGTAAAGTCATGCAGTGTGAAAGCCCCTGTCGCCGATCTATCATGCAGTGTGAACACACATCAGCGACTACCCCGGATAATCATGCAATCTGAAAAGATCTGTGACATGACTACTTTGAAAATCGTGCAGCGCATTAATCCCCACCTCTTCTTGCTGATTGGTTGGCCGAAGTTTGTTTTTGTTGTGGTGCACATCCTGTGCCCATAGTGTTTCTTTTGGTATTGCAGTCTCTGTGTTGTCTTTCAAGACTGGGTTTTTTCCCAGTGTATTCAGAGGGCAGACAGCAAGACGATCAAGGGGTGATGCATACGAGCTAAAATCGAGCTAAAATCCTGCAACATTGCATAGAGCACCTTTAAGTACAAAATAGAATTAATCTGACTACCATTAAAGTCTTAATTAGCTTAACTAGCTTACATGGTTAACCAGCTTGTTGCAGGCCGATCAGTTTAACAAGTAAAAGTTTTGCCAATTAGACCACTTAGCATCTCATCACCATTAATCAGAACATGCAATCATATTCATCAGTATCATTCTTAACCAAATTAACCATTAAGACTTATGTCATCATGTAGGCTAGTTTCACAAGAAATGTTTTGCTATTATGACCACATAACATCTCATCACCATTAATTAGAACATGGAATCCCATCCAACTATCATAACTAGCTTAATCAACAATACTAGTTTGGTTCACCAGTTTTATTCAGACTGATCAGTTTGACAAGTAAAGTTTTGTTTGGACCTCTTATCATCTCATCAGCGTTAATTAAAAAATAGAATCGATTTATTACCATTGGAGGCCTGACTAGCTTAACTAGCAAGACTAACTTGATCAACCAGCTTCTTGCATACTGACCAGTTTCACCAGTAACGTTTTGTCAATTAGACCACTTATCATCGCATCATCATTAATTATGGAATTACACCCATCAGCATGGAATTCTTAACTAAATTAACCAGCAAGACTAACTAGGTGAAACATCATCATGCAGGCCGACCAATTTCAGTAGTAGCCACTAGTTTTGCTGTTTAGACCAGATAACATCTCATCAACATTAATTAGAACACGGCATACTGTCCATACTCAAGGAATTCATAGCTAGCATGCATGCTGACCGCTTAACAGCTCATCCCAATTAATTAAAATATATAATACTACTGTATCTGTCAGCTTGGAATTCTTAACTCAACTAGCAAGACAAACCTGGCTAACCAGCTGTGTCACCAATAAAGGAGTCTTAAACAGGAAGACTAACTTGATTAGCAAGCTCCTAGTAATATGACTTGTATCACCAATAAAATTTTTTGATTCATACTTCTTAGTATCTCATATTTATTAACTAAAACATGTCGTCTATCCTAGCACATTTTGCAGGGCTGACTGAAGCTTGCACTTGCACTGAACTTATATTTAAGTTTGTGTTTGACAGGTGTATTGTATTGGTGTGTATGGTAAAGTAACAGGGTGTGTGTGTGTTTAAGAGTAAGGGTACAGGCAGGCAGTGATCTTGCAGTACTGGGTGTTTTGCAGCTTTCACGGTGCATTGCTGGCATCTCAGAGAGAGCCATAAAAACAGAGGGGAGAGTGAGAGGGGGAGGTAGCGTGCAGACCGTCAAGGCCTTTGCCACCTCACACCTCACTGACTGGAGATGTGGGGAATTATTTTAGGAAGCCTGCGTCTGAATGGAAATAAAAGAAGCACGGGAGAATTAGGAGCGTGAGGCTCTTCGGACCGACGCTCATGTTCACGCTAAGATCTCAGAGCCTTGCTTGCATGTGACTGCATGACTGCTTGCTTGTTTATTTTAGCTGTGTTAATGTGTTTGCATGTTAGCATTTGTTAGCATAAGTATCGCTCTTACATTAAATGTTTTGCATCTTAAAAAATATTTATTATACATGTTCTGTGTTATGTGTTTATATATTTATATACCATATAAACCTTTCTTCCGCATATAAATATTAGCTTCTAGCAGTAAATGAGTGTTTATTTGTATATTTAAAAAAATACTAAGCTGGTTTATTAGCCTTATCTGGTCAAGCTGGTCTGTTTTGCTAATTTCAGAAGAGTTTTGCACATCAGCTGTTCAGGCTGGAAGAACAGCTGACCAACCAGCTAAATCAGCTCAACTCTAGCTAGACCAGCTTAAACTGGCAATCACTACTTTAATTTTTAATTATTATTATTTTTACCATTAATTGATTGATTCTAAAATTGCAAAAGGTTTTGTGGTGCACTTTAATTAAATTACATTTCATCTGTAGCATACAAGTATTATAAGGTTTCAAAGTGTAACCTAATGTAGTCAAGGTGATTTAATTATAGACTTGATTAAATCAACTTAACTGACATTAATACATAAATATAAAGTAATTGACTGTATCTACTTAAATACACTATAAATTGTACAATTTGCAATTGTAAAAGTTCTTCTGTTAAGGTTAGGATGTGGCATTTGTAACTATAGCTGTACATAAAACCAGTTGCAGTCAATGCCGTGTCACCATTTAGATAACTAAGTAAGTGGTGTGTGTGTGTCTCATGACAGTCGCATTAAAAAGTGAAGGGTTGATTTGAGATGATGGTGGTATCAGTGCTCTGAAAGGGGGAGACGGTCTTTTCTTGGTATGCACACACAGAGAGAAGCTGTCACCCTGCACCTCTATCTGACACCCAGAGACACACACGTTCACACACCTACTCACAAAGCGAAGGTACACATGACCGCTGGGCTGCATACAGCACACACATTAAGACATGGAAAGAAATAGACAGATTGGAAAAGACACTTTCTGAAGATGGGTTCAAAAGGGTCAAAAATGTTTAATCACAGAATGGGAAATTCTACAGTATATGACATGTATGATGACAATATAGCTGTTTGTAGTTGTATGTAGAAAAAAAGAGAATATATATATATATATATATATATATATATAAATATATAAAGTGAAGTCTCGTACTCACCACGGTTGCCTTTATTTGATGAAAAATACAGTAAAATCTATAATATTGTAAAATATTATTATGATTTAAATGACAGTTTTCTGTTTTAATATATATAAGCTGTAAACGTGATGGCACAGCTGTATTTCAACATCAGTTTCAGCTGATTTTGTGCTCAGTTATTATCACTTATTATGCTAAATTGTTAATGTCTTTACTGTCACTGCTGATCAAGTTAATGCGAAAATGTTTGTATGAAAGTATATGTTTCACACAAACCTTACTTACCCAATATTAGGATGACTTCTGAAGGATCATGGGACAGTGAAGACTGGAGCAATAGCTGTTGAAAATTGAACTTTGCTAGCAGAAATAAATTAAATATTAAAAAATATATCAAACTATAAAACTATAAAAATATTTCACAGTATTACAATTTTTACTGTATTTTTCAAGAAATCACAATTACTCAATTTAACCTTCAATCCACAATTTTTAGCTCAGGCTTATTGAACGGAAACAGTGCTCTTGTCCCCATAGGTCAGTAATACAGCTCCAGTGTATCACTGACCTGTGGAAACTGAACCCTCAGCAGATTGGAGCGGTAACTTATTCATAGGAAAATCAATAAACACAGATTAAGACGGTGGATCTTTTGGTTGACACCTTTCAGGAACGATGACCTTGGAAGTGCGCGCTACCGAGCCGTCACCCTCTAGTCAGGGTCCAGTGTTTGTACAGGTTTAGGGTTAAAGGTTATAGGTCAGGCGTCATAGTGGTTGCCTGTGGGCTAGGCTTTTGAAAGAGGTTTGGGCGTTAGGGTCACTTCTAGTGGGTTGTGACAAGCCAAAGGTCGCCAGAAGTGAATTCTCAGGCTTCATGTGCAAGACACACCCACGGTGTTGTGTTTGATCCTTACATGCAGTCAGCAGTATGCGTGTTGCATTGTTTTGATTAGTTTTTTTTTTTTTGCATGGTTTTTAAGTTAGGCATATGCATGAAATGCAACACAAAACACTATATTAAGATTATCTGAACAGATTTTCATTTGCTCTGCCATCATTTTAATAGCAAAATATTCATGACAGAAAAAAACAATATGTCTTTATATTTCTTTAGAAGTGACTATATTCTATCTCAATGGCAAAATTAAAAAAAGATTTGTCTGGAAAATGATGGAAAATGGTGGTAGCTGATTTCAAAATATGCTATTTATAATTTAAAATGATCATAAGTCATTAAAACAATTTGACATTTTTTGTATTTTGTTTTGCTTTTATATACACATTACTGAACCTATATAATATATATATATATATATAAACAGTTTAAAGCTCTTTGATGTTGGCATATTACTAATCTAACAATATGACTCTTTAATAATTCCCAAATGAATACTGGGCAAAATAGTACTTTTTAATGATTTCTGTTGGGTATTGTATCTTAATGCTTTCTGTGATTATCTTCTCCATAAAGACACATTATATTCTTTATCAGCTACAAGAGTTTATTCTGTTCACTGACCGAAAATCAGAACCATATATTCTCCAAAGTAAAAGCCTGACAATGAAAACTGACATATGTCGTTTTATCCTATAAATATTTGAAATATTCCTGCAACCTTGATTTACAACATGATATTAGGAAGTGCTAAACCGTTAAAGTGTTCGGAGTTAACATCTGCCCAGCTGTTGTCACGGGAGCACTCTAGTTTAGTCCGTTAAGTCTGGCCCATTTATTTCTCTTTGAGTTTAAAACGTCTGTCTTACTTTGTCTCGTTCAGGAACGCTTGAATGATATTGAGTGTGAGTGTGTGGGCTGGTGCACGTGTGATCATGTGAGCGGGGATGTGTTTGCCGCCCATGGCTGGGGCCAGTGCTGCTGAACATTTAAGATTCTGTGCCGCAGTAGTGTTGCGCTGTTGGGGGAAAGGAGCTGTGTCTTTCCAGCAATGCCTGAGCTTCAGCCCCCTTCAACCTCAACGTTGCCTCACAAGGCTTCTTGCTTTTCCTCAGCTGGCCCGGACTCAGCGCCCACCTGAGTCCCGCCGCAGACGCCAAACCGACAGACGTGCAGCACTGAAAGAATACAGAGAGAGAGAGAGAGAGATATAAAGAGGCCATAGCGAGAGCAGTGTGGTGGGCGCTGGACGTGACTGCGTGGTGACTAAATAATGAATGTGGCGTATCGGGTTTCACGTGGAGCCAGGGCCATGGCCCATGGCTGGAGAGGAGGAGGGGGCAGGAAAGACAGAACAGGGAAGGAAAGGGGGAGAAGGAGGAATTAGATGAATCACACGGCCGCAGAGGAGAGCGAAAGGATGCAAAACAACCAAAGTCTGTATTTTTTCTGTATTTTTGCCTGGAAAAAGTTTCTAAATGGTGTCTGCTGATTGTAGAATGAAATTTAGAATTTAATCACATCATTTTCTTCATTTGAAGGTGCATTGCTTGTGAAATGCTTGTCCTTTCATATATTTTCTATTGAAACAGGAAGTTAAAGTTTGAAATAAAAGACCTTATCCACTTTTTTAAAGTTAGCCAATAAGCTTTAGCTACGCCACATCTGTCCCTGCATCCAAGTATATGCAAACTACCACACCATATTGTAGATATGAAATTAACAGGATGGTGGTTTTATAGTTGTCATAAAACAGTATGCGAAAAGTACTCAATGACCTACAATTTACATTTGAATATGCATACTTTAATACTATATAGTATATAGTAAGTGAAAAAATTTATGTAAAACAGTAAGTGAAATGTACTCCGAAACCTACAACTTGTATCTGAATATACATACAAAAAAGTAGCCGATGACCTACAAATTGCGTCCAAATAAGCATATTTCCATACTATATAACAATATGATTCGGGATTATGTAGCATTTATAAAAAAGTATGAGAATAGTACTCGGTGACCTACACCTTACATCCGAATATGCATACTTTAATAGTGCATAGTAAGCAAACAACAATATTAGTAGTATGTCAAATGTGGCAGTATTCCTAAACTAGTACTCAGTGACCTGCAACTTGTATCTGAATATGCATTCTTACACGCTATATAGTTGGCGAAAAATAGTATGTGAAAATAGTAGTGTGTAAACTTTGCAATATTGTGAAAAAGTACTCAAAGACCTACAAATTGCGTCCATATAAGCATATTTCCATACTTTATAGCAATACAATTCAGGATTATGTAGCATTTATTAAAAAAAGTATGAGAAAAGAACTCATTTGAATATGCATACTTTAATACTATATAGTACTTGAAAAACAGCATGTGAAAATAAAACAGTAGCAGTATTCGGAGGCGGGGAATTCAGGTTCTGGAGAGCATGTGATTGGACACAAATCTGTGCAGTACAGGATGAGTCACCGGTATTTTTGCTGTGAAAGAGAAAGACTTCAGAGCTAACAGACATGGACTAAAAGCCACAAAATGCTAATTTGGATCTAACAAATAGTTAGTTTAGTAAAAGCACTTTACTAAATGCACCCCTTTCTGTCCCCTCCCCCCATTTCTCTTTTTCTTTCTCTTAAGAAGGTGATGCTGCCGACGGGCGCAGCGTTCCGGTGGTTCCAGTAGGACTGTGACCTCTGACCTCCACCCAAAGCTCTGCCATCAAGTGCAATGCCAACTCTCGCTTGGATCATCTCGAGCACCAACACTGGCTGACAAACACAAACTACGTGAAAAAAAAAAAAAAAAACACACAAGACGACTATGAAAAAAAAAACCTTCATCACAAGATACAGAACAATAAAACAACAATACAAAAAGAATCAAACGAGTAATGGATGCACCTACTTATTCCTTGAACCAAAAATTAAACATAAATAAAAATATCTATGGCAACTTTCATTCCCTTTTATATGTTTCCATTTTGGTACCTTTTTGTCCCTTTTCCAGCAGATTTTTTCTGTGGCTTAGACATGGAACTGTTCATTGACAAACAGAAATGGCGGACTCAGTGTGGACAATCAACAAAATTTCTGTGTTTGGTGTTAATGTTGTTCACGTGTGGAAAGATACAGTACTTGTGTAGAGAATGTAAATTTTACGGCTATATTTTAAAATTAGTGGCTAATGGCAAGCACTATTGTAATTTAGGACCATTGTTCTTACTTAAAAACTGTATTTTATGATTGTCTCTCTCTTTTTTTTTTTGTTTTTTTTTTTTAGTTTGATTTAAATTTATAGTTTTAAAAACTGATCAGTGTTTGTCTTTCAAGGGAGAGTTAATATTCCAAAACCTACAAATCCAGTTTTCTGAATGAACAAATATGCATCATAAAAAAAACCCTTACTCTGACTATGACTTAATTGGAAGATAAAATTGTTTCTGAAGGGTTGTTACTACTGGAAGCTTCAAACTTTAAATATTTCATTTTGTTTTACTGTACTGACAGCCTTTTGTTATATTATGTCAGATTACATCATATCACGCCACGCAATATCACGTCGAATCACATTCTACGTGACGTTACATTTTATTACAGCTCGTCACATTATTGTTCTCAGTGTACAGGTCTGAATTTTTACGGAGCCCTCCACGGCACTTGCTTGGCTCTATCGAACGCACTGAAAAAGATTGAACTTTTATTGTTTCGTTTTTTTTTTTTTCTTTTTTTTTCTTGTTTTTTATGACATTGCCGGTAGCTACATCTTTTAAAAAAAGCAGCAATGTTTGTATTGGATTAGAACTATGGGCTGGTTTTGTGAATAAAAACAAATGCATGTATTTGTGTCAAACATTTACAGCTCTGACGTCTGTCTATTTGCATGTTTTTTAAGAAACAGCAACAAACGTAAAAAAAAAAAGTTATAACAATATGGAAATGTTCGCAGAATACTCTAGGTTGTTCCCTTTTCCATTCAAACAGTAAAATAAAAAGCATTGGGGCAAAATATGTCATTTTGAGATGCGATAAAGATGTTTTATCAAGAGTCTTTGATTTCTTCATCTTCTTCTACTTGATGTCTGACACACTTATAACAATGACAGTGAAGAAGAGTGTGCTTCTGGCTTTGTCTGTGGCCTACTGATCTTAATAGCTTTGCATTCTTTCGTAAGGTACAGTCTGACATTCAATGGTAAAAAACAATTAAAAGACAATGAATTATTGATACTCAGGCAACGCCTCTGACCAGCGGTCTAAAGTAAATGGGAAGGTAAACACAAACGCCTTTTGAGTTTTTTTTTTCTGAAGATCGTCACACAAAAGAGAACATGGGGTGGCTGCATCATTTACATGTATTGTGTTTGTGGGTATAAACTTTCAAGGATGGACGCCTACTACCTACAGAATTATCCATGTCCATAGACCTTAATCAGGTTAAATGCCACGTTGAATTTAACGCGGCTTTGAGGGACAGATGCATGCATGAATGTCTGTTTAATTTTTGTGTCAACTTAACAATTCACAACATTCAAAACTGTTTTGTTTTGTCTACTAAAAACTTTAGAAGCCTAACAACTGGTACGAATGCACTGTACTTCAATCCCTCACAGCCCCATTTTTATACCTGTCAAAAACAAACTCTACAAACGCTAAGGTCAAAATAAAAACTCATTACCCGATAAGTAAAACATACAATCTGGGGTGTAGGAACTATTTTAGCAATATAAGATTTCTTTCCGGAAGTACAACTTGGAAGATCAAATCTTGCTTTAAGGGATAGTCCACCTAAAAATGAAACTTTTGTCATTGTTTATTCACCCTAATGTCATTTCAAACTTGTACAGATTTCTTTCTTCTAGATATTTCTGAAGAGTGTTGATAACCAAACCATTTTAGTTCCCACGGACTATGCTTTTAATTACAAATAACAATAACATTATATTCAAATTACTCATATTTCTAACACATTTTTATGCCGGTAGATGAGAGATACCACTGGTGCCCAATATGGCCTTTGATCAGAACCACCGCTAACTAGAGGGAAGTATAATACTTAATGTAGCAAACTTTTTTAACGACTGGTAAGGGGAGTGAACTAGCCTCTGACAGCGACTGCAGCAGCCAAGTTAATTGCAGCTTTTTAGAGGGCCTGAGATGAAAGACTGCCGACCAAAGCCCCCCCTAAATAGGGTCAAGCGATGCCTATGGGACACACTGAGTAATGAGACTTTGAAAAGTAATGATTAACTCTGAATAAATGCAGAAATTGCAGTCGTCGTACCACCCCTGCATACAAGAAACATGGTTGGCCTACCGCAAATACGAACTAATAAAACTACATGACCGAGTCAGACAGGTGGAATGAAAGTATGCGGATTGAGCGAACACGAGAGCAAAGCGTTGTGCTGCAGGAGAGAGGTGGAGGTACCAGCTGTAGGCCTGGAGAGCTGGATAGAGTCCTCAGTGCCGTAATGAGCCCAGGTCTGTGGTGCAGTCATCAGAGCAGGATCTGTAATGAGCCACAGTCTCGGGTGGAGGCCCAGTTTGGTTGGGTTTGTGTAAAAGTGTGTATGTCTGCGTGTGTTTATGTGAGAGAGACTGAAAGAAGTAGAGCTCGAAAGAGAGAGAGAATGTTCCCAGCTCCCCCCTGGTGACAGCGATGGGCCAGTGCCATGGCCGCGGCGCTGGGAGGAAGCTGAGGTTCTGCATTATTAATGTGCGCCGCGGCGTCCTCGCCTCTTCCCAGCCGCACAGCTCACTGCCCGTCCTGCCATCACAGAGGGAGAGAGAAAAAGAGAGAGAGAGAGAGAGAGAGTGAGGTATGTATGGGGGGGTGTAGATAAAGAAAGCAAGAGAGGGATGGTAGTGTGGTTGTGCCTGTTAGTGAATGCAGTGTGTTTGTGTGTGTGTGTTGGGCTAAAGAAACAATGTTTTTTTTTCTTTTGGTCAGTATATATATATACACCGGAGAGAGGACATAGCATTCAGCCAATATATCTACAGATACAAAAAACGCCATGTATAGGCTATCTACGTGTGCTGAATAGACATATTTTTCTGTCTAAAATATCAGACTTCAGGGAATAAAGTGTTATACAGTTATCCGCACTGCAGCCAAAGAATACTGACACATTGAAAGAAAGTAATTTATGTTAACATGAATCTTATAGATGAAATAGAAATTTGAAATCCGTCAGAAATGTGACAACGGCGATGTAAGCATTCGCGGGAGTCGTTAGGATCCATGAGCAACAATGTTTAATGGGGGTGGTCAACAGGCAGAAGTCGGTA
>JAUYWG010000022.1:3887784-3901628 GCA_034779775.1 Enteromius afrohamiltoni | reverse complement strand
TCTATCTATCTATCTATCTATCTATCTATCTATCTATCTATCTATCTATCTATCTATCTATCTATCTATCTCTGCCTATCTGTCTGACTGTCTTCTTGGATACAGGTGGTAAGTGTCATGTCAGTGTATCTATATCTAGCATCATGTGTAGCATCATCTGTGTGCAACATATCAATGTAATATGAAATTACTGCAGTGTGTGAGTCAAAGTAATAGATTTGTTTGCAGTAGAATATACTGAATAATCATGTGTTTGATGTAGTTTGTAGATTCTTACGCTCTGAGGTGAACGTGCATGTGTGAGTTCGGGGTAGGCAAGCTCTGAGTTAGTCGTCCTTAGAGACAGGGAACGAGAGGGGGTGGGTTGGTATTGTTGGGCCGGAGGGCTCCAGGCTCCAGCACATTTCCGCACTGTTCGCACTCCACTGCCTCAGTCACCAGCCGTGCCTATTAAATCAAGGGCCCCACTCTACAAAGACTGCCAATTATGCCCGGCCGAGCCGCCATTCTGCCTCTCTCCCTCTCTCTCCATCTCTCTATTTTCCCTTCCGCTGTTGCTTTTCTGGGTAAAAGCCCAATGTGGAAAACCTGATCCCATCTCCACCAGTGCCATTATACTCCGTTACTGGTGAAGTCGAGGTGAAAACATGTGGAATGGTGTATCTGGAAAGAGTTTCATCTGAACTGGATTATAGATGACTTTCAGACTTGCCAGGGTGTCTGAGCCAATTCCCATGACCGATTCCTAAAGCTTAAAACAAAAGTTTTGGGATAGTGTATTCTTATAATACTTATGTGTTCTGAAGATGAACGAAGGTCTTATGGGTTTGGAACGACATGAGGGTGAGTAACTAATGACAGAATTTCCACTTTTGGGGTGAACTAACCCTTTAATAGGTATCTGTTTCTTACGTAAAAAACAAAGGGTTACATAAGTGATATTTCTGTAACAATATTTGTGGTTTAAATGACAGTATAATTTGTGTCCACCACATTCCTGTGCTCTTGCATTTTTGCCCTTTGAATTGCCAATACAATGAAGATCCTTGAATGAATCCCTACAATGAATCAGAATATGTGCTTAATATGAGAAAGTGCATGAGTTTGATTATTGCTAAAAAATTGTTTAGCAGCGTCACTACCTTTAGCTAGCCAGTTATTTCCTAGTACTGCTGTTTTCAGATTTCATTGCGACTTTGCATGTCTATGCATGCATAGGCATGTATTTTTGGGGAGGTGGTGGGTCTTTGTCAGGGTTGCCTTATGAAAGTGACCCCAGGCAAAGCTGTTGTTGTTCTTCAACACCTCCCTGTGGAAAACACGAGTCCTTAGGAGACCCACATACCACGGAAACACCCAGACACAACCTCCCCACACTGTCTCTGTATTCTCGTAAAAGTCTCGCAACTGAAACCAATTCTAAAAGCAGCAGATGAAGACCAGGTTAAAAGGGACGTTTTTACATGAACCGCAGGTGATCTTGGAAACGAATGCAAGTGATAATATACTGCATTTCTCTCTCTATATTGCTCTCCTAGCACGGAGGCATACATTTCACGGCTGCAGAGCTTACCAAGTGTGAGTCTCTCTCTTCTCCTCTGCCTGCTGAGATACACAACTGAACCCCAACGGATAAGAGTGGTGAGATAGTGGAGCAATGTCAGTGTGTGTGTGTATGTGCCACACGACCAGGGTGACGGCCGCTTGTTTACCGGCCTCATTATGTCAGCTCGCTTCCTCAGAGGCTGTGGCAGGTCACGCCAAGGCCTTCTGTCCACCTACACACACACGCACTCGCGCACGCACACACACACACACATACACACACAATCAAGTATTGCAGCAATGGGGTGAAGGACAATGCAAACAATTATTTGGGATTGGACATCTCAGACAGACCACTGAAGTGGCCAAAACAATTGAGCCTTCATTAAAACATGTTCGTAATCCTCATCTCGCAAACAGTAGCACCACACCGTCTAGTTAGGGTTTTTTGCGAAACTGCGAACTGCTAAACTTTACATCTTAATCTACGTCCATGATATAAGTAGTTGAGAATGCTCTTTGTACATTTGCATGTTTCACCAAATCCTATTTCCCCCTTCTCTCCAATTATAGGGAGATACATTCAACATTACCTGTCAGGACAGTTGGGGCAGCACCAATAATTGGGCCAGTACTGAACTTCCAAAAGTTGTCGGATTTGCAAAAAGCACATATAACTAATGTAAACTGCTATTATTAAGTATCTTAAAGTTAGCACAGCAGTTCATTAAGGGATATTTTTTCTCCTTGCACAATTCTATGTATAATTCAAACACATAACTCACCGGGATAATGGGAGCTGGTGTTGTTAAACAGCGCTGTGCATATGCGGAAAAGATGTGGATGCATGTATGTTACCTGTGTGTGTTCTCCGTCTCTGCAGTCCTCACATCCATAATCCCTTTTATTGAAATCTGTGACACCTGCTGCCTGCGTAGTCCAGCACCCTGAAGCGCCAGCCGGCTGGCACTATGATGGGCTCTGTGACGAGAGAGAAAGAGAGAGAGAGAAAGTGGAGAATATCATGGATAGCTTACTTTGATTGCATTTAATATGCTGAAGATATTCACAGAAAAACAAATTAATCATACATTTCTACTTGAACATTTCACAAGATCGTTATTAATAAGATTCCATTACAAAAACGCATCAATTAGACTGTTGCTGCTGGATAAAAATGCTAAGCTGGTTCAACTGGTGACATTAAATTACCATCTTGTTGCTAGTTACAAGTACAAGTCATGATTTGGGCTTTATTTGTTGTTTTTGCTGGTCATCTTCTCATGTTGTGTGAATGCAGGACAGAGGAATGCTTGGGTATGATGTGTGTATATATGAATATACATATTTTATTGATTGGTATTAATGATTGCTGTCTTGAGATCATTTTCCTCACCTCGAATCTACTGTTAACAACTAGTGAAAAAGAAAAAAACTCTAAATTAGACATTTTATTAGAAATTAATTAAACAAACCAAACACGAGCAAGTACCTCAGGGGGCAGCCTGGACAATGGGGCGGGGTGACACCTGTCCAACTCGATTAAGGTACATACTGATTAAATATTTGAGCTGATATACTGATTCCCTTACAGTTTGTAAATATCCATATCTTATAATAATTGTCCATGTGACAGCAGATATTAAAAATCCAGACATGTATCCACATATTTATTGTTTGTGCATGTTCTAATCCATGTTAATAACAGTCGATCAGATATTATAACATGTTTTGCCCCACCTTAATGTGTCGCCCCGCCCCATCGTCCAGGCTGCAGCCTGGGGCTTCTCGAAAACGAGAGTAGATTGACTTCAGGGGACTTGATCTTAAAAAATGGTATCTATTGATCTCTTTTGTGGTTGAAACTAAATACCTTCTGATGTTCATCCATGTTTATTTCTTGCTTTAAGGAAATTTGGAAAGACATTTGGTTCACGCCACTTTGATTGAGGCGCAACAGCAATTTCTCAGCACATTTGTTGTTTGATTAAGTGTCAAAATTTGAAAGCTGAGACTTTGTTCTGCAATGTATTTCAACTGCGTGATATCATGATGTGTGGTGTGAGCATAGCAACAGTAACTAAGGAGGGCAGCTTTTTTGCGAAGGGTCAATTGGCCATATGAATTTAAGGGCATTGAATTTGAAGGGGCTTTTACTGATTGAAAATTTTGTTAAATTTTTGACACATTCTGAGAAATTAAATGATCTCACACCTTGTTCAATAAAAAAAAACAAAAAAAAACAATTAAACATATTAAGTTTATAAAACCCTCCGACTTCAAGACTTTACGTTTTTTTAACTTCATGATTGCCAAGCCATCTCTCCCTAAATTTATTTTATTAATTTTACATTACTTTAAGAAATTCCACAGAAATGGAAGTACTGCAGCCTGTTTGTTAATTCTGAATTGTGCATAACAATGGCTGACTTATTTTCATGTCATTAAATAAATGCTTTGAGGGACAGAAGTACAGTCTGTCTGCTGGGTTGTACTACTGTTTAATTTGGTGTCAAACCGAAAGAACACTGAAAAAATGTCTTATTAAAACATTTCCAGTGGACACTTTTCATATTTCAGAAACCACAGATAGCCAAGATTACATGAAAAACCGGGCTCTGCATTTATATTTGTCTTCACTCATCGCCAGTTTAAATATGGTGTACTAAAGATCACCATTTAAAATGAGTTTGGGTCCATCTCACAATGTAAGCTGGTTCAATCTGGCCCAATACAAATGTATTGCTGTTATATACCTGTTACTTATTTTGTAACACAGCACCTTGCTTTAAAAATGAGGGATTACTTGTGTATAATTCTGTCCAATATATTTCTCGATCTAGTCTGGTTCTGGTTTCCAGCCTCGGGGTAGATGGGCGTCAGTGGGCAGCCATTTTGTGATGTGAGCTGAGGAGAAGAGCATGTCCTGCACTCCCTCATGGATCAGCTCAGATGTTTTCACTCCCTCTGCTGTGCACCTGGGAGTGAGGGCCATGCGTATCCGCGGAGGAAGAGAAAGAGAGAGGGAGTTCGTTGGGGGGTGGGGGGGTGAGATAGATATATTCCCGTTCAAGCCTGTGACACATTAATTATTAACAAACTCAGAGTAAATGCGTAAACTCTCCCTCTCCTGTCCTCTCATCCCTCTCTCCTCCACTGCTCACCATCTTGTCTTCAGTCATCCAGTTATTCCTTTAGCGCTCTGTTTCCAACAAACACCTCTATCTCTCTTTCTCTTTCTCTTCTGCATACAGTCACCCTCTCTAAACCTCTCAGTTTTTTCTGTGAGTTTTCTCTCATTCTTTTTTCTTCTTTTAGTGAAGTGCAGTGTGCTGCTCGTAAAATGAAGTGGAGCATGTCGATTTGGGGGGTGGGGGTGGGGGGGAAGCGGGAGGGTGGGTGACAGCGGTGTCAGGCACAAGGCCCCAAGAGAAAGACAAAAACTCAGAGAAAGAGAGAGAGAAACTGATGGCATGAGATGGGCTTTTTGACTAGTTTCAGGTGTGGAGTGTGGAACAGGAAGCTGAGATTCACTAGAAAAGTCAACATGAAATGGCCTTTGCAGCACATTTCACTTTCATATTGTGACGTATTTCCGAGGGAAACAGGATATTTAGTGAGATGTGTGGATAGAATTTTAGCCATTGCTAACTGGCTGGATTTTGAGAAATTATGTACCAGAATGGATTCGGGTGGTTGGACAGGTAAAGAAAAAGAAGGGAATGGATGACGTCAATCAAAAAGTATCATTCTTTTTTAAGCACATTGTCAAAAAAAACCCTGCAAAAATAATAAACTTAAAAATAATTATCAAAAAATATCAAAACATCCTTAAACCATAAAAAAATAAAAAATAAAAAAAAAAAAATATATATATATATATACATATATATATATATAATGCCTATAGCGGGCATAACATGCTATTAAGTTTTATAAATATATAAATAAAATGTATATGCTTTGTTTAGAACCAAATGTATACTTTTTTTCAGAGAATGTATCTTAGTTTATTTGGCAGCTTTTAACAGCTTTTGTTAGATGCCAAAAAAGTAACCAGTAACTTCTGGAATGAATGCATCTTCTTTTAAGATTTAAGACTTCTAAAGTTGATTTTTTCTTATCCCATTGTTTTAAATAGAACTATCACTAAATACCATTCGATTCATTAAAAACTATTTGAATCAAAAGTAAGGAAACAGTGAGGCAGAGAGACTTCTCATTCTTCATTCAAATTTCCCTTTATAGATATGTTTGAGATGCTCGTCATTGATATTATACTGTAATTGAGTACATTCCAGTCTGTACAGACTGTGAAATAAGATTCATGTTCAAAGAACATTCAGACCTTTAAAAACAAAAACCGACACCCACACCCCCCTCACGCAGACTTTAGTCCTCGATTAACTTCTGCAACACTGTAACCTCTCCCTACTTTGCTTTTCTTGAACCCTGTGATGAATGTAGTCTCCATGGACACTGTCTCCATGGGCATGGTCTCTACGGACAAAAATCTCAATACATTGCTTTGTGTATGTGAGATTGGGAGTTCACAGGTATGTGTGTATATGCAGAGAGGTATCTCCAGACCAACACTGTAGCTTTCATCAGCGCGCCCTTGAGTGGGCCGCTTTCACACGAGCAGGACACAGATTCCCCGCAGATGGAAAAACCCGCTGCTGCTGGAACAGGAAGTCCAGAGGCTACAGCGGTGAGGTCATCACTTCACTCCCGGTCTGGGACAAGAGTTTGAGACTGATCAGCGACCACAGAGTTGAAGGACACAGACACACCCTTCAGATGTAAACTGTGTGTGCGAGGGGAAAAAAGCAAGCTTTGGCAGTCTTTGTGTCATCACCTGGACAGCAGTAATGGAAAACAAGCCCAAACCATTTGTTTTTCATTTGCGCAAAACTATTTTTGCTCTCCGACACACACCCACTCAGAAACACGCACACGCGCGCTGTTGACACACATCGGGAGGACAGCTGCAGTGAGCGTGGAACAGAGGACAGTGTCTCTGGCCCTTCGGTCTACCTCACCATGGCAACACTTCCTCCTGCGCAGACGTTGCAGCTGGACCAGAGCTACACACACATACACACAAGCTAACGTGGTTTAAAGCCACTTAAATGGCCTATTTTCAGAACCTATGTGGCATAAAACTAATGTCATGATCTCAGCAATTGTGTAACCCTCTGAGGGACAGAAGGTTCTTGAGAGCTTATTTAGCGCCTTGTGAAATTCTCATTCCTACCGCCAAAGCAATTCAAGTTTGAAGTGGCGCCTTCATGTTTTTGCGAGACATGCATTCAAAAATAGCAAAAATTTGAAACAAATAGCAGGGGTCTCAAACTACTTTTTACGTCACACTCTATTGGTGCTCATGGGTTGAGATGCTAAAAAAGAAAAAAGTGACAAATTTGATAACAAAATGGATATTTCAGCTAATACTGAAATATACTATTAATTTTTAAAAATAATTTGCATATAACAAGTATAATCCTGAGTCAGTGTGGCTTTTTGCTTGTTACGTCACATTTCCACACACCTGGATATTTATTTTAGAAATTGATTCTGCATGTGCAGACACCAGGGAGCAGTGTGTGAGAGATTCACGTATATAAGAAAGAGAGAGAGAGAGAGAGAGAGAGAGTGAGAGAGAGAAGGGGGGGGGACTGGAGTGTGGAAGTGGGTCATCTGTAACAGAGCAAGTTTCTCACATGAGTCCAGCCTTCCTCTCCTCTTCTCACCTCCAGACGTTTCTCCTCTGTCTTCCTGTTTCGTCCTTGGTACTCTTAGTTCCTAATTGAATTGCAAACATTTGGTGACTCCATTAGCAATGATTAGCATCACAAAGTTTTTAACACAGTCGTTTATAAAGGTACGTTTTATTTTATTAAACTGGGAAATTCTCAGTCAGGTGGATTCCTGTTGAAATGACTGGATTCCAGATTACTGAAATCTGACCAGAGTACCAGAATATGTATTCAGATAAAAAAAGGGGTGCAATTCGTGTTGACTTTGAAAGTGTAATATGTTATTTCCTATATATGTTGCTCTTTTTTGAATGCTTAAAATATGTCTTTTAAAGAAATATTTTACATAAAAACAGAGCACCTTTTAAAAAAAGTACCTTGGAAGCTTCAGACAAATGTTGGAATACCACGGTATTCTTTTAGTACTCTACATTTTAGATGGCAACCAACCAGTTTAAAGATACCATGGTGCTTCCATCTTTTATCACAATTAAACTGACTTTAACGGTATATGTTTGCAAGTGTAATACCGACCAGTGAAGGTCAACCTTAATGTCTGAGTTCTATAAAAAAGTAGATAATGGTAAATTATAAAAGAACAAACAGTGGCAGTGTTTGCTAGAATCCTGATAGCATGTAATTATTCCAGCAGGTATGAGGGAAACTGTTAATGTTATCTGCCTCATTGCACTTTCAAGTGTTTTTTAAACTGTCCCTGCCGTACACAAGCTGAGATGAAGGGAGAATCATCTACACCTCGCACACACATACACACACACAAACAGGGTCTCTCCCCCTGCCCACTTCCTCTGCAGCCCATGGTGTTTCCGTTGGGGTGAGAGAGTGCCAGCTCCGTCCCCCCCTGCTCCCCAGTGGGGTCCTGCCTCCTGGCATCTGTCAGGGCAGCTGTCTCTCTGCTCATACGGCGCCCGTCCTCCACGCAGCACTGCACGCTACAGACACACACACAGGTTTACTCAGAGCAGTGATTATACCGCGCACAGGCACACAGGAACACAGTTTACTTTAGGCAGACTTACACTTTGTTTTATCTCTCAAATAAACCCAGCCATGCTTCCGAATCATGGGAGTGACATCTGCAAAACGGACATACAAATTAATTTACATAAATAGTACAATACGTGACAGTGCTGCAGGACCATGTGTCAAGAAAGACCAACATGAACACGACAGCTTTAGCCACTGATTTGTCTGGAAATAATGACACACAGGTGAAAACACACACAGTGGTGGCTGATTGCAATCTTATTGCACACACACAAACACGCAAAGACAGCTAAGAATCACATTGTGATGGAAAGTTTAAACCAAAAACCAGCTAAACAATCAGTGGAAACCTGAAAAAATTCTGCGAAAAGGAGCTGGTGTGAGTGGGTGTGTTTATGTGCGCGTTTCTACTCGTGTGTGTGTGTGTGTGTGTATCCAGGTGTGCATGCACCGCAGGAGGTAAAAATGAGAGAATGTGAGGTTTGCAGGTGTTAGCGAACACTCCGTCAAGCCCTGTAAACACGCACACACTTGTAAATGAGAACAAAGGAAAGCACAATAAGTAAAAATAAACAGCTTTACGGCACTTAAAAAAGTTAGCTGCTTCAAACACACCTCAGTGACTTATACTTCTTTAATGAAGTTTCTTGGTCACTTTTCTGAACACACACACATATGCACCTCCTGTTAATAGGGAGGGGGCAGCCAGCATGGATGCGGCCCTGATTAATTGGGCGCGACACAGGGAAGTGGGTCTGGAAACTACCTGGCAATTTCCTGCAACCCCCCCTCTTCTCCCTCTCTCCCACTGTCCGTCTCTCCCTCTCTCTCCTTCTCTCTCTCTCTCTCTCTGGAGTGAAGAGAGTGGGCAGGTGGGCTGCTGGGAGGAGTGGCGGCAGCTCTGCGTTGATATTCCACTGGCGTCCAGCTTGCCCGTCGCCCTACATAGCAGGCGCTCCCTCTGGCAATGCCTGGCTTGGCTCTAGGCTCAGAGCTCCGCACACTGCGGCTCTGACAGACTTTACACACGTGCACACACACACCCACGCCCGCTTAGAAATACACATGAACAAATATGCTAACCTTCAGATGCGCTCATTCACACACAAACACTACAAAGAAAAAGCAGGCCAGTGCTGACCAGAGCCGGCCAAAGACAGAGATATTTCATTGTGCTGTGAATGCTGCAGTGGGTATGAGCTCCGGCTGGCACCTCTCTTCTTGCTGGCCAGTGCGCCTAGACAGATAGAGAAAAAGAGAGAGAGAGAGTACCATCGTGTCTATACTGCAAGCAAACAGCGCATCGAAACTAGATCGCTCCCATTATAATCAACAAAGCCGCTGCGTGCTAGCAGGGTAGCTTCGTTGATTATAATGGGAGCGATCTAGTTTTGTTGCGTCACTTGAGGGAGAGAGAAACGAAACAGAAAAAAAGGAGAAGACAGATATCCGCTCCCTTTTCTGAGGACTGTAACATTTGCGTATTACCCTACGGAACAGGACAGAGACTGCCTTAATGAAAGCACAGGAAGAGGGCAGCAGCTGGTGGCGTGTGTTTGAGCCGTGAGGATAAGACCCTTACGCTGGGCTCGCCAGGGTCTTTCTACAGAACCACTCGCACACACATAGGCACACACCCGGAGAGACTGAGCTTCTTTGTCCGATTTGCTGCCGCCCATGCTGGAAGAGGGCCCGGGCTGCAGGGGCCTGCCTGCCTGCCCAGGAGCCAACAGCACTGCCTCAGCCACAACTACAGCCGAGCACAAATCCAGCCCAGATCAGGCATTACTCTCTTCCCCACAGCTCTAACTCCACCACGGCTCGAAACAACAACAACAACAACAACCATCACAAAAACAAGGGAAGAACAATGTCGGGAAAGGGCATGGATAGAAGATGAGAGACTGACAGATTGAGTTGTTTAGCCGCTGTAAGCGTAATCTGCGTTGGGTAACATAAACAAAATGATCTCAAACTGACAAAATCTTAACATCTCTATTAAGACAAGAGCAGAAATTAGTTCAGAAGGGCGTTGCAGACAGATGTGGGGCAGTTTGTTTCCTCTCAGCCCACAGCTGGAGAGATATCTTTCAAGTTGAAAGTTTTCAGCCATCTAGGTCCTGCAACCCAGAGAGGGTGTGACATGTCGCAGCATGTGTCTGTGGCACGCTCATATCTGTCTGCATCTGCACACACGTATGTGCCGTGCATTTCCTGAAGCCTTGAGTGGCGTGCAGATAACGGTGAGATGAAGGAGAGGAGGGTGAGGAAGAGAGGGAGGATTTGGGGGATGGGGGCTGGAGTAGGTCTTAGGGGCACCAGGGAGGCGTAGATCCAATTACTGCCCCCCAACACTGAGTCCTTTGTGTGTGTGTCCCTACTGATAAATGAAGCTCTGAGGCTCAGCCGGGCACACGCTCTACAGCAATATACCAGCATGCATTGCAGCTTCTGCAGAAGGATTGGCGTTGCTGTATAAGCCCAGTTCACATTACCCATATGTGTGCGCACATGTTTGCATGCATGTGTGCTCTTGGTGTTTCCATGGAATGCGTTCTTGAGCAGTAACATCACAGGTTGTACAATAAGCTAGAAGATGTGAGACCTTGATAACATCAAAAGTAACCTCAACTAACAAAAGGTACCTGGTCAGTAAGTTGCAGGCAGCACTTTGTTGAATCGGCATCTGGGCTGTCGGGGAGACTGAAAACTCTAATTGGATTTAGAAGTGGTAAACAAGTTCTGCATTGTTTACATTGTAAATCTGTGCATAGCTTGTATATCTTTGTTTCGCTTTCTCTTTTTGAATGATGAATATTGTATTGATATAGAGTAGCTGCTGATATGAACAGTTAATTCCTCTCACGCAGGCAGAGAAGACGTAATAGTTTGCAGTCGGTGAGGTGTGTTCAAAAGCAGTTTTTAGGTCTAGATGGGAGAGAGTCAATGTGTACCGCTTTCGTCACTGCTAGTTCTTTGAAGTGGGCTTGGTCCCATCCTTTAAAGCAAACCTCTGAAATCTTCAAGTTTGTGCATCAGATGCAGTCTTGACAATCTTGGTAAAAGCTGTTGTGCCTCACCGTGAGGAACTCTTCAGTGGTAAGCTGTGATAATGAGCAATTTGTTTATGCATACAGATGTCTCACTGTGTTCTGAAGTTTACTGCAGTGTATTATAATGAGTTGTGGCGTATTGTCACCCTTTTAGCCTGTTCAGCTTTTATCAGTCACCAATGTGACACACACTTTTCCTCAGTGTGATGCCCATTGATGCATAAGGTCTTTTGTCCCTGTAACTCCTCTCCAGCACACAACTCTCGCTGACCAGTGGCATCTCTTAGCAACACCAGCTTTCGTCCCACTGGCGACGCCAGCCCCCCGAGAGCCCCAAGTCTCCCTCGGAGTCAGAACCACCATCTCCTGGCAACAGCGCAAACCTTCTACATCTAACACCTCTGGTCTCCTGGCAACCATGCTCATAGTGGTGGTCACATGTCTGTGTTTGCATTACAAGCTGTGCAACCACAGTTGCTGGTGGCACCCCCTTGAGATTGGAGGTGGCATCACAGGTGTGGTGGTTAGAGAAATGACCATACTGTGGAAGAGTTGCGGACAGAGTTCGTTCCAACCAAAAGAGTGCAGGCCAATCGTACAATCGTACTCCACCTCCTACCCTGCCAGGCGTCATCCTCCACCAACCCCACGGAAGTCTGTCTCCTAGCAACGCTGACTGCGTGCACTCCGGGAGGGATCCGGAAGTCCACATGCTCAAGCGGTGCCGTTCTTGGAGAGCATGTCAAAGCACCCCCTCCAAATCTCTTTCTTTTTTCTCTCTCTCTTTCCCTCTCTTTGGTCTACTCCAACTGGCTCCCACGCACAGATTTGGAACGGCTCCTGCACGCAGAGCCTGGGATGAAAATAACAAGGCCACAAAAATCTTCCGCTTTAGAGAGTTTCTCTCTTTTTGCCACCTATCATTTTTCTGTTATGAGTAATGGGCAAATGACCTCAGATAGCTCAGGACTTTAGACAAAATTGTAAATATATTTTTTTTAAATAGTTGCATGTTATATTGGAATTGAGGACTGTTTGATTGACCTCAAATTGCTACTTCTTGCAACCTCTCCACTTCCTCTCAACTCCTTTCACCTGTGACACTATTGTCACAAATTCATTTGAAATCGCTGCAATTTCTGTAAAGTGTCACTGCACTGATAAAGTTTTGTGTTCTTGAAACTAGTGTCATCAAAAGTACTGACTTTGATACTGAAATTTCAAAAATGTGATTTTGCATTTCTTGCTAGCTTTTTAAAAAGGATTCTTAAACACTCTTCTTGTTCACTCGCTCATATCAGATATGTTGATAAGTAAAGACGTGAAGAGCATAAAGGGATGATCATTGTGCCCAATCAGAGTCAGATCTGTTGTGCACGTGACCACAATGCCCAATCAGAGGTGTTTAGGAATCTGCTCAAAATGCTTGTTGGCATTGTCACATTTGTAACTTTTTTTTAGTATCGACTGGTACCGAAGTCGGTACTTTTGACAAGATTACTTGGAACCAATTTTTGTGGTAAATATTTATTACTTTGCTTTTGCCAACAGCCTTAAAGTTGGATTGGGCATCAGTTGGTTTGGGTATCAGTGAGAACTAGCAAAAACAACCCCAATCGAGCACTACCGGCTTGCTCTCCAGAGCCTAGACCAGCTCATTAAGGTTGGCATCACACTTCTCTCCATTTCCGTGAGTCTGCTGAAGCCCCCACCCACTCTCTCTCCTCAGAATTCCCACCGCAGCTCTCCGACTTCTCCTCAGGACTCCGGAGAGTTCTGCTTTCCCACTAGTCAATGGCGTTCAGTTGGTGAGCAGCTCCAGCCCACCTTCTGCACATCAGAGAACCTCTGTGAAATCCTAATCCCTAGAGCAGGGTGAAACACAGGCCTGGCTTGCCTGACCTCTTTGGTTGCCATGGATACAGTGCACTATAAATAAAACAGGGTTTTTTAAAGCAGTTTGGCAGGGCTGTGTGGACTGGTGGGGTTCACTGTACAACGCCCCCCCCTACACACACACCCTACCCTGTTTCCCACCTCTACTGTTAAAATTCAAAACTACTATCATTTGGAGTTTTTTTTTTTTCTTGCTTATGTGTGTCGAGTCCAAACCCGAGAAAAAGTGAAATTGAAAGAGGGAGAGAAAGACAGGGAGGGTGAACAAAAAGCGAGCTCTTGAACTGGCCCTCACGCATTGAGGAAGCCAAGTTGTTTGTGGGTGCCATTTTTGGGAGCATTTAAATCTGTCGAGTGTAAACAGACGGAGCTGTCCTAACGGAGGCCCGTTAAAAAAAGGAGGCCCATTTTCTTCAAAGTGGCGGCACAGAGGCGTTGAGAGACGAGGGAGGCTGCGTGTTTGTGCACTGAATCAGGGCTGCGCTGCAGATTTTTGTCTGGCGAGGCGAATCTCGGGAGGCTAGGAAATAATTTGGTCACGGCTGTGGGAGGTTGCTGGGGGTGGGGGGTGGATGACTGTGTG
>JAUYWG010000022.1:3838669-3879619 GCA_034779775.1 Enteromius afrohamiltoni | reverse complement strand
CAGAGCAAATGAGAATCATGAGGTCAAAGGAGCTGCCTGAAGAGCTCAGAGACAGAATTGTGGCAAGGCACAGATCTGGCCAAGGTTACAAAAAAAATTCTAAGAGCACAGTGGCCTCCATAATCCTTGAATGGAAGACGTTTGGGAAGACCAGAACCCTTCCTAGAGCTAGCCGTCCAGCCCAACTGAGCTATCGGGGGAGAAGAGCCTCGGTGAGAGAGGTAGCCTATTCTCAGTGCAAGACACATGAAAACCTGCATGGAGTTTGCTAAAAAAAAAAAAAACACCTGAAGGATTCCATGATGGTGAGAAATAAGATTCTCTGGTCTGATGAGACCAAGATAGAAGTTTTTGGCCTTAATTCTAAGCGGTATGTGCGGAGAAAACCAGTCACGGCTCATCACCCGTCCAATACAGTCCCAACAGTGAAGCATGGTGGGGGCAGCATCATGCTGTGGGTTTTTTTAAGTTCCAGGGACAGGACTGGTTGTAATTGAGGGAAAGATGAATGTGGCCAAGTACAGGGATATCTTGGACCAAAACCTTCTCCAGAGTGCTCAGGAGCCCTGACTTAAACCCAATTGAGCATTTTTGGAGAGACCTAAAAATGGCTGTCCACCAACGTTTACCATCCAACCTGACAGAACTGGACAGGATCTGCAAGGAGGAATGGCAGAGGATGCCCAAATCCAGGTGTGAAAAACTTGTTGCATCTTTCCCAAAAAGACTCTGTATTCAATCAAAAGAGTGCATCTACTAAATACTGAGCAAAGGGTCTGAATACTTAGGACCGTGTGATATTTCAGTTTTTCTTCTTTAATAAATCTGCAATATATATGCAATATCTGTCAATATGGGGTGCTGTTTGTACATTGAGGAAAAAAATTAACTTAAATGATTTTAGCAAATGGCTGCAATATAACAAAGAATAAAAAATGTAAGGGGGTCTGTAAGGTGTGTGTATATATAAATGACTTAAGTAGCCTAAAAAATGACCTAAAATAAAACAACCTGAAAAAAATATATAGTAGCCTAATAATGAGCTAAAAAAACAAAAACAAACAAAAAAAAAAAACTTATAAATTAAAAAGAAAAAAAAAAAAAAGGAAAGAGTCTAAAATAAAACAGATCAGCCAATAAAATAACCTAGTAGCTTTACTTACAGCTTTTGAATGAATATCTTTGCTGAAAAACAAAACATAAAATAGCTAATAAATTAAATATGAAACAAAACAGCCTAATAAAAAATAAAATAAAACAAAAACGCATCTGGAACAGCCAAAGATAACAGATATTGCAAGCCTGGACAGTAAGAAGCACACAGTTTAGTGTTTACACTCACACAAGATGGAAGAGAAACGTGTGATGTGCAAGGACTTGCCCTGCCCAGGGGCTTGTGGATATTAAGGGATAAATCTGTGATGGAAAGAGAGAGAAATGGAAAAAAAAGAGGGAAAGAGAGGTCCCTGCCCCAACCCCAGGGGACAGTCCCACAATCCCATCCATCTGTGACTGACAGGCGCGCCGTCTCACCCGCTTTAATTCCCTGATCAACTTTATCAACCATCTGCTCTTGAAGAACTCAGGGACCCAAATCAGCCCCTGGGCTCTCTCAGGTCCTCCTGCAGAGCACACACAGCCTGCCTGTCCTCATGCTCTCTGACATACAGGCCACACACTAAGAGCAATGCACCATACTCTCTTTCAGCATTTCATCTTATAGATCTCAATCACTTAGGCTCACATATATACAATATGGCCCGGTTTCACAAACGAGGCTTATTTTAAGCCAGGACTTGGCATTAGTTAAATGAAGATATTTAAGCAACTTTTACAAAAATGCCTTATAAGAAAATATTCCAGGTGTGCATCTTAACACAGAACAATGACACTGACATGTTTTAAGCTATGTCCGAGCAAGATCTTTTCATCTGAGACAGCTCAAACATGCAATTTAGTCTGGGACTAGCTTAAGCCTTGTCTGTGAAACTGGAGGTATGAGTTTTATTCCTCTGGGTGTGGGAATGATAGAAAAATAGGAAGGACACTAATGATCAGGTTACTCATGAATATTAATTGCTCGACATGTTCTGATTTGCTGAAAAGAAGACACATTGGAAATAACTAGTTTTTTGCATGCTTGTCTAAAACAGTGTTTAAAGTTTATGTTGTGTTCAGCTGTTTTGGGGTCGAGAGTCTGAGACAGGTGTGATCCGAGTGGCAGAGAGCGACAGCTGAGGGTAAAAAGATCTCAAGATGAGAGCACAAGGACAGCTGCTCTGACCTCCAGCCCCCCTCCAACTGGAGCAGAGTGCCAGAAGAGACCACTGACATTCTGGGGAGGACATTCCTTTGCGCGCGCACACACGTTTACACTGAAACCGGATAAAAATTTGAAACGTAGAATGTGTTTGGGTCAGTGTAGACGGGACTGAGTCAAATATATGCTAACCCATTTACAAAATAACAGTTTTTAAAAAAAAAATTATTTACTTATTATTATTATTATCATTATTATTAACATAAAATTTATTCAATTAGATAACCAATAACTAAATTAAATTAGTATATTTATCATTTCTTTAATATTAGTGCTAGAGTGCAGAAAAAATATTTATTTTTTTTCTTCTTATTTTAAATAAACTGTTTTAATTTTAAAACAGAAAAAAGGCAGAAAGAAAGAAAGAAAGGACAGAATTCATAATGCACTGATGTGCTCTGTGTTAAACGGCACTTATGTCAATGAACAGAGGCTGTTAGATGGCGGGACTTTCCAGAGGCCTGTGGCGTAAATGAGATCTCTGTGGTCATATAGCATACAACATCAGTCCAACCGGTCTGTGAATATGAAAAATGATTTGGAATTGTAAAGAGTTTCAACTCCCTGTGCTAACTTCTATACCTGCTTCAATCCAAGAAAGGTGGTGAAATCAACTATGCATTATAAGTTATAAAAAACATCCTGTAATTATAACTTATTATAAAGGTGATTAAAAAAAATAAAATAAATAATAATAAATATATATATATATATATATATATTATTTTCAGTTTATGTTCAGCACTAAGATTTATATATACACTATATATATATAAATCTTGGTGCTGTCAAACAATTAATCATGACTAATCACATCCAAAATATGTTTAATAAGTTTTTATTTACATAATAGATTTGTGTGTACTATGTATATTTATTATATAAGTACAAACACATACATGTATGTATTTATATTCATATAAACGTATTTAATACTTTTTTAAAAATATACATGGATTGGCACAAATATACTGTGTTAACCAAAACTTTTATTTTGAATGCATTTATTCAGTTTGACAGAACTAATATATATATTATAAAAGTTATACACACACACACACACACACACACAAATTAGCATTAGCATTTTTATTAAGCTCTTATGTTTAGGTTCATTTCACTTTAATAGCAATAAAAAAGGACTCAGTTACTGGAATGCCTTTTATTTATTTATTTTTTATGTCCATTGTTATTATCATCACAGATATATTTAAGGAAGGTATATAAGAAATATATATAAGATAAGATTTATAAGAAAGGTGTGTGTTTGAAAACAGTTCTAATAAAATATACTTGTTCTAATAAACATAAAAATCACAGTACTTACATTTTCTAAAGGTGTTGATGGCTTTTCTTCATTTACAGGCATCTGTAAAATAATAAATAAAATATTAAAATAAACCACACTCATTTTCAAGTATTGTGCAGTGACAAAACCTCTCACTCATTGTTGAACATCATATCTGCTGCAATACTAAAAACGCACCTGTGGAGGCGCCAGAGTCCTTAATTCTTTGTCAATGTTGTCCTGTGAAAACAAAAAGACTTCAGACTGAGCAAAACTCTTCCACACTTTAAGATTTCAATTTATCATAACAAAGGCTGCTGAAATAATCCTATCAGCCCATCTACTTTGGATCAGTTAAAAAAACAATTCAGATGTTTTTTGTGACTTGTGTGGCTCTTCACTAATTGGCAGCCATGAGACACATGTGCCGATGTACAGGGACAGATGTTTGCGTTTAGCAAGTAGAGGATCATAGTATGGTGATACTGGCCAGCACATCTCCTCCCAAGAGTGCGTTCGCTGCGCACGGTGTTGCCATGGAAACCCTAGTGCGAACCCCCCACACACCCACCTTAGTATAACAGAAAAGATAAGGTGGTGAGATTTCCACATATAAAGTGAAAACCTTACAATATCCTCAAACACATTAAAGGGTTAGTTCACCCAAAAAAGAAAACTGTCATTAATTACTCGCCTTCAAGTGGTTCCAAACCTGTAAGACCTTCATTAATCTTCATATTTAAAAAAAAAATAATAATAATAAATAAATCTAAGAGCTCCATAGACAGCAATGCAACTGCAATATTTTCAGGTCCTGAACCGAAGCGAGGACATCGGTAAAATAATCCATATGACATCAGTCATAGTTTTTGTGGGCAAAGAAAACAGTAATATAATTGAGTTACCATCTTCCGCCATGTTGGAGAGTAGCCCAAAATTGATTGATGTTCTGAGGTACTCTCCAAAATGGCAGAAAACAGTTCCCCTGGGAGAAGAACTGTTGAATAAATTATGCTACTATTGTTTGCTTTGCTCACAAAAAGTATTTTTGTAGTTTTGTAAAATAACGTAAAAAAAAGATTTTACCGATACCCCTGCTGTGTTTCTGGACCTGGGAACACTGCAGCTTTACTACCGTCTATGATGGGACAGAGAGCTCTCAGATTTTTTTTTCCCCCTAAAACCTTAGTTTGTGTTTCGAAGATCTTACTGGTTTGGAACGACATGAGGGCAAGTAATGAAATTACAAGACATTCTTTTTTCATCATTTTCATCACCTCACACTGCTTCAGATTCTTTTCGCATGGTTGAAAATTGTTGCATCATTCCTGGTAAGGACATGGTGTTATCGCATAAGTTGCATGGACACCAACTGGCCCCACACAGACAAACATATTGATACATGAGCAAAGAGATGGACCAATAAAGAGCTGCGCAATGAAAGAGTTGTTGTGCTTGAGAGATGGAGAGGTGGGTGGGTGTGGGCGGGCTTTTTTTTTTTTGAAAGGATGAAAAGGAATAATGGAGGAGAAGGGAATGAAAAAAGGAGGAAAGGGGATAGGAAGGCGCGAAAAGAGGGAGAGATGGAGGTTGTGATTTATTTGGCTGTTGAACGATGACTCTCCCTGTGGAAAAAAGTCCGTCTCGCTGCCCCTCGGCTGTGTCCGAGATTAATGGCGGCAACGGGAAGGTCACCTACACACACACAGCCGCATGAATACACAGCGGCACCAATTTAAGAGTTGAGCAAAGGTGGAAGTAAACAAACACACGCGCGTGAGAAACGCACACCTTGAAGTTGAGCTGAACTCCTGAATGTGCTTTAGGAGGAAGGTTTTCTCGCCCTGATCGCACAGGTTCCGCTGATGTTCGGTTTATCAAGTTGCTCTTCAAAGTGCTGGGCTGGTTGCTGAAATACATGATGAGACGTGTGAAAACAACACACAAACATACGCCCTTCACAGTCAAACAAGTTTGCTCATTAGTTGTGTTCTTATGTTTACACACCCCTTGCTCAAGAAGGAAATATTTTCAATTATATACATTTATTAACACAACTAACCTTTTCTTCAGGAGGTACGCATGAATTAAAAGACAATAAACACATTAATAGTTGCTATAGAAGAAATGAATAAAATAAATATTTTATGCAATGTTTCCCAAATCAGCATATTACAAATATTTAAGACTAAACATTTTACTTTTCTATCACAGTAATAAATTATATTTCAGATATGTTCAAATGGATGATTTTGATCTATTTTACTGATTACTGTTGCTGTATTTTTGATAAATAAATGTACCCTTGGTGAGCATAAAAACTGACCCCAAACATCTAAACAGTAGCGTAAATTAGATTTATATACAAGTAAAACCCTAAACAAATGCAATTGTAATTATACCAAACCTCATATTATAGGTGGTTTATGACATTAAACATAATTTGTTTTTGTTCAGAAATAGAACAGCATCCATACTGTGAATTGTTCAGTACGCTGGCCGTTTTTCTCTCTCCAAACCCCGAATAGATGATCTTAGAGGATTTGAGCTCATCCATCTCTCCAATGACAATGACCTGCACGTCTCCATCTCTTCCCAGCAGCCAACTGACACTCTTGCTATTAGCTACAAAGAAAGAGAGGGGAAAAAAAGGAGAGAGTCTTAATGGTAGTAAGCCTACTTGAAACACAATAAGCTTAGATTAGTAATTATCATTTAATATTATCATGGACTGCTAATTAGATCAATAAAGCTAAATGTTATTTTTTTACTACACGTTGCTTGATGAGAAGCTAATTGAAGTTGCCAAGTATTTCATTAAAATGGTGCAAACAAATACCACGAGATACAATTAGAACAATTAAGAAAGTTGACTTGTATTGTGTAAGGGAGAGAGAGGGGGGGAATTCTGACAAAAAATAAGGAAACCCTCCCATGATGAACTGGTTCTTCTCGCAGGCCTTGTGGCAAAACAACAAGATTCCAGTTGAACAGCTTGACTAACACACTCGTGATATCTTGACACAGCCACACGATCATGTCGATCCAAACAGGCCGGGCCGCCATAAAGAAGGACCATGTGAGATGAAGAGCAAATGAGCAGAAACCAGGAACAGAAGCCAATTGTTTTTGTGTTTCAAATGTCGATAGTCTACCATAAGCGTTTATTACAAATACATAATAATCACTGACTAATCATTCCTCCCAGTTACTCAGTGACTGTTAAAATTCTACATCCCTAATCCTACCTAAACTCATGATACTAACATTACTTATGTTAATGTTCCTATTAAATGAACAGCAAATTAGGAGAGAGCTAAAGTTATATTTAAACTTAAAATAAAGTGTATATACACTTTTAGGAGTATTTGGACTCAGCCAGGACTTGCTGTAGTTGGAACCAGCTCATTCAAGCCACAGAAAAATACGGTCTGTGACTTTTTTTTTTAATCCATATTGGGCCTTAATAGGATTATGACAACAAAACAGCAGTTTAAGGCTAAAACCTTACATTTAAGATGATCTTTCCTTCAACATACACAATTGTTTAATTTGGAGTTGATTTGTTTAAGGTTTCTGACAGAGGTTTCTTCTTCTCACCAAAGTGGCATTAACGTAATCAAAAATGTAGTAAAACTAATATCATAAACTTATTACAACTTAAAATGATTAGATAGATAGCAGCCATTACTCTTCAGTATGATCCTTCAGTAGTTATATTGTTATATTAATTATAATTAATGATGAAATCAGTTGTGCTGCTTAATATTTCTTTGTGTATTATGTTCAGAGCCAAAAAAAACTAAACAAACAAACATATATTGGATTCCTCTTTCAAATAAGTGTTTTAACTGACGATTTTGTCAAATCAGTAAATCTTTGCTATGCAGTGTAATATTTCATTTCTTAAAAAAAACAAAAAACAAACAAACCAAACATCCGCATCATCTATTCACAACAGCTGGTAAATCTACATTTCTCCCTTTTTCTTTTCTTTTATTTTTTGAGCATCTGCGTTTCCTGTACACTTCCTGCTTTGTTGGCAGTTATCTGTATGAGGGAATGGAACTTGGCCTGGCTGACATTTCCTTTCTTGCTTTCAAAACTGGGTCAGTAACAGAAGTGTTTCCTCTGCCTTGTGTATCCCGCTCACTGCAAGGGTCAGGATGTCTCCAGAGACACCCCTGATTGTGTTATTTTATTATGGCATTGTACTTTTTTGTGACAGATCCTTGAATGACTTACTGAAATTGCATCCACTTTGCTAACAGACACCATGGTCAACAGGACAGGCTCGCACAGTAGCAGTCAAAATCTTGTATCCGTATGTCTTGGGGAAAGAACAGCTGCCGTTGTCTCAGAGATAAAGGACTCGCTGTTCTCCTCTGAGGTCTGAAACTCAGGGACCTGATAATACCTGCTTTGTTATTGAGCAAAGACGACTTCCTCCTGGAGTGATGCATGTCAACCTAAATTACTGCATTGAACTTCCTTAAAAACCCAAAGGGAATGGCTATCCAGTGGCCCCAAATTTTTTTGGACACTTAAAACTTTCATTGCATTGCAATTACTTCGTTGACTAATCCAGTTTAAGTTGATCAGTCAAAGTACTGGCTCTTCCAGTAACAAAGCCGATATGCCAGATTCCAGAAGCCCTCTTTACGTCCAACCAGTTTAAACGGGTGTAACTTAGGCTAAGCAACGTAAAGTTTCATTTTTTGTTCTTTTGTTTTTTTTTTCTTCATAGCTCTCTGTCTCTTTTGCCGTTTTACAGATACCCTCTATCTCTCAGAAGCATTCCTCTCATATCTCAGCCGTTTGCTCCTCCCTTGTATCAGCTGTCCTCCTCACGGAAGTCTCAGATCTGTGACGTCTGTAACCTTCAGAGTTAAAAAAGTGATTAAACTGAGGGAAAAACCCTCATGTTGTATGTAGTCCTAGTTTACCGTGTTTCGGTGTCACGCTGAAGAAATCCTTTAACTAGGGAGATTGGGTTAATACTGGTCATGACAATTGCCTATTGATGCCTGGACACGTCCTTCTTAGTCAAAAGTCTGTAAACTTGTCTGGTCTTGCGTTTTGTTCCCAGTGGCCGCATCAATCACAGTAGCTCTCAAATAGAATTACTCTCGTGTTTCAGAACACTTTCTGTTGTCAAAACATCTGTGTCCAACCTATTCTGATGTCACAAGATGTTTTTCTGTGGCTTTCAAGCTCAGCTACTCGGTCCTGACTGAGTCATGTCCCACATTAAGATTCTGACCATATTAAGTCATTTAAAGCCAGCAATAAAAAGCCAGAGCGGTTTTCTGTGGCTTACAGATGTGGGAATGGTAAATGCACCGATGAAAGATTTGCATTAGTAATTCAAATATCCCACATTCAAACCTCAAGAAGTTGTAGCTCTTTAATCTAGACGGATCCTGATGAGTTGCATTATGATTATGGTGCAAACGATCTTTAACATCAGGGAAAGATTTATAACATTTATTCTACTGTGTTAAAGGCTGTTGAAGAACTCGCTTCAATAAGATGCATAGGTCACATGACATTTTTAGATTTGTATGGAGCGATATAAACCCAGTGCACACCTGTCTTTGGTTTGGGTGGCTCCCTCTCCAGCTTCTCCTCTCGCTCCTTCCAGCGTCGCACCTGCTCCTCGCGCATCTTCAGGAAGAGCGTCTTCTTCTGCTCGTCGTTCAGAGCGTCCAGCACATCCGGGTCGATGTACATGTCGTTCAAGATCTGCTGCAGCATGGCCGTGTGTGTGGTTCACCTGATTATATTCTGAGATTCAGCAACAGTCCTTCAGAATAAGGATGATGGTGGTAAAGACGATGAAGCCCAGCTCGGTCCGTTCACCACACACAAGCTCGCATCACTAATTAGCAGCCATAAACTGGACACGCTGTCAGAAGAAATGACAGATTACAACATCTGGAAGCAATTTGATCTCTTTAATAGTCTGTTTGCTCTTTCTCTTCCTGTGCAGCTTCAGACATTTCGTGGGGCATGTATAAGAAGTCGTCAAAAAAAAAAAAAAAAAAAAGTTTATTTTTTGATAAGCTTGAAAACTGCTTTAAATAATAATAAATATAAATAATAATTAAAAAAATAACAGTAACCACAATAATAACAATCAAGAGTTTAATTTGGTTATTATTTGACTATTTTATTCGATAAATGTGTTATATGGTCATAGATTTTAAAATAATAAATCATAAAGTCAAATAAAATCAAATTACTTCATGCAAAGTAGTTTTTAATTAATAAACAATATTTTAAATCAAATCTGATTGCATTGATTTTTTATTTTCAACCGTTTTATTTTCATTTTTTAAATAAGTTTTAAATAACTTCAATAGATTTTAAATGTTTTTTTTTAATGCCGTTTTATTGAAATTAGCATTGTGCATGAAATGTGCTATATAAATGAACTTGCCTTGCCTATAATTAAATTATAAAATCCTAAATGTACATATGTTGTCTTCACAATCCACACTTTTTTCAACTCCGAACAGTTTGAACAGTTTTTTTTACACATTAAAATATGCAACTGTCTTTGCATTTCTGTAAGGGGGCTAATCATATTTGGTGGTCAAAAGTCAAGAAACATCTGCTGAAGAGCATATTTTAACTCAAACACATGGTCTCCCAGCTCTTTTTAGGCCTGACTGAGGGGACTTCTCAGGAACGGGGGTTCGCTGCTTCTGTCATCAGCAGATCCCCCTCCTTTCACAAGACACTTCTGCTCTATTTTAACATTGTCCTATTTTGGCCACAACTGAGTTTGCGTGCTCCGACCTCTTTAAGAGAAGCAGCAGGCGTCTACAACTAAAAAAGCCTGAGATCACATCATACCCAAAAAAGAACCGCAACAACAGCAGTTGTGACTAAGACAAAAAAAATGGATGTCTGCCTGCCCACACATACAACAATCTGCAGTTAACGTGTAGATATGGCGGCAAACAGAAACAAAGTTGGAAAGAGAAGAATAAAAAAAAAAAAAAAAAGCTTGTGTGAAGGAAAATGTACTCACAGCTGGGTGCTGACGCTCCACGGCAGACTTTACCAAAAGAGAGAGTGAGTGCTTGTGTGTCCTTCTTGCCTTTGTGTATGACTTAGCTGGTGACATCACAGCATTCCATAGTCTCTCTCTCTCGCGCACGCTCTCTCTCTCTTTTCTTTTTCTCTCTAATAAACGTACATTACACACTGTCCCTTGCCTTCACACAAACACACACTTCCTTTCTGTTCCTGTAACTCTCTCAGGCTGGAGGGAAACTCAGGAAGCAGATCTCAGCTGTTGGCACTGCAAACGAAGCAGCAGCATCCTGTTTAACAGAGAGAGTTTGGGAGAGAGGAGGAGGGGCGGCTGAAGGAGAAGAAGAAAATGACACAGAACTTCATCATTCAAGCAAAGGAATTTACAGAAAAACACCCCAGAGGATGAGTCAATCTTGACATTACTCAGTGCATTTTCAGTGCCAATGATAAAATACAACTGTGCATTATGTGTCAAGTAATAAGGCACTTCCTCTCACACTGAAATTTTCCCAATGACCACCGCAAAACTCCCCCATGTCATTTTCTTAGAACCCTTTGTTTACTGTAAATGAACATACAGGAAGGACACCGATTTACAAGCTTAAAGATTTTGTGAAAACACCCTTCAAGTAAAACGCCTAAACTACATTGTTTTCAAACACGCATTGCTTTAATCTAAACTCACACCAGAGGGCGCGCGAGCGTAAAAAAACCTTTTTTTTGTTTGTTTTTATCGGCGGATTTATCAGAAATAGTTTTACGGCTGTAATGACTGCAGAGATACTTCAGGTTAATTAATAAACAAGTGATTCTTTGTTTTGGGCTCACACATTAGTCATATGCATCCAGCTTCCCTGGTTTTAATGCTATTCTTCTCTCTCAGTGCTTATTGGATATATTGCAAATGACGGATGTTGAATTTGCAAATGCGTACTGAAACGATTTTTTTGCGATCTGTATATGGAAATGTATGTTGCATTTGCTTCGTTACGGTTTAAATACTGAATCTTAATCAACAGCGCCATCTACTGGTTTTCGAGGACCAGTCTGTTATGAGTGGACCTGAAAACATTGATTTAAAGGGATCGTTTGCTAAAAAAGAAAACTTTGTCAATGTACTTACTCTCATGTTGCTTTAAACCTCTATAACTTACTTCTGTTGAAAATTAATGTAGAAATTCTGAAGAATCATTACACAGCAATATTCAAAAGACCCACATTGTTGCGCCAGTCTTAATGGATAAATATTCCAAGCCACTCAAAAGCATTTGACTACTTTATTTTCTACTTCTACTTTTCCCAATGCTGATGCGCATAGTTTAATTAGCACTCATTTTCAGATACAAGAAGACCTTTAGAAGAAATTTAAGGTCAATGAGACACACACACAAATAATATATAGGAAGAACAACAAGATTCCAGAAATGCAACATTCAGAGGGGAGAAAAGAGATTTAAAGGGACAGCCACTACCTAAAAGTTCACCAAACAGCTGGTCCCCATTAACTTCTACAGTATTGAAACAAAACGGTTGGTTACTCAAATTCATAAAAATTAAAAATCGAGTTATTTCCTTTTCTTCTTTTGAGTCCAGCAGTCAAAAGAGGATCAAACATGAGGATGTGTAAATGACAGAATTTTCATTTTTGGGTGAACTATTACTTTACATATTTGATTGATGAACAGGAATAAAGTACGTCATGTGTTTTAGACTTTTGGACTGCCACTTTCAACCTCAATCATCTCCATTTGCTCACAGTGACAGAATAAAAATCAAGTGTTTCATGCTGAATGTAAATAGTGACCTGAAATCACATGACAAGAACATCTAAATGAATATTAAACAGCTGCTAAAGCATAGGCTACTAACTATGGGTCGTGTTATGCAATTCAGCCACGAGATGGCGCCCCTCTCAACAGAGCGGATAAAACTGAAGGACTGTCAAAGGGACTTTAATAGACGCCTAAAAGTGACAGTCAAGCAGTGCATTCAAACGTTCACAGCTTGGCAACTATAGTTTACGCTTGTTCTCATTGTTGATCTGACACTAAAGACTTAAGCACACTATCTGTTATGTCCAAGAAGTACAGATGTTCAGAAAGGAGCCACGCATGCTAGCTGCAGATTCTTCAATAAAGCTAGCATAGGACTACTGTTTAAACTGGTTTACACAGAATTGGCATGTAGGTTAAATAGACCTACAACAAATGTAAGAGAACGGAAACTACAGCTTGGCTCAATACGGAGAAGCAGATAACTGAACCAAACTAAAACAGACAAGGTTTGTGCTGAAGACAGATAACCCAAAACTGGCTTCTTGATGAAAGCGCCACACCCACCAACACTTCACACACAAATTTAGGTCACTACTGACTCACCAGAGGCGCTACGACTAGCGCTACACATCTGGACACCATGGAATGAATAAAAACCACAATGAAAACAGAACTTTAAATGTCCCAGAAACATTTTGAAATTGCACTGTCTTGCTTCAATATTATTCATACTACTATAGGATTCATTGATATTATGAATTCTGGTTTATTTTTCACAATTCCTGATTTCATTTTAATATCAGTACTTTTATTGTGCTTTTTCTTTTTATTATTAATATTTCTATTTAGCTTTGATTTTTAGTACTTTTGTCTGTTAATTGTATCATTCATCCTTTTGATAATTTATTTTTTTTTAAATGTACAAAAACCTTAGCTTTCACTGGAGAATAAGAATTCTAAATGGGAGAGTAATTGTATTATGCGATAAATGTTTTTCTCTAACGCACAACGGCCACAATTAATTAATTAAACCTTTTTATTCAGTACTTTTTGCAACCTCCTTTTGCCAAAATAAGAGATCTGAATTTTCTTCTATAATGCCTGATAAGTTTGGAGAAAATCGTACAAGAGGTCAGAGACCATTCCTTCATCCAGAATCACTCCAGACCCCCCAGATTCACAGCTCCATGATGGTGCTGCATCTCTTCAGTTCACCCCACTTCTTTTCTATGGGTTCAGGTCAGGGAACTGGAATGGCCACAGCAGGAGGTTGGTTTTGTGCCAATTGACCCATTTTTTGTTTTGGTTTTGATGTTTGTTTATGGATCATTATCCTGTTGGAAATCCGAGCATGAACCATTGTAGCATTTCTAGCATGGACAGTCGGTTTTTAATTTGTTATATGTTAGTATTTAACTGAATCCATGATGCCATGCATCTAAACAAGATGTCTTGGACCCCTGGTAGAAAAATAGGCTCCCAACATTAAAGATGGAGATGAGTGGGAGAATGAATGAATGGATGAGGAGAACTTTTCTTGAAACCCTCCCGAACAACATGTGGGCGCTGCTTCATTTTTTAAAGTGCTTTCTGACCCCAAGACTCAAGCAATCTCTGCTGTTCTCCAACTGTGATACTTGGAGAGTCTTTGGCCACTCAAACTCTCTTCCTCACCGCGCATTAGGACAAATGTCATCTTCCAGACAGATTTGTAATATCTTTAGTTGATTGGAACTCATGGAAATTGGGATTTTTAACACACTTTTTTTTGCAGCCCTTTTCAAAATTTGTGAAGTTCAACAATCTTTTGCTGCACATCGGAAACATTAATTAATCACTGATTCATTGTGATCAATGATTAAGGGAATTTGTCCTTGGTGTTCCTCATATTTATAATCCTGTGAAACAGGAACCCAAGGATGGACGTTTTAATTTTTCCAGTCACCTGGTGTTAAAAATAAATAACATAAACACATATATATATATATATATATATATATAATATCTGAAATAAATATATATATATATATATATATATATATTTATTTCAGTATTTCAGATATTTTAATCATACGAATTAGGGGTATCAATAATTGTGGCCATTATGTAATTGAGAAAAATATTTTACTAATGTGATTTTTGCTTTCACTTTTATTAAACGCTTAGAGTTTTTTTTTTAATGAAAGATCAAATGGAAAATCATTTTCACAGCCTTATTTAATCACATTTACCAAGAGTATGAATAATAATACACTAAATTGGTCTGCAGTTGCGGTAACTAAGTCGAAAGATGGCGCCAATTAGTTACTCCAACACGACCATGATAAAATGTTGCTGTTATCTAGCTAACGTTACATCAATACAAGACAATCTCTTGACGTCATCTTGGTCGTCTGTGCAGCGTTCAAAACAAAACGTTTACGTTGTAAACGAACTACACAGCGGTATAATAAGATTATCACGAATATGTGAATACTACATTAGTTAAAATGTCTATTTCATTATACATCAATCGCCACTGAGCATCAGGATACTAGTAAATTCAAAACAATTTCAAATATGCCACCGTGCTCAACAAACGTTAAACTTACAAGACACCTAGGCAAAGTCACGCCTTGTAAATAAACATTTGATGGTAGCCGACACTTTTTTCGATTAATCGCAGCAGCAGTTTGCCGTCTACGAATTGTGTAGCTCTAGAAATATGACTCAAACATTACCTGATACCTTGGACGTCCCCATTCATCTCAGCCACATTTGCTCAACAATTGCAGGATCGCGCGATCTAAACGCCGAGTTCTGCAGCCCGTTTTTTTAACCAATCAGCTGAACCCAAATGCCACGTGACCAATGACTCTTTCGCCCCAACGCTGATTGGCTGATGGCGTCACAGCAGCGCGCAAACCCCGGAGGTTAGCTGAAATTGCAAAACGCTGAAAAAATAGTTTTATTAACTGCGTCAAATCATTAATCTAGGGTAGGAAACGAAAACGCAGACAAATAGTATTAATCTAGGGTACCTGTGTTTAGAATGTTTAAACATTGGTCTGGGAGTTCCTGTTTTCCGAGAGAAATCAAGGGCAACTTTGCTTTAGGTTAGTTCGTTTTGTAGCATTGCATATTTTGTTTTCTTTGGTGCTTTGTCTTCAAACAAACAGAAAATATTAACGTAGCATAAGAAATAATTAACACTACAAAAATGTGAAGGTCTAAGGTATGACATTTTAGACTAACCGAGGCTAACTTTAGAAGAAGGCTTACTGAACATTGTCAAACTTTCACCTTACCATCCGCGAAAATAACTATTTCGCATGACAGACCAGTAGTTGGCGATGTCACCTCGTAAAGAAACACAACGTGCGTCCCAATGTGCGTAGTATCATTCGTCTTAAAGTCTATGTTATATTAGTGATTTTCAGTACTGTTTAGGACAGACAGGGTGGATGGTATGTACATTGGGATGCAGGGTTAGAAACATTTAACTTACATGTCTAGTAAATGTAAAGTGACCTGGCAAGATTGCAATTGGCTAAATAAATGACCCTGCATGAAATACATTTCTCTGTTTTACTATACCCTTTCGAAACTTAATAGTTTGTATTGTATTAAAAGTATAGTAAAAACAAGATTTTTTTGGCCTATTAATGGTTAACCTATGGTTTTCTTCCAAAAATATAAAATACAAGTATTACAAACATGCAATTAAATAAATGAATGGGTAAGTAGGTATGTACTACTAGATAACATTAAATGTATTAAAATGAAATAATTTAAATGGTAATTGCAAATTATTTAGTCGTAATACACATATTTTTGAATGACAGTCAAAGTAGAAAGATGCTTTTTGTACCTAAATGGTACAAAATTCTTGGTATGTTGCTGTAGCCTATTACAGTAAAATATACACTTTAGTGATCATTATATAAGCTGAAACACTTGACCGCTCAATGTTGATCAGAATCAAGTAATCCGGAGGGTTGTGCTGTAAAATTGTTATAACAGTATTTATCTGGTACAAAACAAGGAGGCTTTCCTTTAGTTTGTGCATAAAACTATTATATATTTTTATTAATCTCAGTAACCCCTTTTCACCAACGACTCAAATTCATTCCAGAATTTAAAACTAGAAACAATTTTTAACTAAACGCTACACAGGCACTTCAGTTCAAGATATCAGATGAGTTGTTGAAGGGGGGAAATGCAGACTAACTTTGCTCGCAAAATGAACGTAGCGTCAAAGGAAGTATGAGTGGGCATTTTTTTAGTGTGACAGAGCGGTAGCAACATGGTGTTCAAGAAACCCCTTGTTATATCTGCATTTCAATTCGTTGGCGCAAGTAGCACATAAATCACATATTTTACCTTTAATGGATCAATGCGATAAGAAGAGAAACTACTTTGTTCTTGAAAGGTCAGAGGAAGACACTGATTGGTTCATTAAGTAGTGAACGCCAGGGATGAGAAATGCTACTATTAAACTGTTTGAATGATTAATAATCTTAACTGGAATTTTAATGCACTTCTTCTTCTGCATTTGTATTGCTTATCATGTACTTGCTCCTTGGAAACCCTTAAGAAAAAGTGTGCAACTCATATTAAGAATGGGAAAATTGCCTGTTTTTATTTTGTATTACTAAATAGCTATACCACATTACATTCTCCAAAAAGAAACAAGATGAGTTGCTTACTTTTATATCAGTTTGACAATATAGGTATCCAAGCTTAAAACTGTAAATACATGTCATACAAATGTCATGGCAGTTTTGCTGTTAGATCTTATGTGATGTGTTGTTGTTTCTTCTATATCCAGTATCGTAGAAAGCATTGTAGAGTAGAAAAATCAATGATAAATAATAAATGAAGGGTATAAAATAGAAATGTCAGGATGTTAACTGTAAACAGGATGAGAGACTGATCAGTTTATAGTGACAGGATGCACTAAACAAATAAGTGGCAATTATATGACATGTTCTATTACCTGCATACTCTTGCAGAACATTAAAGTATGTACTTTTCCAAAGAGAAAAAAAAATGCATACATTTAATGCATTGTTTAAATGGGATGCATCGTTGCTTTAGGTCAGGGGTGACATGATTCTGGAAGGCCTTTGCTGTGTCCGAAATTGCATAATTGCCTACTATATAGTACGCAAGAAACAGTATGCGAGGCGAGTAGTATGTCTGAATTCATAGCATTCGAAATTCAGTAGGTGAGAAGTACCCGGATGACCTACTGCTTCCTCCTGAATTCTGTAGTAGGCATACCATGGACACTTTCCTATCCCATGTGGCTCCGGGAGAGGAGGCGTCATATTCGAAAAATGGCGGAAAGTGAAGACTCATTTCAAGTGTAAGTACCTCAGGGAAAAGAAGCGTTGTCGTGATTAAATGACACTTGTTTAACACAATCTAAATAAACAGATGACTTATTGAAAGTTTACATTTTCTCGCTAGTATGTTCAATTTTAAAGGTAGTACCTACTTTCAGACACAGCATTGGTGTTTCAAGTATACCTAGTAAGAGCTTGATTAACTGCTTCAGGTATGTTTGATTAGGGTTGGAGCTAAACTCAGCAGGACACCTGCCCTCCAGGACCCCTGCTTTAAGTCATTGCCATCATACCTTGATTGCAGATTATCGGTTGATAAAAAGCACCACCTATTGGTTAGAAAGTCGTTTTAAAGGCTCTAGTACAGTAATATAGCAATTGTTCATTTTTTTAAAATCCAGTCTTCATCTGTTTGCATAGTTGTCTTCAACTAACTAAAAATCCAATCTGCTGGTGAAGATGGCAAGCTAGCATTGAGATTTTCGTGAACCGACTAACTTTTCATGTATCATTGTCATAATGAGAATATGAAATGAATTAGGCTAAAATGTCAACAAAAAAGGAATGTTAATTACCATGTCTTTTTCTTCATTCAGCATATAAAGTTCCCTATAATTGCATTTTGTAATTAGCAAGTTTATATTTTATTTTCCCATCTAGACCCGTAATGATTAGTGATTGTTGTCACATAACATTTAAAAAAAAAAAAAAAACAACAAAAGCATATATGTTTTTTATATATATGTAACATGTTGTTGACATTGAAACTTACTTAAGGGGAATGCAATGAGAAGTTTGCAAGTAAAACTGTCAAATATCACATTTTCAATTTTAGTATAAATTACAGAAAATGTAAAAGTTAGGTCACATGAACAATGTGTTCATAATTCAATCTTGTAATTTAAAACTGAATTTAATGTCCTTAAGCCTATGTAGTATTACCTTAAGCTGCTCTATTTTATAGTAATTTCAAAACCAATCTACACTGGGGAATGAAAAAAGTTTTAAAAGACGTTGCTGCAGCTCAATACATGCTATCTAATAATAATAATGAAACATAAATAAAACTAAATCTTTGATTTGTTTTGCAGTAAGAACATCAGAAATCTGTTATACCAAACAGAGATCAGACAGTTATTATTATTATTTTTAACAAAATGACACATGAAGAGAGCAAGAGATCCAGTTCAAATGAAATCCCGATGAATCAAAGCAGCAATATTTTGTGAACATGTATGAAGGTTTAGTATAAGGCACAATTAAGACATAAAATAAGACTCATTCTTCAACTGACAAATGTATATGACTTTTCATGATACATTCAACAGAATGGCCGTTGAACTGCAGCTCAAACAGTATCAGTAAAAAAACAAACAAACAAAAAAAAAAACTAATGTTATTATGGTTGTTATTCTGAGGAAGACCCCTTCGGTCATACTGTAGTATATTACCTCATATTCTCAACAGTTCTGTTCTGAAAAATATAAGATGATAAAAGACTTGGATATGATTACACATTCCTTAGAAAATGTAGTGGTATTGTTAGTGCACATTATTACATTGGTTAACCACTGGAACCAATCAACAGTACCGATACAGGAAAAGGAGAATGCATCAGAATGACATTATGACATGTGTTATTACAGATTGGTTAGTCGGCATGGTCCAGGTCATAATTCTGTTCCCTCAAAACTGCTACATCAACTGTGTGTACACAGAGAAACTTCATTGAAGTCAGAGCCACAACATCAACCACTACCTGAAATGTTGCACATGAGAAAAAAAAACACAGAAACATTGATATTGAACATTCTTTTCGTGAGAGGTGGGTAAATTAACATTTTTTTATTTTTTTTAATTTGTAAAATGTACATAAATTATATTTGACGCATAACCGCCGAGTAATTCATGAACCTCTTTGCAAAGGGAAGGAACATAAGTTAAGAGATAAAGGAAAAAAAATAATAATAACTGCACAAGGCATTCCTTGTTGAGATAATTTTCAAACAAACATTGGTCAGACATTTTTTTTTTCTCCAGCTGGGAAAGCAATGTGCTACTGAAGAGAGAAGAGGTCATCACACACCTTCATCATTAGAATCATCCCATGTATGTATTTGTAGGGAAATTAAGGATATATATTCATTGCCCCTTACCCAAAGGCCTTCACACCCCCATCGTTTCATTCCAGTAACCCCCAACCCTCCCACGTCAAGAGGAACAGAGACGAAACGGGCGGGTTTATGACATGAACGGTCACAAAAAGTGCAGACAGGATAGATAACTGCTATGCGTTCGCTTCACCTGGGTGAAACTTCGGTTTCTTTTCCAGATACAGACCTTTTTTTTAAGTGCAGATAAAGGCTTTAAAGAAATAAAGACCTTTTAAAGAAATAAACGTGGAATTCAGCCACATGCTTTTCAAATATTAATCATATATTTAATTGATATACATATATTGCCAACATTGGCACGTTCAATATTGCACACAGTAATGAAATATAGCACTGGGAAGAGAAAGGGGGAAAAAAACAACTAAATTTTGTGAAGCAAAGTTTCCAAAATGACAAATTATGTGAAGCAACACTGAAAAGTTAAAGGAAAAGGGAGGGGGGGATCCTGGCCACACCCCTCGACTTAGCTTTTGATCTGTGACAGTGACACACTACTGCCAAACTACAGAGAGGCTTCCGTACAGACGTTTACCTCACACCAGAGGAGTATGTTTAGAAGCATTCAACATCCTTTTGTCTGGCAAGTAGCATCTAATACGCGAAAAACACCTAGGTGATTTCTGAGTCACTCGTTGTGATCAGAATGATTTGCTTTTGGGCCGAACAGAACAGGAGTTATGCAATAGCATAGAGGAGGGCCAGGGCCAAACAAAACCAGACGAGAAAAAGAAAGGCGAAAAAAAAAAAATGAACAAGAACCCAAACTTAGATCCAAAGCGCCAGCCAGTGTATAAGCATGCAGAGTCTGTAAGGCACCAGGTTGTTTAATGCTGAAGAGTATGCTCCCCAACAAGTTTCATTAAAGTCAGGCTCTCCCAATACAAGTCCTCAAGGGCCCTCATGGAAAAGGGCTTTCGTTTCAAAAGACTAGTCATTGATGTCTGATCAAACAGTCAAGAGTTGATATATTATCTTAGTATGTACACGTAGTTCTCTGACAACTCGTTCCTCGCAAGAAAAAACAAGTTTTGATTCAACTACCTGACCAAACATTACTGACGTTATGGACATTGAAACCTTTACAGAGATGAGTCCTTGAGGACGAACATTGAGAAATCCACCTCAATGTGGCTGTGTACAGGTTAACATGCAACTACAGCATTCCTTGGCGCCACTCATCCTCTCATTGGTAGACTGATAATATGTCTATATATATATATATCTATATATTTCTTTTTAAACCCTTTAACAGATTGTTTGTCAAATCCCCCACTAAAAACGTGGGTTGTTTTCTTCTCCACTGAAATACATCTGATTCACAAAATCATACTTTGTATGTTTTTCTACATGAGCGTTTTCATACGTTTCTTTGTATGTTTGTATCGAGGGGTTCGGTTTCGTTACAAAAAGGTTTTTCGAGAGCTCTTTCCTCTTCTGTTGTCATTGCTCTTACTTATTAAGTACCTTTTTTTTTAATACACTGTGCATGACAACGAGACACAAGTACATAGCATATCATCTGCATGACAAGAACTTCAATTTAAAAAAATACACTGGTAATACTCCTCAGAATGTTTGTGAAGAGGTCGCCCCCCCCCCCCCCGTGGACGCTTGCACACGGCGACCACTCGCTCTGCTGACCCCTGTACCTCTGTCAATCAACAGGTTGATATTTTTCCCTCCCATCAGGGTTCCTATCTAGCCCTCAGGTGATGCTTGGAATATCTAGTGGCATGGCTACCATGACAACCTCTTCAGATGATTCGAAAATTTGGTTAAAAAAACTAAAACATCTGATTTGTGCTGAAGTCATTAGCTCACACGTAAAGGAACCGATTCCTCGTATTCTCAGCAATAACTCCATTGCAAACACTTTTTTATAATATCTTGGAACGTGTAAAAAAGTTCTCGGTTAATAAGGGAAAAAGAAACACGCAGTTCTGTTGTCGTCAAGTAGGAAACACAGTTCATATATAATGTTATTACTTGGTTTAGCAGCCGCTTACTGTATTAATGGTGGGTAAGTGGATGACATCCAGCGATGGGTGGACTGTCAGTTTGTGGAGGTTTGTATTTTTTGTGGGTAGTGCTCCCTTGGAGTTAAACAGTTACGTATCTTTTATGTATCTCTCTTTTTTTCTTTTTTTTTTTACAGCAAAGTACGTAGAATTTCTCTTTAGGTTATTCGGATTATTTTTTTTGCATGTTTCTCTCCACTATCAATCCTCGTCCCCGTCGTCTCCGTGCATCTCCTCTTGTTGCTGCTGCTGAAGCTCGCATGCCCTTTTTTCCCGCTGTTTCTCTTGAATCTTTTTCATTTCGTCTGCGTATTTACAGAAAGTGCTGCCGAATTTCGACCACACTTTGTAGGGCACTGTGATAGAGTTGCGATAGGTGGGCTTGACTTCGCTTACCCTCATGAACACCCCGTACTTATTGGAGCCCACGTCAAAGAAAAAGCGCTTGTTGTCCACAGTTAACGAGGTTCCCTCGGGCAGCTCCGCCGGCTCGTCCTCCACTCCGTAGTCGTCGATGAGTTTGGCGAGCGCGTCGCGAAACTCGATAAGTCCCTGGGCTGGAAGAGCGATGGTCTGGCCTTGCGTGGATCCCAAGCCGGGCCCCCGGTTGACTGTCTGCCGGATCCTCAGAAAGCGGCCCCTCTGGTTCTCCTTCAGATCCATATAGTACTTCCGATTCTCCCGCACCAGAAACTCACTCTTCAGCGCCCGCCGCGGCTCGTCCTGCGCTATGTCCGGATTGCTCGGCCCCAACTGGGCATAGTGCTCGATGAAGTCCCCCAGGTAGTCGCGGAACTCGACAGCCACAGACATGGAGAGAGTGAGGCGGCTCTTGTTTCCCCCGGCCCCGACTTCTGCTATCTTCAAGAAGCGGCCTTTCGCGTTCTGCTTTACGTCTAGATAAAAGCGCTTGTTCTGGATGTCAACCCGCTTCGAGGCGAGCTCCTGCGTCTCGTGCTGCAGCCCGGAAGCCGAGCCCGCCCCTCCTGTCACTGGGTGCATGGAACCGACGCCCGGGCCAGTGGCTGCTCCTCCCTGCTCGCTTCCACTGTCTCTGTCCGCCATGATGCTGCCTGCCTTCTCCCTCTATCTAACTGCAAGCCTACTGCCAAGCAGCCACGCCACCGCTCTCGCGAGATCTCTGTGAGGAGAGAAGACGAGCGCTGTTTAAACCTGTGCAGAATCCGAATAAATTCATACTACAGAAGGTCTAACGCCGCAACTGCACTCTCTGATCACACATTATGTCTTTTCTGGAAGATGACGATACATTCAATTCAAAGCGAAAGTAAAACAAAACAAAATCCATTCGTTGCGTACTGAGTGTGTGCTGCCTTCAGCGCGTATCTTAATATAGAATATTTTTCACTGCTCTCAATGTATTTTAGTCTAGGCTATATGCAGTCATCACAAAAGCCATTTGCATAGGTTTCATTGTCCTTTAAGCTTTTATTCACGTTTAAAGCTTATGAAACTCTTTTCTGAACAGTGGTTCAAATTGTACGGGAGATTAAATGTTGCTAAAAACGAATGCACAAGTCTTCCATATGCGAAGTGACGGAAATAGATATATATATATATATATATATATATATATAAATCTCAATGATATCGCTCAAGCATCTCGCTGGTATTTAGCCTACAAATACACTAAGTAATGACACATTTTGCAAAAAAATAAATAAACGTTTAGGAGCAAACCGGTTGTGTTTGTTTATGCTTTCATTCAGTCTATCCTTCACCTCGCTTTTTTTCAATGCAAAAATAAAAATAGTTTATTGGAAATACATTTTTCAGACGCATTCGTATTGATGCACTGATGCAAATGCCTTAAATGGCTATGATTTTGAGCTATAATAAATAGCTCAATTCAGTATTTGATTTCTTTAGTTTTTAATGCGGTTGAATTTTATTCGGGTATGGAGTTATTACATTTTCTGTATGTTTATGTTACGCACTTATCTAGGCTACGAGGCGAGTTATTTTCATCCAGTGGTCTCTTATTTGACATACATTGCTGTATGGAATCATACCAGATGCAAATTATTGTTTGTAATCAACTACATACTCACATATTTGTTTAATAGTTGTTTACCTTTTACCATCGAAAAAAAACTCCCTGTATAAATATATAAGCAATTAACGAAGGTTTCTAATTAAATCAAGCCTCGGCGTCGCCTGCATGTAAGAATGAAGCAAGTTTGCGTGTCTGAAAAGGCTTTTGTGATATTGTATTCAAGGCATGTTTGATGAAAATTATCCAAAGGCCTTAAAAGTTGAGTTTTAAGATTAAATCATATGTTTTCAAACACTGATACAGTTGTGATGGATTATTTTTTTACCAAAGCGGTTAAGAGTAATATGTGTTGTATGACCGTTACATACATGCAGGAGAATATATCTCGAAGTACTAAAACTAAACATCTCGTGAACACTAACACCGTTCATCTCAATACAGCTGTAGCGTTTCTCAGATATTATATAATATTTATTTCGTAAGCATGGGCAAATGAGTAATGGGTTTCTGGCATTTGTATATATATATTCAAACAATACACTAGATTCAACTAGTAAAATACATTCATATAATCTACTAAAATATGTCAAATGCATAGCCATAATGTTAATCAAATATAAATGCTTTGTTTCTTACAGTTTTCTTTGTCAATCCGCACAAAACACATGATTAATTTACTGTTCTATGATTAATGCTTAGCATGTGATACAAAATAAAATATATAATAGTATTGGTTTATAAACATGCTTTTTAAAGCAAACAGTTGAATAAATGTTGAAATACCTCCTTTTGATTTGGATTTTAGTAGTTAGATTATTTGCTTGTTTTCCTGTAGCTGTAACAAATATTGTCCAAATTTAAAATACCCACATGTATTTTTGCAAAAACATTAAGCAAAAATTTATTGGATAATTGCATTAATGTTTTGAATTCATTTTCTTTAACTTTATTGAACTGTTCTGTGATTTAATTCAAATTGAAAGCATTTAAAATACCCCGGAAAATAGACGCTATTTATTTTTTTACGCATCCAAGAATTACTTCTTTCGAATAATTTAGTTTAGAAAACATTTAAATAATTGAGCAGCGTGTTCGTTAACAATTAGTATTTTCATAGACATCGGGTTTGACAAGCAAAACGCATTTTTCAGAGTCACACTGAAATATTCGGATGCGCCTAATCGTACCTTTTTACTTTCATAAAAGAGCTGTGGACGTAAAAAAACCCAACAACTTTAACACATCGTCATTAACAAACAATTTTCTTGACCATTACTGATATTTTAATCAAAAAGTTTTAACACCAATGCAAGCTATAAAAGGAAGAACAAAAATATAAAATATAAGATCTCCATGCAGTCTGCAGTAAAGGGGACTAAAATTACTTTATCTCCTTTTAAATACGTATAATTTAGATAAATATGTTCACTGAATTATGCCTTGCAAAATGTATATTCAACATCCATATTATTACAACAGTGGGCTACTATAACAACAAAAGTTCATGCATTTTTCAGGCATTTGTGTTTGTATATTTACGTGCGAGAAGTAACAAACAGGAAAAAACTCATATTCATGCAGTTTTCCTCAGTCCTCAAATAAAGCAATAAAGAACATGCAGAATTTATGCACGCTCTTAAACCCTTAAATAGAAACACTGAAAATGACTGAAATTCAGAAATGCAATAATTAGATGGAATAAACACGTACATTACCAGACCATTTATTTGTTGAGTGTTTCCTGTTTCTCTATAGACCGAGCACACGTCGAAACAGCATTCAACAAACTTGATACCCTGTATAGTTCTGGAAAAGTTCTAAAATGTATTCAATTGCTTACATATGTCAAGTCTATTCAAACAATAAATACACATTTATTAAAGTCCAGTATATTCTAGCACATGTTTTAATAAATCAAGTGCAGGTCTGTAATGAAAGAGATTTTAATATATAATAAATTAAATATATAATAAATAAATGCATCTAACCAATGTTTGCATTCCAGGCAAATAGGCTAAGTGTCTAAGATAAGTGATTTTCTTCCTAATAAAAAAAAATATTATAATATTATCTCGGGCTAAACATAAAAGTTAGTGGTCCCAAACTTTGTGTGGCTTGTTGCTTGCTAGAATGAAGCATTTCTGAACTAGTTATTCTTAATTTCTACTTTAATATTTTGTCAATTGAAACTTCTAATGCACTTGTAAACTCCGTGACATGGGCCTAACACATGATAGTGCGTAAAATCAGACAAAAGGAAAAAGGGACCGTCGACTCCATTTCATGAGCGTCACTTAATGGAGTGCTTGTTTTGTTGTTTTGTTTTGTTTTTGTTTTGTTTTTTTGGTCTAAGGTGAACTTGAACTCATAACGGTATGTCACACTGGATTTGCCGCAACAGACAGAGTCTGACAGCCTCGCTGTCTGTCGGCACTGTAAACAGTTAACGAGTTTGCGCAAGCAGTCTGTGATATCTGCCCACGGCTGCTAACGTTAATTCCGTAGTTGTTATACTGACAAAAAACAAGTATACAGCGGAAAACCATGACATACGATCGTAAAGTGCAGTGCTGTTGCCAAAGTCGCAGACCTGATAACGAGCGACGTGGTTCGGCATATCTTACCCCGCTCAGTCTGCAGGCAGAGCGTTAGCTCCTGTGCAAGCCCTTCGCAGTTGAACACTGTCAGAAACAAAGATGAAAACCTGTAAGCCCCGAAGGCCTACTGTAAACACTGTCGCGGTGCTGCTTCACCGATGCGCCGTTCACAAGATGGAACGAAAGAGCGAGTCGTGGCATGGAGACGGACGCACGCACGAGCTCAACGCTGTGCGCGTGCAGTCTGATGTCAGCACGCTGTGCTTGGGGAAAAGCAAAGCTCTTGCGCCTCACTCTGTTCACTGTGCGCTATTGCAGCTGGATTTGCTGTTTTTAGCGGTTTCGATTTTGGAGAATAGCCTACTTCACATATGTCTCATATGAAATTTAGTCCGAGAGTAGAAGATGCAGATAGAACAGAATCGAAAAATAGATTCACGATCGCCTTTTTACTGGGTTGTTAAATTTAGAGTGTATGCGAAAGCAATATGCATGTGTGTTTTATTAACTTATGTCACAGTGGTTATAAAAACAATAAATAATCAAATAATAATAAGACAAATCTATAATGTAACTATATCATGTGAGGGGAGGGGACAAGATACAAGTGCTTTGTAGACCTTTTTGGTGCTTCAGTAAACCTTTAAATACTTTTTTTTGTCAAGGGTGTAGGAACATGCAGTGGAGACTAGCTTATTAAAACATAATAAAGAGTTTGTAGTGTTTAGAAAAGCGTAAATAAGCTGTTTATCGTATCTGATCTGATCAAATGTTTTATAGAGATAGGATGACGTCTGGCCTAAAAGTGTCACGTTGTCACGTGTACACGTGGACTGTGTCATGGCTCAATTTTCAGATTAAAGTGGTTGTACCGTATAAAAAAACCTTTTCGTTAAACTCATATTTTACTTTGTTGTTCAGTGTAGTTTGGTCGGTGGGAGCTCCAGGGCAGCGCTGTTTCAGAACCATGGACAGTAACACGCCACTGCGTTTCTAATAGTCGATCAGTTTTGCTTTTAGCGAGTTGGTGTTGTGTGCCTCTGTAAATAATAAAGAAACTTGTAATACACCTCCACATTTCTGAACAACTAGCATGGAGATAAAGAAGTGCTTAGGCATTGATTTCACTCCACAAAAAGGGTGCGTTTATGTCGAACTTTTGTTAGGTTGAGCTTTTAATCGATATTATAGCCTAGGCTTGATATTTTTTAACATATCAACTAAAAGTACATTTTTTGTAATCTTTCGCCGTTTTTTAATAGACTGAAAAAATAGCAATAAAGGCATTTTTATATATTACATTTTTTTACATTAATTATATATTTTATACATTAGTACATTTTATTAAAATATTGTAATACATGTATTGAAAATACGAAATCCTTTCTTTCGGAGACAAGCGTTTCCTCTTTTAAATGCCTTTATGTTCAACACATTCGTAAATAGTCATCCTTTTTGCAATGATTTTTATAGCGATTATATGATTATTAAATTGTAGATGTAGAAACAGACATTAAACCCATAGTGTTTGTAGTATTGGCCGACACACGCTAAATGAGCAGTAAAACTGTTTATTTTTAAAGACTTATTTACACCACAACGTTATAATTAGGCCTACCACTTGCAATGGCACAATGCGCCATTTCAACACTTAAAGACATTCTTTTCTGATAGAAAGTGTAAAATATATATTTACATTTCATGTATCTCTGTAATCACAAGTTTCTTTTAATTAGGCTATATAGATTAGGTCATAAACACTATAGCTTGGTTTGTTTGTTTGTTTTTTAGTTTACTTAATGAAAGCAACCTACACATAAGCAGTGAAATCTCAGTAAGGGTAAATTTATAAACTATCACCACTGTGCTTTGTGCAAGACTCTAACCCCAAGTTACCACAATATAGGCCCACTAGTCCTGGACTACTGTTTTGTACTGTGTACTGTTCATTCATTTAAAACTGAATAAATTAAACTACAACTTGAGCTATTTATTACCCATGATTCCCCACAGTCATCAGGTCTTTCCAAGTTAGAAAGGTGTTTCTCTGTGTACGCACAGAACAGCAGATGTCGCCCTACGTGAAGTTGTAGCTGCGCTCCTTTGCAGATCCACAGGTTCAGCCTTCGTTTAGTACATGATTTAGGTTATTTTATCTATCGTTCCTAACCGGTTAAAGTCTAATATTGATATTTATAATCTCCTTTTGAACATTTCCTGCTTGCCAAGTGTGTCTATAAATGCTTTACCATCTTGTGCACATATTTTGCGTTTGATGCAGTCTGCTGCTATATTCGTGATGTTCCTTCGTTTCATTTGTTAAAAATTTTCTCATTCGTCTAGCCATCAGCAATGCAACGGATACCAGACGTAGCGTATGGATTTGATGCAACACCTCGCTATCATTTTTTTTATCTGAGGCTGAACGGCGAATGTGACCTGAATGCAGGGTATGATTTAGTAATGGAATGAGACGCAAAACTCATTCAAAGCTCATTCATTCGCACTGTTAGCCATCGCGCTCAAAGCAGCGCAAACCTCTGCGGTGCTCTAACGATTTACAGGGAGATTTGAGGCGGGCGCTTCTCTGCACCATACATTTTGGTGTTTTTTGTTTTTTTCCTTTTTTTTTTTTTTTTTTTTTTTAAATTCGATGAGGATTGGCGATGGGAGAGATCATGGATTGACCATTTTTCTCGGGGTGTCGGAGACTAAAGACGCACACGCCGGCGCATGGGCGTTCGTTTCAGCACCTCAGCCGTGAATCTGCCGCTTGCACGGGGAATCTTGCCCTGATAGATCGGGGAGGCGGATAGAGAGAGACGGGACGCGAGGGATACGGCAACACCGTTTTGTCGCTACGAAAGTGGATTCTTACAACGTTTGTGCTGAGGGGATATCGAAAGTAGCCCTAATAGTTTACTGCAGCATTTCACATTCGACTGCAGTGGAAGATACACAGCAGCCAGTGGCGAGTAGGGCGCGCTCACCACTGCAATTTCAGGGCAAAGATTGACTGGCGGCGTCTTGCGGATACCTGGTCGTGTCTTCGAAGGAGGCAGCATCCGCCACTTTCCCTGCATTTTACGATGCGCTTCGGAAGAATGCAGTTGAGGGATTTGTATTAACCCAGCAGCATTACGCCGTTTCCGGTTCCTAGCTGGTGTTTCCCGATTGCAAATCTATCGGAAAAAAGCAGCGGATCCCGATGGCATGGACACTTACGCAAGGTCTGCCGCGCCGCCGTGCTACTGGAGCCTATTCGCAGTCTCTTCAGCCTTTAACCCATCTCCACTACCATCGCCCCGCAGCCCTGCCGCAACGCGACCACCGACCACCGAGCCAAAGCAGGCGGCATGAGGAGGCTTGATTCGGTACACTTATCCATGCTGCTCATCGGGGTCTCCTTCGCCTGCTACTCCCCGAGTCTGAATTCCCTGCAGGACCAGGCTTACAGATCCGCCGTGGTGATTGAGGGCAAGGTGCAGTCCGCGCCTCAGAACGTCTCAGCGGAGCCGTACAGTGTGAATGTCAAAGTCCTGGACGTGTGGCCGCGAAACAGCGGGGGTCTAGAGCGGGAGCAGCTCGTCACCGTGGGGGAATTTGGCTCGGAGGCTCCGTGCGCCAAAGTGAACAAGAATCACAAGTATATATTTTTCATGGACCCAACTGATGAACCCTTGGTTTTTAAAGCGTCCTTTGCGCCCTTAGATACAAGTGGGAAAAACCTGAAAAAAGATGTTGGGAGGATCTTGTGTGAAGACTGCGGTAAGTTTATACCCACAAAATGCTTGTGCAGGGACCCGCAAATTGACGTTGGCCGTCGGCTTCGGTTATATGCTTATGTGTGGTGCGGATGACATCCAAATGTTTGGTGTAAGTAACAGATGGGGGCTTGTGGGGGCGTCTCTGCAGCAATATTGGGCAGGAATAAAACGCTTTTTCGTGGTATCGTCAGACATATGCAAAGACATATGCTTAGACACACGCTCGCTCGCTGCTCATTTGTAGGAAAGCAAATTCTTTCCTCAAGACAATTGTGATAAACTGAGCTAGCAGTGTTCATGGCGGAGCCGTCAGACAGGGCCCACAGCTCGTGTGTTCGGATCAGAAAAGGTATAGAAGGTCAGAATGACTCGGAATATCTTCAGCCGTGGCCGTCAGGACCTAAAGCTCATTGCTCTGTTGGGAATAGAAAGTTGCTGGTCTGCGCTTGTGTAATGGGCCTTCAGAACAACTGCACTGGGAGTGGAGCCTTTATAACTCCACTCAGGACGCGGGGAATATCTCCCAGCCAACAGTTGTGTGTCACCTGTTTGCACGCGGCATTTTTATGACCTTTGCATAATGGATTGGATTGATCCCAACGTTTTTTTTAATGACGACATGTCCCTCGAAAGCACATTTTAACCTTCAATTATTGGCTATTTTTACTGCATCTTTTTCTTAGTTTTGTAATATAACTAGAAATTGGTACCATTTGTCAGTTGTCCCTATACGGTCAGGGGGCTTTTACTTGTAAGGCGTTTAGACTGTCGCTGTCCAGGGTGCTGTACCATCCACAGCTCTTATGAATGAGTACGCGAGAAACGACTAGTTATGTAACTATTGCATAAGTTAATGTTTTCTTTACCACGAGTAACTTCCTTTTATTAGATACTTTGCTACACACTTATTCAAGTAGCATATTTTGAGCACAAACTGTTATCTACTTATTATATACCGTATTAGTGTGTATTCCATTTTTTTTTTAAATTGGTGTTAGTAAGATTTCTATTTTTTTTATTTCTGTTCATTGGAATATGTAGTTAAATATACAATATATAGGCTTAGTCCAACTAAAATTAACTTTTTAAGGCAGCTCTAGGACTGCTCAAAATTTAGAATAAAAGTGTACAACCACATGAAAGGCAGACTAAATTATGCCTTTCCAGACCCACATCAGCTCTTAGTTTCAAAATATACATTTGTTAAGGTAATGAATTTATGCCACCTCTGAGCAGTATTAAACAGTAAAGACACCTAAATGCCACATTGGAAGCACTTCTGTGCCACATTTGCAGTTTAAATGGTATCTAAAAAGCACCATTCAGGAAATCTTTAAACAGTTAAAGGAATAGTCTGTAACAGGCTGTTTTGGGTTACCATTGACTTTCATAGTAGGAAAAAATACAATGGAAATCAGTGGTGACCTAAAACAGCCAGGTTGCAAACTTTTTTCAAAATATATTTCTTTGTGTTCGGCAGAACAAAGAAATCGATACAGGTTCAGAACTAAATGGTAAATGGTAACCAGATTTAATTTTTTTTCTGTAAACTATTTCTTGACGGCTGCTCTTTGCCTACTCGAGATGTGTAAAGACTTTATAGATACTAAACAAATCCAGATGGACAGATGCGACATAATCCCAGACTAAGCCTTTTTCGACCCACCTCAGACCCTAATATAAAAGCACACAGTTGTATTTGCTGTATAAATGCATTCATGCCACCTCTGAGCAGCATTAAACAATCTGTGTAAAGGCACTTAAAAGCCACAGAAGCTCTTCTGTGCCATTTCAGCCCAAACTGATACTTCAGTACAAACTGATCGTGAGACCTTATTGGCCATTTTGCAGTTATCTGAAAGCGCTATGAAGATGCAAAGTGCAAGGAAAGGTTTGAGTCTAATAAAATGTTGACAGTAAAATATTAGTTGGCTTTGTAGTAAGCACTAGGATTAAATGTTAAAACGCTTGCTGCAGTATGCTAGCACATGCACCCTATAAAAACATTGTAGCAGACAGAAGCCTCGAATCAGAGCTACCATTTAGATTTTTCAAACCTCATCAATAAATTTGAAAATCTTGTCCCATTGCTTCTTTTCAAAGATCAACTAGTGCTCACTATCTATAGATGAATGTTTTTCTGATCCGAAAGATTATGTTTGACATAAAAGGGTCTGTAATCACTGAAAGTGCCTCAAGTTTTGTAGATAAAAATATGTTTCTTCTTCTGTCCCTAATGGCTCAACCTAGATTGAAAGCCTGTAAATGCAGGTATTTTTATTTTTGATTTTTATTCTAGGGAGACTTACATATCAGCCATGGTGAGTGACAGGTGGGTGTGCGGTTGTGTTTTCTCTTTAGTTAATTATGATTTCTAAATTATGACAGGGAAGCTTGTAGTATTTGATGCTCCTCTTCATGTGTGATCCTCCTCCCCCCGTGTGGAGGTCACAGCTGCATCGAGGTGGCAGTCCAGAATATGCCGGTGGCTCAATATCATTGATCCGAAAGAGCTCTCAGGCGAAACTGCATGACACAGGACAAGAATAACAGCTGGTGATTGACATGCACAGAGGGAAGGACTTATTTCGTAGATGCATATGTCTTTTTTTTAATAACTATGTAAGGTCAAATCAAAAACGTGAAGGATTTTGGGCCAGACCAAACACGGAGATCTTGTCATGACAAAATCCCTATGGATGCCTGACTGCCATGGAAAATTTACTTCAGTAAAATAGCGTATGATTTAAAAGGCTGTAACAAGAGAATCGCTTGAGGAGATTTAGTGAGGATTGGCCACATATCTCTGCTACAATCTGGATTCGGGCCTGAAGAAGGAAACTGGTGACTGCCGTCTTACTGCTGGACATGGTGGGATGTCATTTGGGGTAATGGCCGTATTAAAACACTAGTTTTATAAACCTGGTCATATTTAGGATACTAAAGCAGGATTATGCACTCTCTCCAGCATGGCCCACTTTTCCATTGCTCCAAGAAAAGAAAATCTCTCTCTGCAGTTCGCCCACACATATTCCCTTCAGACAAACAGGCCTTAGCTCAAAATGTGTTTCAAGAGCTGGACACGAGCAATCGGTGAAAACAAGCAAGTTATGTTGCTTTTGGATTGTAAAATAAACCAGTACTGATATGGTTTAGTGGGAAATTGTTAGGAAATGGATTTAACGCAATGCAGCATCATTTTACCTTAAAGAGATTTAATCATTTAAAGATTTTCATAATTTAATAATTTTTTACATTTTTTTTCATGCAGTGGAAGCCAGTGGGATCTAATTACGTTTTGGTCCCCACAGATTTTCATTGTTTTCATTGTTCACTTTTTAAAACATCTGTAGCGTTCTTAAAGGGATAGGTCACCCAAAAATGAAAAGCCTGTTTTCATTTAATTATCTTGGTGTTTTGTTCCCCATCGTCTTTCGTTGTATGGATAAAGAGAGTTACTTAATATATCATTGTTTGTTTTCATAAAGGGATAGATCACACAAAAATTTAACTTCTAAAGAACCGGAAAAGAAGACATTTTGAAGATGGTTGGTTGCCAAACAGTTTTAGTGACAATTGATTTCCATATCTTGTGTGTGTGTGTGTGTATGTATGTATGTGTGTGTGTGTGTGTGTGTATATGATATATATATATATATATATATATATAGAATCACTAGTGGAAAAATATACTAAATTTGTAATGCATTTATTTCCTAAATACATTTATGGATTTATGTACTTAATAAATTACTCTGCAATTGTACTTTTAGTACCCTGAACTGGTATGTTTAAAGTCGACAACTAATTAGTGCACTTTAATTGTGCAGAAGATAATTGTGCTAAAGATATACTGAAGTATATTTGATCGTGGAATTATCTTAAAGTATACTTCAGGTAAACTTTAATATCTTGTATTCCTATCGTTCATTCAAAGATCATACAGTCCTTATCGAAATTAAAACACATTTAGGGCCTAATATTAAGAAATGTGAATTGTGTGCAAATAAAAATAATAAATAAAGTTTAATTCTAACTTTTATATCAGGAAGTCTTAAATTGTGATATTTTAGTAAATATAGCAAGTATAGTGTTTAACTGTACTTAATATGAAATATTGAATACATTTTTTTATATATATTACGTACAGAAGGAAGAGTCATACAGTTGTATTAAATGGTGTAAAATATATATATATTTTTGGACGAAAAAATATACAAGAGTCTTTCCATCGATCCTGGTCACGCATGATGATGAATGTTTGTGTAGGTTGCTCTGCATCCTCCCTCTTGATTCATACACTGTGGCCCTCTTCATCGCTGTTGTGTGGAGCATGGGGCTGACAGGAGACGTATGAAGCAGGCCTCCAGTGGTCTCCAGTGTGTCAGCTGTACTCTGGGACATGTGTTGTTACCTAGACTTAATTACTGCATGATAATCGCTGTCAGCTCTCAGTTCGGCTCTCTGTATCTGTGTACTTCAGTGGTTTGCTTTAATTCTGGCATGTTTAGCTGGTAGGAAACCAGATTATTCTTATGTAGGATATGTATGTACCATCTCTCTGTCTGATTATATAATTTACAGAATATATATTTTTTTATATTTTAAAAAACATACAGTATAGAAAGTATTATTATTATTATTGTTATTTCATTTATAGTTTTTTTTTTTTTTTTTTAAGTGGACCAGGTATATAAATATATTTTTTTACAGATTTTCATTGCCCAGGAAACCCCTGCTGTAAAATATTGCAATTGCGTTTTTGAGGTTGAGGTCTTTTGATAAGAGTTGTTTACTTAATTGTACCCATTTAGACTATGGGAAATTGTTACCAAAAAAACCCCACAAATATATATATATATATATATAAAACGTAGAATCAATATGTAATTTTGTATTGTATTAATGTATTATACTAAATATAAATGTATTTTATTTCATTTTAATTGATTTTTATTTTACTGAGGCTGTAAAAGTCACCATGAAAATATTTATTTATTATATTTTTTGGAGGGTTGCAGTGTTTATTATACATGATTTATATTATTAAAACATAACACTTACTTTTTAACAAAAGTTAGTGTAGTTATGTAGAGTCAATATTTAATAAAACAAAAGCAAAAAAAAGATTTAAACTAAACAAAAAACAACAAAATAAAGTCATAATCTTTAATCCAACCAATTGCACAAAATCAATTATTTCTTTCTTTTCTTGTTCACTCAAGAAGTAATTTCACTCTGATAGTCTATACGTTACAATTCTAACTTTAAAAGTGAGAGAAAAAATAATTTTTTTTTTTTTTTTTTTTACAGATCATGGAAAATTGTTAATAAAGACATTATGATGGTAGATGTTCACGTAGAGTAACCAGCCAATCAGTATAATCATAGTGAAATTTTCCTGCAGCTCCAGAGTCATTAGATGATTAATTTTAAAACAACCTGGCAGCAGAACGGAGCCTCCGTGAGCAAAGATGGCAGTCATGTGTTTCTGTAGAGTCCTGCACCAGCCAAACAAGTGCCGATGCAGAGGAATGCTAACAATTAGTTATATTACAGAGTCAGACCTCCTTGCTTGGGTGCTACTGAGACAACCAATTACCTAGAATGGACTCTGTGTATAGCGCATGAGCAATCTTGACTGTTTGGCCCGTGTGCATTCTGTCTGTTTTCCTCTTCAACCTTTTGCCGGCTCCTGTCTCCTGATAAAGCCCCCATGAGCACTCTTATTCCTTCTCTCTCTGCTTCGGTAACAATTCACCTTCTGTCTTCTCAAGCTGTAAGTGTCTCACAATGTGATATCAACATCCACACAGAAGAGTAGACAGATCAGAGCTTTACTATTTAGCACTACTTAGGTAGTCATTGACTTCCAAAAGAAAAGAGATACTATGGAAGTCAGTGGCTGTTTGGTTACCACCATATTTTAAAATGTAATTTTTAACAGATATGCAACAATTCATTGGGGTGGACTACACTCAAAATATCTGAATGCCATTACATTATATCACTAAATAACTCAAATTTGGAATTTATTTACTTTATTAGACTTTTTTGGGTCAGTAAGAAAATTGGGTGACACTTTATTTTAGGGTGTCCATGTTACACGTTTCATGTTCTTGCTATTATAATAGCAATTATGCAAAATTACATGCAAGTAACCCTAAAGCAAACCCTAATCTTAACCCTAACCATAGTAAATACTTGTATAATGTATAATTACACTGTAACAAGGACAGCTTATAACATATTGTGTTACCCAAAATTAATTATTTTATTTTATAATATCTAGACATTACAAGTGTTGAAGATTATGTATTATTAAACAAGAAATTAATTTTTTTAATTTAAAATTTTTTAATTAATTAATTAATTAATTAAATAAAAATAATAAATAAATGAATAAATCAGAATTGTCAGCACAGGAGTAAATTACATTTTATGATCCATTCAAACAGCTGTTGTAAATTGCATTAATATTTGATTGTTACACTCACCTGGATTTATAATATTTAATTGTAATGATTGTTATAATATTAATATTTTACTCTATAATAAATAAATGCAGCCTCTTGCATACAGACCCCAAATTTTAGTATTGTATATTAATTCTTATTTAAATATACTAGAATTGTTACCCTTCTTTTTTTCTTTAAATGTGGCTATAGTGATTAAATAGCTTTGAGGATACTTCAACTTTAAATGGATTATGTTTAAATATATTACGGTAGCAAAAATTAAAGAGGCAATTACTTAACTGAATGCCAATAATTTTTAAAGTAGACTGAAGTTTTTTAATTTGTGTTTTCTCTGGTTGTCAAATTCCTGAACATTAGTTTCAAACATTAGTTTGAAGTGTTTTTTAAATCAATTCACATTTAGAGTGGATACTCTAGATTTCTAACAATGAAGTCATTTTTCATGGATTATGGTATGCATTGTTCATAATGATGGCTCACCTGATAAAAATAAACCCAGTGGTCATACTACAGTACAAATAGGTTAGTTATATATTATATACTGTTTTCAATCTTCCAATCTGTCTTTAACGAGGGCGACCCTGTTATAATTAAAGCTTTTAATGTGCTTGGAATAATTGAATCCCATAATAAAGAACGACCTCCAGTAACGCAAGTGGTGCGTCATTTCACTGAAAATGCTGACTTGCACAAGTGTTAACTCCTCTGCGTTCCTCACCCACGAAGGTGATCATTTCTGGCTTTGAACACAGTATCTGTGACAAAAGTGACCTTGCCGGGTTACAGTAGTGGCAGAGCTGTCCATCGTGTGATAAATTCAAAGAGCTCTGAAAATAGGCCCACAGGAATTGGATTGTCTGCAGAGTGTTACGAAGGGAAAGTGGCGGCAGAGAAGAGCTCGCGTAATACCTTGTAATTGACAAGCTGTAAATCTGAGTCAGGGTGTTTTAGGCTCCAGCTGTAAAGGCAGTTGAGTGTAAGCTGTGTGTTTTTATTGGAACTCAATGTACTGGTGCACTGTGACCATTTGAGAGAGAAACTGTATACCATTTATGAGTTAACTGCATATTTATATAGGCAATGAGAACATGGGCTAAGCACCTAGTGCATGCTTCTTTACCCGTATGGGTAATAAATGCAGACAAGATGTCATGCATGGGTACAGTAAAATATCAGGAATAAGGTGTTGGATTTAGCATTTCACATTCTATAAGTAGTTGTTATGTGTATATTCAGTAACACTTTATTTTACTGTTAAACCTATTAGTTGCTTATTAGAATGCATATTAATAGAATATCAGCCATTTATTAGTGCTAATAAAGCACATACTGTATTAATGCCTTATACACAATACCTAAACATCATAACTACTTTACTAACTTTACTAAGCAGCAAATTAAGAATTTATTGAGGCAAAAGTTGTAGTTAATAGTTAACAAGTGTTATCTACTCTAAGGTGTTATCGAATATTCAAAGGAAATAATAAAATGTTTTTGGGGGGTTTTCTTGGACCTTACAATATTCAAATCCTGCACACAAAAAAAATTATTTCTCTATATCCTTGTTATGCTATATGTGACCTTGGACCATAAAACCAGTCATAAGTAGCACAGGTACATTTATAAAATGTATAAAAAATGTAATTTTATTTTAAAATAAAATTCATTTGGAGGTTAAGTAAAATGATATTACATTTAAATATTTTGTGAACGTACTACCCTAAATATATATCATTCAAAACTTAATTTTTGATTAGTAATATGCATGGCTAAGAATTTTATTTGCATAACTTTAAACACTTTTTTTTTTTTTTGCACCCTCACATTCCGCAGATTCGCAAATAGTTGTTCTGTCTTAACAAACCATGCATCGATGAAAAGCTTAATTATTCAGCATTCATGTGATTTATAAAGCTCAATTTTCGAAAAACTGACCTTTATGACTTGTTTTGTGGTCTAGGGTCACAAATGTAAAGTAGAGATATGTGATGTAGAATCGATCTTTGTCTCTTTTTGGCTGTCTGGGATTTTTCCACAAGAAGAAGGCATCACATTCACCACTTAGAGGCAGTATATGAACAGGATTCTGACAGCTCCAGAAATATTACAAACAGGCCCAAGAGTTTGCGCCCTGCAGACACAGCGTGGCTATGGTGTTACTCTTCTCAGGTCTGACATTAACACTCTGGGTAATCGTGGCTAATCACCAATGTTTAAACTGCTCTGATGCACACATGAATCTTGCGCCTCATTGTCTTGCCACAGAGAATAACATTTAAACTTCTCTGAAACATTTGGCATGTGTCATATGTGAAAAGGCACGTCTGTAAGTCATTAGGGGTCCAAGTAGTGAAGCTGTTGGAACCCTGTACTGTTTGCTCTGAATCTCTTCTTCGTTATTTCATAGAAACTGCAGAGATTTCAGCCCTAGGGTGAAATGGTCCCAGTTCCCACCCAATACTAATCAATTGCATGCTGGGCAATAGTTCTGCCAATAGTTGGTTTTATAATATATAAACAGTCTGAATTTATTTGATCAAAAATACAGAAAAAAAAACCAGTATTATTGTAAAATACTGTTACGAAACGAATAATTATTTTTTATTTTACTTTTTTTTTTTTTTTTTTTTTCAGAGGCACACGAGCCTTCAGAAAACGATGTTGAAAATAGTTTTGGCTGCTTAGTATTTGTAAAAACAGATTTGTTTTAATAGAATGTTTATTTAAATATGTTTTAATGAGTAAAATGCATTATACATTGCATATTTCATATTTGAATTTTATTAATTGTTTTATTAATTGTTTCATGCAATTTAGTTTTACATAGAGACACACCTGACAAAAATTCTTTGGATGAATTTTATTCATCAGATATGAGGTAATCTGTTTTTCAGGCGTGGATTGTAATGACTAATTGACGTATAAAATGCGAGACAAAGTGATGTTGAAATTTGCCATCAAATTTAATCAAATTTTTCAATTTGTTCTGACTTGACTGTTGCTTGACTGTAGTATTTGCACTCGGCTTTAATATTGTAAATGCTTGTTTAGATTCATTCGGCTTAATCGGTTAAGCTAGCAGTTTGATGACAAAAAGAGACTGTAGTTAGCAGTTACTTATCCGCAGCTGGTATGAAAACTGACATCACTATTAGAGGAAGCAGCGATCATCAGAGGTGATCTGGCAAATATTAGTTTTAGCTGAACTTGTGGCCCCTTTTTTCACGAGACCTTCACAGGGAAAATAAACTGAGGGGCTGCTCAAATGTTTAGCTGGGAGTATTTGGGTGGGGGGGGCGTCAGGACATTTTTGTGTTAGTTCTATTCAAATGTTTTCTGTTGCCCTCAAAAAAGTGGAATCAGTTCAAGAATGAAGCATTCAGCCTATAGAATTACATTGGCATTCACTTTTGGATAAACTAATCCTCTTGGAAAGCATCTCTTAGTATCACTTGCACGCACAGCTAGCAGTGTGACTTGAAAGCTGTAGATCCCTCAAAGCATTATTTAGTCATTTCCCGCTAAGTTTCTTTCCTTATTTTCTCTTATGGGGAATTCCCTGTGTTATCCCTTATATTGGATTGATTATTCTTTGGAATGATAGTCGTGCTTGTTAGTATTATTCTAGAAGTAACATTCGTTCTTACTGTTAAATGCAGACTAAACCCAGCTGTCCATCTACTCTGCTGTTTATTGGACGACATGCAAACTGGGCTTTCAGATCAGGGTCCCATATGTTCAAGCTCTCATTCTCTGTAGTAAATAATGTATGTTATGCACATGTAATGTAGGGCACATGTGACAGGGGAGGATGTCGTGACAGGTGAAGTGGTCACTGACAAACTCAGTTTTCATGCTGTGTGAGGACAGATCTTTTTTTTTTTTTTTTTTATTTCAGTCTAGTAATTTATATTAAGAAACGTTTACGTTTTATTTTCATGACATGACATTGTAAAAAATGACTGGGGGATGCAAAAGGAATCAAACTCTTGAAAGGAAAGCATTATTAAGTAGTTTGGAATATACTATTATTAGTAGTAGTTTTTAAAATAATATTTTAACAAAGGTGATTCATTGCATTTTAATATTTGACTGTAAAATCATATGGCATGACCTTTACAAAGAAGCATGAAGAAAA